>CAUJLB010000030.1:0-600000 GCA_963243735.1 Neocrepidodera transversa
ATTTATTTTCATTTATTTTCATTTATTTTCAATTATTTTCATTTATTTTCATTTATTTTCATTTATTTTCATTTATTTTCATTTATTTTCATTTATTTTGATTTATTTTTATTTATTTTCATTTATTTTCATCTATTTTCATTTATTTTCATTTATTTTCATTTATTTTCAATTATTTTCATTTATTTTCATTTATTTTCATTTATTTTCATTTATTTTCATTTATTTTTATTTATTTTCATTTATTTCATTTATTTTCATTTATTATCATTTATTATCATTTATTTTCATTTATTTTCATTTATTTTCATTCATTTTCATTTATTTTCATTTATTTTCATTTATTTTCATTTATTTTCATTTATTTTCATTTATTTTCATTTATTTTCATTTATTTTCATTTATTTTCATTTATTTTCATTTATTTTCATTTATTTTCATTTATTTTCATTTATTTTCATTTATTTTCATTTATTTTCATTTATTTCATTTATATTCATTTATTTTCAATTATTTTCATTTATTTTCATTTATTTTCATTTATTTTCATTTATTTTCATTTATTTCATTTATTTCATTTATTTTCATTTATTTTCATTTATTTTCATTTATTTTCATTTATTTTCATTTATTTTCATTTATTTTCATTTATTTTCATTTATTTTCATTTATTTTCATTTATTTTCATTTATTTTCATTTATTTTCATTTATTTTTATTTATTTTCATTTATTTTCATTTATTTTCATTTATTTTCATTTATTTTCATTTATTTTCATTTATTTTCATTTATTTCATTTATTTTTATTTATTTTCATTTATTTCATTTATTTTCATTTATTTTCATTTATTTTCATTTATTTTCATTTATTTTCATTTATTTTCATTTATTTTCATTTATTTTCATTTATTTTCATTTATTTTCATTTATTTTCATTTATTTTCATTTATTTTCATTTATTTTCATTTATTTTCATTTATTTTCATTTATTTTCATTTATTTTCATTTATTTCATTTATTTTCATTTATTTTCATTTATTTTCATTTATTTTCATTTATTTTCATTTATTTTCATTTATTTTCATTTATTTTCATTTATTTTCATTTATTTTCATTTATTTTCATTTATTTTCATTTATTTTCATTTATTTTCATTTATTTTCATTTATTTTCATTTATTTTCATTTATTTTCATTTATTTTCATTTATTTTCATTTATTTTCATTTATTTCATTCATTTTCATTTATTTTCATTTATTTTCATTCATTTTCATTCATTTTCATTTATTTTCATTTATTTTCATTTATTTTATTCATTTTTATTTATTTTCATTTATTTTCATTTATTTTCAATTATTTTCATTTATTTTCATTTATTTTCATTTATTTTCATTTATTTTCATTTATTTTGATTTATTTTTATTTATTTTCATTTATTTTCATTTATTTTCATTTATTTCATTTATTTCATTTATTTTCAATTATTTTCATTTATTTTCATTTATTTTCATTTATTTTCATTATTTTCATTTATTTTTATTTATTTTCATTTATTTTCATTTATTTTCATTTATTATCATTTATTATCATTTATTTTCATTTATTTTCATTTATTTTCATTCATTTTCATTTATTTTCATTTATTTTCATTTATTTTCATTTATTTTCATTTATTTTCATTTATTTTCATTTATTTTCATTTATTTTCATTTATTTTCATTTATTTTCATTTATTTTCATTAATTTTCATTTACTTTCATTTATTTTCATTTATTTTCATTTATTTTCATTTATTTTTATTTATTTTCATTTATTTTCATTTATTTTCATTTATTTTCATTATTTTCATTTATTTTCATTTATTTTCATTTATTTTCATTTATTTTCATTTATTTTCATTTATTTTTATTTATTTTCATTTATTTTCATTTATTTTCATTTATTTTCATTTATTTTCATTTATTTTCATTTATTTTCATTTATTTTCATTTATTTTCATTTATTTTCATTTATTTTCATTCATTTTCATTTATTTTCATTTATTTTCATTTATTTTCATTTATTTTCATTTATTTTCATTCATTTTCATTCATTTTCATTCATTTTCATTTATTTTCATTTATTTTCATTTATTTTTATTCATTTTTATTTATTTTCATTTATTTTCATTTATTTTCAATTATTTTCATTTATTTTCATTTATTTTCATTTATTTTCATTTATTTTCATTTATTTTCATTTATTTTTATTTATTTTCATTTATTTTCATTTATTTTCATTTATTTTCATTTATTTTCAATTATTTTCATTTATTTTCATTTATTTTCATTTATTTTCATTTATTTTCATTTATTTTCATTTATTATCATTTATTATCATTTATTTTCATTTATTTTCATTTATTTTCATTTATTTTCATTTATTTTCATTTATTTTCATTTATTTTCATTTATTTTCATTTATTTTCATTTATTTTCATTTATTTTCATTTATTTTCATTTATTTTCATTTAATTTCATTTATTTTCATTTATTTTCATTTATTTTCATTTATTTTCATTTATTTTCATTTATTTTCATTTATTTTCATTTATTTTCATTTATTTTCATTTATTTTCATTTATTTTCATTTATTTTCATTTATTTTCATTTATTTTCATTTATTTTCATTTATTTTCATTTATTTTCATTTATTTCATTTATTTTCATTTATTTTTATTTATTTTCATTTATTTTCATTTATTTTCATTTATTTTCATTTATTTTCATTTATTTTCATTTATTTTCATTTATTTTTATTTATTTTTATTATTTTCATTTATTTTCATTTATTTTCATTTATTTTCATTTATTTTCATTTATTTTCATTTATTTTCATTTATTTTCATTTATTTTCATTTATTTTCATTTATTTTCATTTATTTTCATTTATTTTCATTTATTTTCATTTATTTTCATTTATTTTCATTTATTTTCATTTATTTTCATTTATTTTCATTTATTTTCATTTATTTTCATTTATTTTCATTTATTTTCATTTATTTTCATTTATTTTCATTTATTTTCATTTATTTTCATTTATTTTCATTTATTTTCATTTATTTTCATTTATTTTCATTTATTTTCATTTATTTTCATTTATTTTCATTTATTTTATTTATTTTCATTTATTTTCATTTATTTTCATTTATTTTCATTTATTTTCATTTATTTTCATTTATTTTCATTTATTTTCATTTATTTTCATTTATTTTCATTTATTTTCATTTATTTTCATTTATTTTCATTTATTTTCATTTATTTTCATTTATTTTCATTTATTTTCATTTATTTTCATTTTATTTCATTTATTTTCATTTATTTTCATTTATTTTCATTTATTTTCATTTATTTTCATTTATTTTCATTTATTTTCATTTATTTTCATTTATTTTCATTTATTTTCATTTATTTTCATTTATTTTCATTTATTTTCATTTATTTTCATTTATTTTCATTTATTTTCATTTATTTTCATTTATTTTCATTTATTTTCATTTATTTTCATTTATTTTCATTTATTTTCATTTATTTTCATTTATTTTCATTTATTTTCATTTATTTTCATTTATTTTCATTTATTTTCATTTATTTTCATTTATTTTCATTTTTTTTTCATTTATTTTCATTTATTTTCATTTATTTTCATTTATTTTCATTTATTTTCATTTATTTTCATTTATTTTCATTTATTTTCATTTATTTTCATTTATTTTCATTTATTTTCATTTATTTTCATTTATTTTCATTTATTTTCATTTATTTTCATTTATTTTCATTTATTTTCATTTATTTTCATTTATTTTCATTTATTTTCATTTATTTTCATTTATTTTCATTTATTTTCATTTATTTTCATTTATTTTCATTTATTTTCATTTACTTTCATTTATTTTCATTTATTTTCATTTATTTTCATTTATTTTCATTTATTTTCATTTATTTTCATTTATTTTCATTTATTTTCATTTATTTTCATTTATTTTCATTTATTTTCATTTATTTTCATTTATTTTCATTCATTTTCATTTATTTTCATTTATTTTCATTTATTTTCATTTATTTTCATTTATTTTCATTTATTTTCATTTATTTTCATTTATTTTCATTTATTTTCATTTATTTTCATTTATTTTCATTTATTTTCATTTATTTTCATTTACTTTCATTTATTTTCATTTATTTTCATTTATTTTCATTTATTTTCATTTATTTTCATTTATTTTCATTTATTTTCATTTCTTTTCATTTATTTTCATTTATTTTCATTTATTTTCATTTATTTTCATTTATTTTCATTTATTTTCATTTATTATCATTCATTTTCATTTATTTTCATTCATTTTCATTTATTTTCATTTATTTTCATTTATTTTCATTTATTTTCATTTATTTTCATTTATTTTCATTTATTTTCATTTATTTTCATTTATTTTCATTTATTTTCATTTATTTTCATTTATTTTCATTTATTTTCATTTATTTTCATTTATTTTCATTTATTTTCATTTATTTTCATTTATTTTCATTTATTTTCATTTATTTTCATTTATTTTCATTTATTTTCATTTATTTTCATTTATTTTCATTTATTTTCATTTATTTTCATTTATTTTCATTTATTTTCATTTTTTTTTATTTATTTTCATTTATTTTCATTATTTTCATTTATTTTCATTTATTTTCATTTATTTTCATTTATTTTCATTTATTTTCATTTATTTTCATTTATTTTCATTTATTTTCGTTTATTTTTATTTTTTTTATTTATTTTCGTTTATTTTTATTTATTTTTATTTATTTTCATTTATTATATGTAATACCATTTATTTTCATTTATTATCATTTTCATTTATATTCATTTATTTTCATCTACTTTCATTTATTTTCATTTACTTTCATGAATTTACATCAATTTTCATTTATTTTCATTTACTTTCATGAATTTACATGTATTTTCATTTATTTTTGGTTACTTTCATGAATTTACGTGTATTTTCATGTATTATCATTTATTTTCATGTATTAGCATTTATTTTTATTTATAATCATTCATTTTCATCGGCTTTCATTTATTTTCATTAATTTTCATGTATTTACATCTATTTTCATTTATTTCCATTTATTTTCATTTGCTTTCATTTGTTTTTATTTATTTCATGTATTATCATTTATTTACATGTTTTTTCATTAATTTTCATTTATTTTCATTTATTTTCATTTATTTTTATTTATTTTCATTTATTTTCATTTATTTTCATTTATTTTCATTTATTTTCATTTATTTTCATTTATTTTCATTTATTTTCATTTATTTTCATTTTTTTTCATTTATTTTCATTTATTTTCATTTATTTTCATTTATTTTTATTTATTTTCATTTATTTTCATTTATTTTCATTTATTTTCATTTATTTTCATTTATGTTCATTTATTTTCATTTATTTTCATTTATTTTCATTTATTTTCATTTATTTTCATTTATTTTCATTTATTTTCATTTATTTTCATTTATTTTCATTTATTATCATTTATTTTCATTTATTTTCATTTATTTTCATTCATTTTCATTTATTTTCATTCATTTTCATTTATTTTCATTCATTTTCATTTATTTTCATTTATTTTCATTTATTTTTATTGATTTTCATTGATTTTCATTCATTTTTATTCATTTTCATTTATTTTCATTTATTTTTATTTATTTTTATTTATTTTTATTTATTTTCATTTATTTTCAATTATTTTCATTTATTTTCATTTATTTTCATTTATTTTCATTTATTTTCATTTATTTTCATTTATTTTCATTTATTTTCATTTATTTTCATTTATTTTCATTTATTTTCATTTATTTTCATTTATTTTCAATTATTTTCATTTATTTTCATTTATTTTCAATTATTTTCATTTATATTCATTTATTTTCATTTATTTTCATTTATTTTCATTTATTTTCATTTATTTTCATTTATTTTCATTTATTATCATTTATTTTCATTTATTTTCATTTATTATCATTTATTTTCATTTATATTCATTTATTTTCATTTATTTTCATTTATTTTCATTTGTTTTCATTTAATTTTATTTATTTTCATTTATTTTCATTTATTTTCATTTATTTTCATTTATTTTCATTTATTTTCATTTATTTTCATTTATTTTCATTTATTTTCATTTATTTTCATTTATTTTCATTTATTTTCATTTATTTTCATTTATTTTCATTTATTTTCATTTATTTTCATTTACTTTCATTTATTTTCATTTATTTTCATTTATTTTCATTTATTTTCATTTATTTTCATTTATTTTCATTTATTTTCATTTATTATCATTTATTATCATTTATTTTCATTTATTTTCATTTATTTTCATTTATTTTCATTTATTTTGATTTATTTTCATTTATTTTCATTTATTTTCATTTATTTTCATTTATTTCCATTTATTTTCATTTATTTTCATTTATTTTCATTTATTTTCATTTATTTTCATTTATTTTCATTTATTTTCATTTATTTTTATTTATTTTCATTTATTTTCATTTATTTTCATTTATTTTCATTTATTTTCATTTATTTTCATTTATTTTCATTTATTTTCATTTATTTTCATTTATTTTCATTTATTTTCATTTATTTTCATTTATTTTCATTTACTTTCATTTATTTTCATTTATTTTCATTTATTTTCATTTATTTTCATTTATTTTCATTTATTTTCATTTATTTTCATTTATTTTCATTTATTTTCATTTATTTTCATTTATTTTCATTTATTTTCATTTATTTTCATTTATTTTCATTTATTTTCATTTATTTTCATTTATTTTCATTTATTTTCATTTATTTTCATTTATTTTCATTTATTTTCATTTATTTTCATTTATTTTCATTTATTTTCATTTATTTTCATTTATTTTCATTTATTTTCATTTATTTTCATTTATTTTCATTTATTTTCATTTATTTTCATTTATTTTCATTTATTTTCATTTATTTTCATTTATTTTCATTTATTTTCATTTATTTTCATTTATTTTCATTTATTTTCATTTATTTTCATTTATTTTCATTTATTTTCATTTATTTTCATTTATTTTCATTTATTTTCATTTATTTTCATTTATTTTCATTTATTTTCATTTATTTTCATTTATTTTCATTTATTTTCATTTATTTTCATTTATTTTCATTTATTTTCATTTATTTTCATTTATTTTCATTTATTTTCATTTATTTTCATTTATTTTCATTTATTTTCATTTATTTTTATTTATTTTCATTTATTTTCATTTATTTTCATTTATTTTCATTTATTTTCATTTATTCTCATTTATTTTCATTTATTTTCATTTATTTTCATTTATTTTCATTTATTTTTATTTATTTTCATTTATTTTCATTTATTTTCATTTATTTTCATTTATTTTCATTTATTTTCATTTATTTTCATTTATTTTCATTTATTTTCATTTATTTTCATTTATTTTCATTTATTTTCATTTATGTTCATTTATTTTCATTTATTTTCATTTATTTTCATTTATTTTCATTTATTTTCATTTATTTTCATTTATTTTCATTTATTTTCATTTATTTTCATTTATTTTCATTTATTTTCATTTATTTTCATTTATTTTCATTTATTTTCATTTATTTTCATTTATTTTCATTTATTTTCATTTATTTTCATTTATTTTCATTAATTTTCATTTATTTTCATTTATTTTCATTTATTTTCATTTATTTTCATTTATTTTCATTTATTTTCATTTATTTTCATTTATTTTCATTTATTTTCATTTATTTTCATTTATTTTCATTTATTTTCATTTATTTTCATTTATTTTCATTTATTTTCATTTATTTTCATTTATTTTCATTTATTTTCATTTATTTTCATTTATTTTCATTTATTTTCATTTATTTTCATTTATTTTCATTTATTTTCATTTACTTTCATTTATTTTCATTTATTTTCATTTATTTTCATTTATTTTCATTTATTTTCATTTATTTTCATTTATTTTCATTTATTTTCATTTATTTTCATTTATTTTCATTTATTTTCATTTATTTTCATTTATTTTCATTTATTTTCATTTATTTTCATTTATTTTCATTTATTTTCATTTATTTTTATTTATTTTCATTTATTATCATTCATTTTCATTTATTTTCATTCATTTTCATTTATTTTCATTTATTTTCATTTATTTTCATTTATTTTCATTTATTTTCATTTATTTTCATTTATTTTCATTTATTTTCATTTATTTTCATTTATTTTCATTTATTTTCATTTATTTTCATTTATTTTCATTTATTTTCATTTATTTTCATTTATTTTCATTTATTTTCATTTATTTTCATTTATTTTCATTTATTTTCATTTATTTTCATTTATTTTCATTTATTTTCATTTATTTTCATTTATTTTCATTTATTTTCATTTATTTTCATTTATTTTCATTTATTTCCATTTATTTTCATTTATTTTCATTTATTTTCATTTATTTTCATTTATTTTCATTTATTTTCATTTATTTTCATTTATTTTCATTTATTTTCATTTATTTTCATTTATTTTCATTTATTTTCATTTATTTTCATTTATTTTCATTTATTTTCATTTATTTTCATTTATTTTCATTTATTTTCATTATTTTCATTTATTTTCATTTATTTTCATTTATTTTCATTTATTTTCATTTATTTTCATTTATTTTCATTTATTTTCATTTATTTTCATTTATTTTCATTTATTTTCATTTATTTTCGTTTATTTTTATTTTTTTTATTTATTTTCGTTTATTTTTATTTATTTTTATTTATTTTCATTTATTATATGTAATACCATTTATTTTCATTTATTATCATTTTCATTTATATTCATTTATTTTCATCTACTTTCATTTATTTTCATTTACTTTCATGAATTTACATCAATTTTCATTTATTTTCATTTACTTTCATGAATTTACATGTATTTTCATTTATTTTTGGTTACTTTCATGAATTTACGTGTATTTTCATGTATTATCATTTATTTTCATGTATTAGCATTTATTTTTATTTATAATCATTCATTTTCATCGGCTTTCATTTATTTTCATTAATTTTCATGTATTTACATCTATTTTCATTTATTTCCATTTATTTTCATTTGCTTTCATTTGTTTTTATTTATTTCATGTATTATCATTTATTTACATGTTTTTTCATTAATTTTCATTTATTTTCATTTATTTTCATTTATTTTTATTTATTTTCATTTATTTTCATTTATTTTCATTTATTTTCATTTATTTTCATTTATTTTCATTTATTTTCATTTTTTTTCATTTATTTTCATTTATTTTCATTTATTTTCATTTATTTTCATTTATTTTCATTTATTTTCATTTATTTTCATTTATTTTCATTTATTTTCATTTATTTTCATTTATTTTCATTTATTTTCATTAATTTTCATTTATTTTCATTTATTTTCATTTATTTTCATTTATTTTCATTTATTTTCATTTATTTTCATTTATTTTCATTTATTTTCATTTATTTTCATTTATTTTCATTTATTTTCATTTATTTTCATTTATTTTCATTTATTTTCATTTATTTTCATTTATTATCATTTATTTTCATTTATTTTCATTTATTTTCATTCATTTTCATTTATTTTCATTCATTTTCATTTATTTTCATTTATTTTCATTTATTTTCATTTATTTTCATTGATTTTCATTTATTTTCATTGATTTTCATTCATTTTTATTCATTTTCATTTATTTTCATTTATTTTTATTTATTTTTATTTATTTTTATTTATTTTCATTTATTTTCAATTATTTTCATTTATTTTCATTTATTTTCATTTATTTTCATTTATTTTCATTTATTTTCATTTATTTTCATTTATTTTCATTTATTTTCATTTATTTTCATTTATTTTCAATTATTTTCATTTATTTTCATTTATTTTCAATTATTTTCATTTATATTCATTTATTTTCATTTATTTTCATTTATTTTCATTTATTTTCATTTATTTTCATTTATTTTCATTTATTTTCATTTATTATCATTTATTTTCATTTATTTTCATTTATTATCATTTATTTTCATTTATATTCATTTATTTTCATTTATTTTCATTTATTTTCATTTATTTTCATTTATTTTTATTTATTTTCATTTATTTTCATTTATTTTCATTTATTTTCATTTATTTTCATTTATTTTCATTTATTTTCATTTATTTTCATTTATTTTCATTTATTTTCATTTATTTTCATTTATTTTCATTTATTTTCATTTATTTTCATTTATTTTCATTTATTTTCATTTATTTTCATTTATTTTCATTTATTTTCATTTATTTTCATTTATTTTCATTTATTTTCATTTATTTTCATTTATTTTCATATATTTTCATTTATTTTCATTTATTTTCATTTATTTTCATTTATTTTCACTATTTTCATTTATTTTCATTTATTTTCATTTATTATCATTTATTTTCATTTATTTTCATTTATTTTCATTTATTTTCATTTATTTTCATTTACTTTCATTTATTTTCATTTATTTCCATTTATTTTCATTTATTTTCATTTATTTTCATTTAGTTTCATTTATTTTCATTTATTTTTATTTATTTTCATTTATTTTCATTTATTTTCATTTATTTTCATTTATTTTCATTTATTTTCATTTATTTTCATTTATTTTCATTTATTTTCATTTATTTTCATTTATTTTCATTTATTTTCATTTATTTTCATTTACTTTCATTTATTTTCATTTATTTTCATTTATTTTCATTTATTTTCATTTATTTTCATTTATTTTCATTTATTTTCATTTATTTTCATTTATTTTCATTTATTTTC
This sequence comes from Neocrepidodera transversa, assembly GCA_963243735.1. Taxonomy (NCBI): domain Eukaryota; kingdom Metazoa; phylum Arthropoda; class Insecta; order Coleoptera; family Chrysomelidae; genus Neocrepidodera; species Neocrepidodera transversa. The sequence goes on from CAUJLB010000030.1 coordinate 10,939, forward strand.
ATTTATTTTCATTTATTTTCATTTATTTTCATTTATTTTCATTTATTTTCATTTATTTTCATTTATTTTCATGTATTATCATTTATTTTCATTATTATTCATTTATTTTCATTGATTTTCAGTTATTTTCATTTATTTTCATTTACATTCATTTATTTTCATTAATTTTCATGTATTTACATGTATTTCCATTTGTTTTCATTTATTTCATTTATTTTTATTTATTTTCATTTATTTTCATTTATTTTCATCTATTTTCATTTATTCTCATTTATTCTCATTTACATTAATGTATTTACATGTATTTTCATTTGTTTTCATTTATTTACATGTATTTTCATTTACTTTCATGTATTTACAAGTAGTTTCATTTGTTTTCATTTATTTTCATTTATTTTCATGTATTTTCATTAATCTTTATTTATTTTCATCTGTTTTCATTTATTTTTATTTACTCTCATGTATTTACGTGTATTTTCATTTGTTTTCATTTATTTACATGTATTTTCATTTACTTTCATGTATTTACAAGTAGTTTCATTTGTTTTCATTTATTTTCATTTATTTTCATTTATTTTCATTTATTTTCATTTATTTTCATTTATTTTCATTTATTTTCATTTATTTTCATTTATTTTCATTTATTTTCATTTATTTTCATTTATTTTCATTTATTTTCATTTATTTTCATTTATTTTCATTTATTTTCATTTATTTTCATTTATTTTCATTTATTTTCATTTATTTTCATTTATTTTCATTTATTTTCATTTATTTTCATTTATTTTCATTTATTTTCATTTATTTTCATTTATTTTCATTTATTTTCATTTATTTTCGTTTATTTTTATTTTTTTTATTTATTTTCATTTATTTTCATTTATTTTCATTTATTTTCATTTGTTTTCATTTATTTTCATTTATTTTCATTTATTTTCATTTATTTTCATTTATTTTCATTTATTTTCATTTTTTTTCATTTATTTTCATTTATTTTCATTCATTTTCATTTATTTTCATTTATTTTCATTTATGTTCATTTACTTTCATTTATTTTCATTTGTTTTCATTTATTTTCATTTATTTTCATTTATTTTCATTTATTTTCATTTATTTTCATTTATTTTCATTTATTTTCATTTATTTTCATTTATTTTCATTTATTTTCATTTATTTTCATTTATTTTCATTTATTTTCATTTATTTTCATTTATTTTCATTTATTTTCATTTATTTTCATTTATTTTCATTTATTTTCATTTATTTTCATTTATTTTCATTTATTTTCATTTATTTTCATTTATTTTCATTTATTTTCATTTATTTTCATTTATTTTCATTTATTTTCATTTATTTTCATTTATTTTCATTTATTTTCATTTATTTTCATTTATTTTCATTTATTTTCATTTATTTTCATTTATTTTCATTTATTTTCATTTATTTTCATTTATTTTCATTTATTTTCATTTATTTTCATTTATTTTCATTTATTTTCATTTATTTTCATTTATTTTCATTTATTTTCATTTATTTTCATGTATTATCATTTATTTTCATTTATTTTCATTTATTTTCATTTATTTTCGTTTATTTTCATTTATTTTCATTTATTTTCATTTATTTTCATTTATTTTCATTTATTTTCATTTATTTTCATTTATTTTCATTTATTTTCATTTATTTTCATTTATTTTCATTTATTTTCATTTATTTTCATTTATTTTCATTTATTTTCATTTATTTTCATTTATTTTCATTTATTTTCATTTATTTTCATTTATTTTCATTTATTTTCATTTATTTTCATTTATTTTCATTTATTTTCATTTATTTTCATTTATTTTCATTTATTTTCATTTATTTTCATTTATTTTCATTTATTTTCATTTATTTTCATTTATTTTCATTTATTTTCATCTATTTTCAGTTATTTTCATTTATTTTCATTTACATTCATTTATTTTCATTTATTTTCATTTATTTTCATTTATTTTCATTTATTTTCATTTATTTTCATGTATTTACATGTATTTCCATTTGTTTTCATTTATTTCATTTATTTTTATTTATTTTCATTTATTTTCATTTATTTTCATTTATTTTCATTTATTTTCATGTATTATCATTTATTTTCATTTATTTTCATTTATTTTCATTTATTTTCATTTATTTTCATTTATTTTCATTTATTTTCATTTATTTTCATTTATTTTCATTTATTTTCATTTATTTTCATTTATTTTCATTTATTTTCATTTATTTTCATTTACTTTTGTGTATTTACATGTATTTTCATTTATTTTCATTTACTTTCATGTATTTTCATTTGTTTTCATTTATTTTTATTTGTTTTCATTTATTTACATGTATTTTCATTTATTTTTATTTATTTTCATGTATTTACGTGTATTTTCATTTGTTATCAATTATTTTCATTTATTTTCAAGTATAATCATTTATTTTCATTTGTTTACATGTATTTTTATGTATTTTCATTTATTTTCATTTATTTTCATCCATTTTCATTTATTTTCATTTACTTTAACGTATTCACATGTATTTTCATTTGCTTGCATTTATTTTCATTTATTTACATGTATTTTCATTTATTTTCATTTACTTTCATGTATTTACATGTATTTTCATTAATTTTCATTTGTTTACATGGATTTTTATGTATTTTTATTTATTTTCATTTATTTTTAATTATTTTTATTTATTTTCATTTATTTTCATTTATTTTCATTTATTTTCATTTACTTTCATTTATTTTCATTTGTTTTCATTTATTTTCATTTATTTTCATTTATTTTCATTTATTTTCATTTATTTTCATTTATTTTCATTTATTTTCATTTATTTTCATTTATTTTCATTTATTTTCATTTATTTTCATTTATTTTCATTTATTTTCATTTATTTTCATTTATTTTCATTTATTTTCATTTATTTTCATTTATTTTCATTTATTTTCATGTATTTTCATTTATTTTCATTTATTTTCATTTATTTTCATTTATTTTCATTTATTTTCATTTATTTTCATTTATTTTCATTTATTTTCATTTATTTTCATGTATTATCATTTATTTTCATTATTATTCATTTATTTTCATTGATTTTCAGTTATTTTCATTTATTTTCATTTACATTCATTTATTTTCATTTATTTTCATGTATTTACATGTATTTCCATTTGTTTTCATTTATTTCATTTATTTTTATTTATTTTCATTTATTTTCATTTATTTTCATCTATTTTCATTTATTGTCATTTATTCTCATTTACATTAATGTATTTACATGTATTTTCATTTGTTTTCATTTATTTACATGTATTTTCATTTACTTTCATGTATTTACAAGTAGTTTCATTTGTTTTCATTTATTTTCATTTATTTTCATGTATTTTCATTAATCTTTATTTATTTTGATCTGTTTTCATTTATTTTTTTTTACCCTCATGTATTTACGTGTATATTCATTTGTTTTCATTTATTTTATCTACTTTTATTTATTTTCATTTATTTTCATCTATTTTCAATTGTTCTCATTTACGTTATTGTATTTACATGTTTTTTCATTTGTTTTCATTTATTTACATGAATTTTAATTTATTTTCATGTATTTACATGTATTTTCATTTGTTTTCATTTATTTTTATTTATTTTCATGTATTATCATTTATTTTTATTTATGTTCATTTATTTTCATCTACTTTCATTTATTTTCATTTACTTTTGTGTATTTACATGTATTTTCATTTATTTTCATTTGCTTTCATGTATTTTCATTTGTTTTCATTTATTTTCATTTATTTTCCTTTATTTTCATTTATTTTCATTTATTTTCATCCATTTTCATTTATTTTCATTTAGTTTAACGTATTCACATGTATTTTCATTTGCTTGCATTTATTTTCATTTATTTACATGTATTTTCATTTATTTTCATTTACTTTCATGTATTTACATGTATTTTCATTAATTTTCATTTGTTTACATGGATTTTTATGTATTTTTATTTATTTTCATTTATTTTTAATTATTTTTATTTATTTTCATTTATCTTCATTTAGTTTCATTTATTTTCATCTATTTTCATATATTTTCATTTATTTTCATTTATTTTCATGTATTTTCATTTGTTTTCATTTGTTTTCATTTATTTTCATGTATTATCATTTACTTTCATGTATTTACATGTAATTTAATTTGTTTTCATTTTTTTTACATGTATTTTAATTTGTTTTCATTATTTTCATTTTTTTACATATATTTTCATTTTTTTTAATTTACTTTCATTTATTTGGGTGTATTTTCATTCGATTTCAGTTATTTTCATTTATTTTCATGTATTATCATTTATTTTAATTTATCTTCAATTATTTTCATATATTTTCATTTATTTTCATTGACTTAAGTGTATTTACATGTATCTTCATTTATTTTCATTTATTTTGATTTATTTTCATTTATTTTCATTCATTTTCATTTATTTTCATTTATTTTCATTTATTTTCATTTATTTTCATTTATTTTCATTTATTTTCATTTATTTGCTTTTATTTTCATCCATTTTCATTTATTTTCATTTACTTTAATGTATTTACATGTATTTACATGTATTTTCATTTGTTTTCATTTAGTTTCATTTATTTACATGTATTTTCATTTATTTTCATTGATTTTCAGTTATTTTCATTTATTTTCATTTACTTTCATTTATTTTCATTTGTTTTCATTTATTTACATGTATTTTCATTTACTTTCATGTATTTACAAGTAGTTTCATTTGTTTTCATTTATTTTCATTTACTTTCATGTATTTTCATTAATCTTTATTTATTTTCATCTGTTTTCATTTATTTTTATTTACTCTCATGTATTTACGTGTATATTTATTTGTTTTCATTTATTTTATCTACTGTAACGGTTTTAAAATAACGTTACGAATTTTGTACCTCTAATCTTTGTTTTCGGTATCAAGTATTATTTTATGAGTAAATTTTACTTTAGGTGTTGCCAGGTTATTTTGTTGTAAGAACCGGAAGTCTGCTGTCGCAATGTTGGTGTGGAAATACTTTAGAACATATATTTATTGGGGTTTTAATAGAGGCGTGACCGATTTAGGGGTCTAAGCTTTAGTCTATAATAGTACTTATAACTAAACATTTGTTTTATAAAATTAATTATATTTTATGTTGCGGTGCCATCTATACGATTCCCGTGAAATTTGCTGATTGTTTCTGCGATTTCCGTAATTGCGCTAGAGTAACGTCCTTCAACACATTTTGGGGACTTGCTAAGTAAACCTCTGTGCAGTAGGTACTAGGTGTAGTGACTTCCAAGTAAATTGTGATTTATCTAAATCATCTGTTTATGGGTTAAATTTTGAAAGTTATTTTTCGATTTTGGGAATTTTGTTTACCTTTGTGGAATTGGTATTTTTGGTCCATGTTATTTCCCAAAATTACTCCTTTGGAAAAAAAAAGGATTAAAAAAACACGAGTTACCGGCACAGTGCTCCTCAAGTGGTACCATAAGGATATAATAGGTATGTAAAATATGTACAATTTCTTGGCTTTTCTTTTGCTAATGCATATAATATATTTTTTTTGTTTTGACATTATTCTTATAGATTATTGTGTTGTTGATGTTCAATGATATTCCCGTATTCTTCTTTATCTGTGTAACTAAAGCCATATTTCTAATTGGTGTTTTTTTTTTTGGAAGTTCCCGTCTTCGTATACTAACATGATGTTTTCTTCTTTTTAGTGAAATTAATTGGAACGTTATATCAAAACCCTTCCATCGCTGATCGCTGTACTGTTCTTTTTTACCTAAACTAAAAACTCCTTGGCCAGGGTGAGAAATTTAAATTATTATATTTTGTTTTGTTATTTTAAAAATATAGTTATTTTTTAAAAGTTAGTTCCCACCTCTATATTTTCGGCAGACAACGTAGTTCTTATGTCTGATTTTTTTTTTGTGATATTTGGTAGAATAATTTCATTTTACTTTTTGTAAAGACATTTTACAGAAATGCGTTGTTGTCACTGTTTATTTGTATAATTACTGATTGTCCTCACCGAAATATATTTTCATAATTGAATTTTTAGAGTGCCTTGTAAAATATTTTGTTAGTTTCTTTTATTAAGCACTGTCACAACAGTTGAACACTGATTTTCAGATATATTTCGATTATTTTTTTTGTTACATTTTTTTTTATTTTTTAAGGAATATTTCCTTTCATTACGTGGGCCTTATGTTATAATTTGTTTTTAGAGTTTTTTTTTTGGGGATTAAATTCTGTTCACACTGCTTATCGACTTGGCAGCTGATATTTGGTTTTCTTTTGAAGGAGCAGAAGGTCTACAGCAGGGGTTAGTCCAGCAAAGTATCACCCACCGTTGGATGCACGCAAGTTTTTATGCATTTTTGCTATTATGCTTTGCGATTTAATTAGTTTATTTCACCATTATTAGTGCGCTGAATATTTTTTTTTATTACCTAGTCTTGCTTACCGAGTATTGATTAATTACCTATTTTGTTGTTTTTGCTTGCCAAGTAGTTGTTGATTATATATTACTGCTTACCGAGTATTTAATGATTATTTACTATTGCACTGCTTAATTGCTTACTATTAAGTTGTGTTTTTTTGTGAGCGTAATGCTAAGGTGCGGTAGATTTATTTTTGCACCTTTGATTATTTTTAGCGCATGCGCCTGAGCTCAAGCGACGCCGATAACTCAACCACATTTTTATTTATCTATTTTCTCTCGTTTGGCACCCTTAGACGACCGTGTAATTACTTTTTGTGTTAAACAATATTATTATTTTTGAGACGTGCTTTAGAAAGACAACGATTTAATTTATTTGGATATATATATATATATATATATATATATATATGTTTTATATTTTTTTTTAAATTTGAATGGGTCATCTGTATCACCAGATTTTGGGAAAAAAAAATTAATAAATATATTTAAACGTTTTTGTTTTCTTATGTACATTGTGTTACGCCGTATCATTGACCTTTTTGTTAAATTTGAGGTTAGTGTGAATTCTGTTAGGTGCTTGGGCTAATTTAACTGGCGCCCATTATATATTAAAGAAAGACAATAATTTTGAGAACGATCCACCCCGTCTCCACTAGAGTCTAGCCGCGAGCCCTAAACTATCCAATATATGTAACCGTGTACTTAGAATATTATTAATATAATTCAATTTCTGTGGCTAGTAATATTTCTAAGTTTTGATTATTAATCGAATTTTGCGGGTTACATTTTTGGCGCCCAACGTGGGGCGTATTTTCGAAAGTTTATTAGAAAAGTGTTCTTGTCAAATTATTGAGTGTTTTTAATGTTTTGCAAAGGAACTAATAAATTTGGTGATTCAGTTAAATCGTGATATTCAACTTAAAGTATTTTATTATTTATTACAATGTGATACATTTAATTAAAAAAAAAATTCTAAATTGGTTGATTATATTTTTAATTAGCAGTGTATTTTGTAGAAGTGGGACTTCATAAATTTGCTTTAATTGGTTTTTGGTGGATGTTAATATCTTTTAATTTAGCTATCCCTTTGTGTTTTAGTTTTAATTGAATAATCGGTAACTTTAGGTAAATTGATTTGTTAAACAAAATGGCTCGAAAAATGGTTGTTAGTCGTTTAGATAAGGACGAACTGGAGTATGAACTTAGATGCAGAGGTGTTGGAATAGGTTCTGTAGATGAAATGAGACACAGCTTGGCTATGACGTTGCGTCTGGAGAAGTCTGGTGATAGTTTTAGATATCCAGCGTATCCGTTTTCGTTCGAAGAAGATGCAACAGCCATTGAAAAGAAATGTGATGATTTAGTTCCTAGGATTGAATCTTTCACAGGTGGACCATTAAGCGGAGAGGCTATAAAATTGCAGACCAAACTAAGTCATTTGTTGGGTAGGTTGGATAACATGGTTGTAGCTGATATAGATGATAACGCGAACCGTAAAGCTGCTTTATTGGCTAGGGTTTTATCCCTATATGACATTTTGCATTCCAAACTTAACCCAACATCACCTGTAAATGTTCAGACTCACATACCACCGGCGCTGAGTGTTCTTCAAGGTGTAATATCTAATCAGTCATTTCAAACTGGTATTAATAATGTTCCTAGTTCTTCACCAGTTTCGCAAAATGCAAATCCTAATTTACTATCTACCAAAATGATATTGCCTCACAAATGGTGTTTAGAGAAGTTTTCAGGTTCCCCTAAGTCGTTATCGATTTGTGCCTTCTTTGAGAGGGTCGAAGAATTAAGGATAGCCCGTAATGTCCCTAAAGAGGTTTTATTAGAGTCCGGTATTGATTTGTTTGTTGATAGGGCTTATCAATATTATAAAGATGTTAGGTCTCGTGTAAATTCTTGGGATGAACTAGTTGCTGAATTTCGTTGCGAATATCTCAAGGCACACCATGATGATGCGCGGTTTGAAGAGTTACGGAAAAGAACGCAGCATCCGTCTGAGTCAATAGGTGTTTATTTGTCCATTATGAATAGTTACTTTCAAAGGCTTAGTTGTCATGTGCCCGAAGGGGCTAAGCTTGCTATTATCCTTAAAAATCTACATCCTTTTTATCAAGACCGATTAAGAGACCCATTGCCTTCTACTCTCGAGGATCTCAGGGTTATTTGTCGTCTAATGGAAGAGCGTCGAGACGTTATAAACAGTTACGTTGAGCCTTCGGGAAGAAAATCAGGTGTCCTAGAGAAAGATTTGGCGTTTATTGAGACTGAGGAGTCTTTGGATAAATTGGAGATTTCTTCTACCGCTTCTTGTTCCTCTAAGGGTAACCAAAATCCGGATAAAAACATCGTATGTTTTAGGTGTCGTCAATCGGGTCATCGAGCTATAGGTTGTGCTTTGCCTAAAAAGCTTTATTGTTTTAAATGTAAGCTAGAAGGTTACACTGTGAAGAATTGTCCTAACTGCAATCAGGGAAACGGAGTCAGGCACACTTAATTGGTCGAGTAAGTTGTGCTGATCTCCAGACGACCACCTTGCAGCCCATACTGGACTATATTTTAGATCACGCTGTAGATGACGAAAGGCCGTATCTTAAGGTTAATGTGCTTGGTGTAGAGCTACTTGGTTTGTTAGATTCAGGTGCTTCTAGAACTATAATTGGAAGTGCCGGTTGGAAGCTAATTCAGAGTTTAGGTTTTAATGTAGATGTTACGAAGAGGACAAACTGTAGGGTTGCTAATGGTCAGCTTTGCGATGTTTTAGGAGAGTGTTCGATCCCTTTTAATGTTCGTGATAAGTTAAGAGTAATGTCTGTTCTGGTAGTTCCTGAAGTGCCTCATACATTGATTCTAGGTGCTGATTTTTGGAAATTGATGGGTGTAGTACCAGACCTACGTCACAACGAGTGGCATTTTTCTGATTATCCTGTGGTGGTTAATTCTGTCGATCACTTACGTGGTCGAACTATTTTAACAAGCATGCAGCAGATACGACTTGATGCTTTGGTTGCTAGGAATAAAGTTTTGATGGGAAATAGCTTAGGATGTACCAACGTTTCGGAGCATATTATAGTTTGTAACGCGGTCCCAATCAAACAAAGGTACTATCCGGTATCTCCAGTTATGCAGGAGCATATTGATAAGGAACTGGACGAGATGTTGAAAATGGATGTGATCGAGAAGTCGAAAAGTCCTTGGTCCTCCCCAATACTTATGGTGAAAAAGAAAGATGGGAAGTTTAGATTCTGTGTAGATTATAGAAAGTTGAATGCAGTCACGGAGAGAGACAGTTATCCTTTGCCATATATCTCTCATACCCTTGACAAGTTGCGAAATGCCCATTACTTGTCGACTCTAGATATTAAATCTGCTTACTGGCAAGTTCCTGTTGCGGAATCGTCTAGACCTTTTACAGCATTTACGGTTCCAGGTCGAGGGTTGTTTCAATTTAAAAGAATGCCTTTTGGGCTTCATAATGCTCCCGCGACCTGGCAACGTTTGATAGATACCGTTCTGGATCCTGAACTCGAACCTTACGTATTCACTTATCTTGATGACGTAGTGGTGATAACTGATACTTTTGAGAAACATTTAAATATCTTGCAACTGGTTTTTGACAGGTTGCTTTCTGCTAACTTGACAGTAAGTTGGGAGAAATGCGAATTCTGTCGTCCAGAACTTAAATACCTAGGCTATGTGATCGATAGGAACGGACTTCATGTAGATCCTGATAAGGTTAAGGCTATGTTGTCCCTTCCAACTCCTACCTCTGTGAAAGATGTTCGGTCTGTTCTGGGTACATTTTCATGGTATAGGAAATTTATTCCCAATTTTGGTACCGTTGTGTCCCCGATTACTTCTTTGCTTAAAAAGGGTCGTAGGTTTGTTTGGACTCCTGAGTGCGATCACTCATTTCGGGAAATTAAAGAGCGCCTTATAACTGCTCCCCTTCTTCACTGTCCTGATTACAGCTTGCCGTTTGTAGTACAATGTGATGCTAGTGGCTACGGTCTAGGTGCTGTACTTTTAAATGAGCATCCTGATGGTGATCGTGTAATATGCTATCTTAGTAGATCGCTAACCAAGCAAGAACGTAATTTCTCAACCACAGAACGCGAGTGTCTTGCTGTATTGTGGAGCGTAGAAACTTTACGGCCTTATATTGATCAAATTCCTTTCAAAGTTATTACTGACCATTATTCGTTGGTTTGGCTCCAAAATTTAAAGGATCCTACAGGTAGACTTGCGAGGTGGGCCGTGCGCCTTCAGCAGTACGATTTTAAAATTATTCATAGGAAGGGGAAGGAGCACGTCGTCCCGGATTGTTTATCTCGATCTGTTCCTGTTGTTGATTCTGTAGATATTGTGTCTAAAGATCGTTGGTATGATTCTATGGTTTTAAAATTGTCTGAGACGCCGTTAAAGTTTCCTCAGTGGAGATCTTGTGACGGAAAACTGTTCAAATATGTCAAGTCTGGATTTTCGCCTCTGTCTGAGGAAACCGACTATTGGAAAGAAGTTGTGCCTAAAGTCAACAGGAATAAAATTATAGAGCAGTTTCACGATCCACCTCTCGCAGGGCATATGGGTGTCTTAAAAACATATAAGAGAGTTTGTGAAAAGTTTTATTGGCCCAAAATGAAATACGATGTATCTAGGTATGTTCGAAATTGTTCTAAGTGTGCGGTACACAAAGAATATTTAGGTGGGCCTAGGGGGCTTATGACTCCGCAGCCAAAAGTTACAAGGCCATTTGAGATTATTGCCACTGACCTCATGGGACCTTTCCCTCGATCCAATGCCGGATATAAATTTATTTTAGTTGTGACCGATTTATTCAGTAAGTTTAGCCTGACCTTTCCTTTGCGAACGGCTACGTCCAAATTAATTACTAACCGTCTTGAGGAAGGTGTATTTCTAATTTTTGGTGTGCCTCGGTTGTTGATTTGTGATAATGGTACTCAATATACTTCGAAGTGTTTTTCGGATTTGATGAAGGAGTATGGAGTTACTGTGCGTTACAATGCTTTTTATCATCCACAGGCAAACCCAACGGAGAGATATAATCGCACCCTCAAAACTATGTTGAGAGTTTATATATCTGATAACCACCGACATTGGGACGTAAATTTAGCAAAAGTAACGTGTGCTACTAGGACTGCAGTGCATGACTCTACGGGTCAATCGCCATACTACGTTTGTTTTGGAAGAAAAATGGTTCTAGATGGTAAAGAATTTATAGCCAAAGACAAGTTAAGAGAAGGTGACGAAGATAATATTAACGAAAATTTGGGAGAGGAAAGGACAAAAGGTTTTGCCACTTTATTTAGAGATGTCCGTGAACGTTTAGATAAGGCCTCGAAGAAAAGCGAAAAGGTTTATAACTTAAGGAGAAGACATGAAGAGTTTTTACCTCATGACGTGGTTTGGAGGAAGAACTTCGTTCTTTCCGATGCGTCCAAGTATTTTGCTAGTAAACTAGCTCCAAAGTGGGTAGGTCCGTTTTATGTTCAAAAGAGGGTTTCTCCTTGGACTTACAAACTGGTAGACGACCATGGGAACGACAAGGGAATTTGGAATATTAAGAATTTAAAACCGGCTAGCGCCAGTGAAAATTTACCGGAGTAAATTTTCTTTTGGTAAGGGGGGTGTGTAACGGTTTTAAAATAACGTTACGAATTTTGTACCTCTAATCTTTGTTTTCGGTATCAAGTATTATTTTATGACTAAATTTTACTTTAGGTGTTGCCAGGTTATTTTGTTGTAAGAACCGGAAGTCTGTTGTCGCAATGTTGTTGTGGAAATACTTTAAAACATATATTTATTGGGGTTTTAATAGAGGCGTGACCGATTTAGGGGTCTAAGATTTAGTCTATAATAGTACTTATAGCTAAACATTTGTTTTATAAAATTAATTATATTTTATGTTGCGGTGCCATCTATACGATTCCCGTGAAATTTGCTGATTGTTTCTGCGATTTCCGTAATTGCGCGAGAGTAACGTCCTTCAACACATTTTGGGGACTTGCTAAGTAAACCTCTGTGCAGTAGGTACTAGGTGTAGTAACTTCCAAGTAAATTGTGATTTATCTAAATCATCCGTTTATGGGTTAAATTTTGAAAGTTATTTTTCGATTTTGGGAATTTTCTTTACCTTTGTGGAATTGGTATTTTTGGTCCATGTTATTTCCCAAAATTACTCCTTTGGAAAAAAAAGGATTAAAAAAACACGAGTTACCGGCACAGTGCTCCTCAAGTGGTACCATAAGGATATAATAGGTATGTAAAATATGTACAATTTCTTGGCTTTTCTTTTGCTAATGCATATAATATATTTTTTTGTTTTGACATTATTCTTATAGATTATTGTGTTGTTGATGTTCAATGATATTCCCGTATTCTTCTTTATCTGTGAAACTAAAGCCATATTTCTAATTGGTGTTTTTTTTTTTTTTGAAAGTTCCCGTCTTCGTATACTAACATGATGTTTTCTCCTTTTTAGTGAAATCAATTGGAACGGTATATCAAAACCCTTCCATCGCTGATCGCTGTACTGTTTTTTTTACCTAAACTAAAAACTCCTTGGCCAGGGTGAGAAATTTAAATTATTATATTTTGTTTTGTTATTTTAAAAATATAGTTATTTTTTAAAAGTTAGTTCCCACCTCTATATTTTCGGCAGACAACGTAGTTCTTATGTCTGATTTTTTTTTGTGATATTTGGTAGAATAATTTCATTTTACTTTTTGTAAAGGCATTTTACAGAAATGCGTTGTTGTCACTGTTTATTTTTATAATTACTGATTGTCCTCACCGAAATATATTTTCATAATTGAATTTTTAGAGTGCCTTGTAAAATATTTTGTTAGTTTCTTTTATTAAGCACTGTCACAACAGTTGAACACTGATTTTCAGATATATTTCGATTATTTTTTTTGTTACATTTTTTTTTAATTTTTAAGGATTATTTCCTTTCATTACGTGGGCCTTATGTTATAATTTGTTTTTAGAGTTTTTTTTTTGGGGATTAAATTCTGTTCACACTGCTTATCGACTTGGCAGCTGATATTTGGTTTTCTTTTGGAGGAGCAGAAGGTCTACAGCAGGGGTTAGTCCAGCAAAGTATCACCCACCGTTGGATGCACGCAAGTTTTTATGAATTTTTGCTATTGTGCTTTGCGATTTAATTAGTTTATTTCACCATTATTAGTGCGCTGAATATTTTTTTTATTACCTAGTCTTGCTTACCGAGTATTGATTAATTACCTATTTTGTTGTTTTTGCTTGCCAAGTAGTTGTTGATTATATATTACTGCTTACCGAGTATTTAATGATTATTTACTATTGCACTGCTTAATTGCTTACTATTAAGTTGTTTTTTTTTTGTGAGCGGAATGCTAAGGTGCGGTAGATTTATTTTTGCACTTTTGATTATTTTTAGCGCATGCGCCTGAGCTCAAGCGACGCCGATAACTCAACCACTTTTTTATTTATCTATTTTCTCTCGTTTGGCACCCTTAGACGACCGTGTAATTACTTTTTGTGTTAAACAATATTATTATTTTTGGGACGTGCTTTAGAAAGACAACGATTTAATTTATTTGGATATATATATATATATATATGTTTTATATTTTTTTTAAATTTGAATGGGTCATCTGTATCACCAGATTTTGGGAAAAAAAATTTAATAAATATATTTAAACGTTTTTGTTTTCTTATGTACATTGTGTTACGCCGTATCATTGACCTTTTTGTTAAATTGGAGGTTAGTGTGAATTCTGTTAGGTGCTTGGGCTAATTTAACTGGCGCCCATTATATATTAAAGAAAGACAATAATTTTGAGAACGATCCACCCCGTCTCCACTAGAGTCTAGCCGCGAGCCCTAAACTATCCAATATATGTAACCGTGTACTTAGAATATTATTAATATAATTCAATTTCTGTGGCTAGTAATATTTCTAAGTTTTGATTATTAATCGAATTTTGCGGGTTACATATTTTCATTTATTTTTATTTATTTTCATTTATTTTCATTTATTTTCATTTATTTTCATTTATTTTCATTTATTTTCATTTATTTTCATTTATTTTCATTTATTTTCATTTATTTTTATTTATTTTCATTTATTTTCATTTATTTTCATTTATTTTTATTTATTTTCATTTATTTTCATTTATTTTCCTTTTTTTTTTTTGATTTATTTTCATTTATTTTCATTTATTTTCATATATTTTCATATATTTTCATTTATTTTCATTTATTTTCATTTACTTTCATTTACTTTCATTTATTTTCATTTATTTTCATTTATTTTCATTTATTTTCATTTATTTTCATTTATTTTCATTTATTTTCATTTATTTTCATTTATTTTTATTTATTTTCATTTATTTTCATTTATTTTCATTTATTTTCATTTATTTTCACTTATTTTCATTTATTTTCATTTATTTCCATCTATTTTCATTTACTTTCATGTATTTACATGTATTTCCATTTGTTTTCATTTGTTTCATTTATTTTTATTTATTTTCATTTATTTTTATCTATTTTCATTTATTCTCATTTATTCTCATTTACGTTAATGTAGTTACATGTATTTTCATTTGTTTTCATTTATTTACATGTATTTTCATTTACTTTCATGTATTTACGAGTAGTTTCATTTGTTTTCACTTATTTTCATGTATTATCATTTATTTTCATTAATCTTTATTTATTTTCATCTATTTTCATTTATTTTTAATTACTCTCATGTATTTACATGTATATTCATTTGTTTTCATTTATTTTATCTACTTTCATTTATTTTCATCTATTTTCATTTGTTCTCATTTAGTTTATTGTATTTATATGTTTTTTCATTTATTTACATGAATTTTCATTTATTTTTATTTATTTTCATGTATTATCATTTATTTTTATTTATGTTCATTTATTTTCATCTACTTTCATTTATTTTCATTTACTTTTATGTATTTACATGTATTTTCATTTATTTTCATTCACTTTCATGTATTTTCATTTGTTTTCATTTATTTTCATTTATTTTCATTTGTTTACATGTATTTTTATGTATTTTCGTTTATTTTCATTTATTTTCATTTATTTTCATCCATTTTCATTTATTTTCATTTACTTTCATGTATTTACATGTATTTCCATTTGTTTTCATTTGTTTCATTTATTTTTATTTATTTTCATTTATTTTTATCTATTTTCATTTATTCTCATTTATTCTCATTTACGTTAATGTATTTACATGTATTTTCATTTGTTTTCATTTATTTTTATTTATTTTCATGTATTATCATTTATTTTTATTTATGTTCATTTATTTTCATCTACTTTCATTTATTTTCATTTACTTTCATGTATTTACATGTATTTTCATTTGTTTTCATTTATTTTTATTTATTTTCATGTATTATCATTTATTTTTATTTATGTTCATTTATTTTCATCTACTTTCATTTATTTTCATTTACTTTCATGTATTTACATGTATTTTCATTTGTTTTCATTTATTTTTATTTATTTTCATGTATTATCATTTATTTTTATTTATGTTCATTTATTTTCATCTACTTTCATTTATTTTCATTTACTTTTATGTATTTACATGTATTATCATTTATTTTCATTAATCTTTATTTATTTTCATCTATTTTCATTTATTTTTAATTACTCTCATGTATTTACATGTATATTCATTTGTTTTCATTTATTTTATCTACTTTCATTTATTTTCATTTATTTTCATTTGTTTATATGTATTTTTATGTATTTTCGTTTATTTTCATTTATTTTCATCCATTTTCATTTATTTTCATTTACTTTCATGTATTTACATGTATTTCCATTTGTTTTCATTTGTTTCATTTATTTTTATTTATTTTCATTTATTTTTATCTATTTTCATTTATTCTCATTTATTCTCATTTACGTTAATGTATTTACATGTATTTTCATTTGTTTTCATTTATTTACATGTATTTTCATTTACTTTCATGTATTTACAAGTAGTTTCATTTGTTTTCACTTATTTTCATGTATTATCATTTATTTTCATTAATCTTTATTAATTTTCATCTATTTTCATTTATTTTTATTTATTCTCATGTATTTACATGTATATTCATTTGTTTTCATTTATTTTATCGACTTTCATTTATTTTCATCTATTTTCATTTGTTCTCATTTACTTTATTGTATTTACATGTTTTTTCATTTATTTACATGAATTTTCATTTACTTTCATGTATTTACATGTATTTTCATTTGTTTTCATTTATTTTTATTTATTTTCATGTATTATCATTTATTTTTATTTATGTTCATTTATTTTCATCTACTTTCATTTATTTTCATTTACTTTTATGTATTTACATGTATTTTCATTTATTTTCATTTACTTTCATGTATTTTCATTTCTTTTCATTTATTTTCATTTCAACTCCAAAGACTAGCCTGCATTTATATTACAGGTGCCATGAGGATCACTCCAACCGCGACTATGAAAACTATACTAAACCTCCCGCCACTTGTTATTCATATAAAAGCGAAGGCAAGAATGGGAGCATTCAGATTGAAGTGTAACGGAAACTGGTGTCCAAATGAACAAGGACATACCAGTGTAACAAAAGTCATCACAAGCTTGTTGTTAGAAATGAGAAGTGATGAAATGATATCAAAAAATAACTTCACGAAGCCATTCAACATTCAATTAACTTGGAAAGGTGAAAACACATCAAACTGGGAAACTACGCATCAGTATTCCAAGCAGATGTATATGCCCTAGAGCCATGTCTAAGGGAAAACATTGAAAGAAACTGGTCTGGAACTGTCTACAAATCCTACTGTTTCCAGCAAAATAAAACAAGCTGACAATTAAATGGGTTTCCAGGCAAAAGGGGATAAACAGAACATCAGACCAGCTGGAATCTCGTGCCGGGTCAGAAAATAGTTAACTGATAGTCAAATAGCCATTAAAAGCACTGATCAACGATATTCTGCAGCTAAGCAGAAATCAAATAAAGCATATCACGGGACTAATAACTGGACATTGCCACCTTAGGTAACATCTACACAACATGGGCATTTACCAACACAAACCCATCTGTAGACTATGTAATGAGGAGAAGGAAACAGCCTCTCAAATTGTACTAGAGTGTCAAGCACGTATACGCTGGAGGTACAACCTCCTGGGGACAGAAAATACACAGGAGGCCTTCCACAGAGAAAATCTTGTGAAGAGGCTGCTAAGCCTGATAAAGGTAACAAACCTCTTCACTTGATAACAACGATACAATTGGCATAACATAATAAGTCTTAAAGTGTTGAGGCCTAAATCCTTAGCTAATAACATTGATTAAATCAATCAAACAGGTATTCTCACTAGTCACTGTCAAATATGAAAACACCTCAACAACCTAGGGCTACCAGATTTCAGGGGATGTCAACAAGAAGACGCCGTTGTCAACTATATAAAATCTGTAGGCTGGCGGGCGAGCAAAGAAAGGTCTCACTAATTAAGGTTGATGCACAATGGACCTAATGAGGACTGAGTACTGTTATACTTCACTCTTTCGAGCAACCCGCCTTCCTTAATTAAAAATAAATATTCTTTTGCGTTAGGGGAGCGTCAAAGGTTGAATTTTGAAGAGTATATCAACGGAAATATATGGAAAAAAAATCTGAGTCCACGGATTATCCTTCACGATGATACTGTGACGTTTTACTCATCAGCTCATACAACAGGCAATTTGAATATTTAAAATATTGAAATAATAAACTTGGAGAGGAGCATACTACTATGTATAAAATTAAAGACAAAAATTTTATATTTTAGAGATACCATCTTTTGCAAAAATAGTTTTCAGATTGGTTCAAACACATTCAAAACTGTATCGATTATCGTGGAGAATATTTTTAAAAAGAATAAAAACCATTTTTGATGATAACTATTTTTATTGTCATTCCGGCTAACCTCGTAGAGCATATGTAGCACGAAAGTAATAAAACAAATCGACGACTTTTGTAGCTGACGTATATCTACAAATAAAAAGTTTACAGCTATATTACTTCGGTATTAAATATTATTAATGTACAGTAATAAAAAGGAGAAACTAAAAGCAATGAAAAGTTTAATGGAAAAAAGTCTACAATGGCCATTTCCACAATTAAGATAATTTTCAATTAGAACAGCAAAATATTTTCATTTAAATAACACGCCGCTCTTTTCTTGCTGTTTAACGAACTAATTAAGTTAGAAACTAGGTAAGGCACAAACTGAATTAACGAAAGAAAAGAGTGAACAAGATCAAAAAAGTTGAAAGAAAAACATTTTCACTTCTTTCTTGGAACCAGATACTTGTGGGATTTTTGTTGGTATAATATATTAGATTATATTGTTTGTCTTTGCCGCTGAGAACGTCTACAGAATAAGCTATACCACTTGTATCAATTACACTCCCTAAAAATATTAAATAAACCTTCCAAGGTTCGTTTTTAACAAATATAATATATTCGGCTATAGAGCCTCATCATATTAAAGACCTAAACATGAAAGGCCAAATTATAAATTATTGTCTGGTTTGAAACGATTTTGTTAAAATTCAAAATGGAGTGAATCACATTTTCTCAAATACGGTTTAGATTTGTCAACATTGGTGGAGAAATGTTGAAAAGACACTTTTATATGTATAATTTCATAAGAATAACAGTTTGTTTTTGTTGCACAACCATAACCACTAATTAAATATTTTTACAACTTCTTGTGAACTTAGAGTGTATTTACAAAAATTTTTTTGGAAGTTATTGCATTTTTTATTTTCAACAAATTAACCTTCTTTATTTGTTCCGCTATATCCTTGTAGAGTGATATATCAGTCAATAATTGATTTTTTTAAATTTTTTGTTTTTGTAACAATAATCGCGAAAATTTTTATTTTTTCACAACTAATTAACGGAAAATGAGAGGAACATTTTCTGTATTTCTTTTTTTTTTGGAAGTTTATTAAATGTTGTCGCCCTAAGTTTATATTAGAGATTACTTACCGTTTCCGTTCTCGGATATCGTTTGAATAATTTAATTTTCCGAAATCTAAATATGTAGTATACGGGATAACCAATCAGTTACGTAAATTAGTTTTCTGAACTTAATTTAGCAGGAAAATAATATTTGTCTTTAAGAATCAAATAAAAATCAAAATACTGGAGAACTGATTATAAATTGAACTAAACTTGGTGTGTTAAACAAACTTTACTCATAGATTTTTCCGCTTAATTTCCTGAACATTAAAATATTTGTTAACATCATTTAGACTATAAGAACGACACTAATTGGACGTTGTTGATAAAACAAAGTCACTTTAATTAATGTTTAATTCTTAAAATAAAACTGTTCAATTCCCAGAGATGAAAGAACAGGAAACTCCATCGACATAAATAACACAAAAAACCTCTTAAAGGAATAAAACCCGGAAAAATCGCAATTACAAAAGTTTTTCCAAAGAGCCTTTGAAACACCATTTTAATTAAATATATTTCGAGTCTTAACAAAATTCATTTTAGAAAAGTCTCGGCGAGCTAAGACTGCAAGGCACACAAATTGCACTTTTCTGAGTCGGGAAAAATTTATTTTATTACGGAAAATAAGCCCAACTGAGAGGGATATAAATTGGTGTACTAGTCCAAGTTATAGTCCGTTTAACAAAGGACAAATGTCAAGAAAGTTAAAGTATGGAGCAAAAGTTTTACCAGAGTTCGATATTTATTATATATTAGGAAGGAAGGCAGTCAAACACAGATGCAGGATATTTAAAGAAAGGGATTTTGTTCCCTCGTTAACTCGATCGAGATTTTAAAGTATTCTTTTCACATAAAAATGGAAGTGTGCTATATAAGTTTGATTAAGAAAGTTTTAAATTTCTTTGTAAAAGAGTCTAATTACTTTAATACAGTACTTTCATAAACTTAGTCGTTTATTCATTTCAACAACAGAATTTTATAGTGAAGATATTGTCTAATAAAATGAGGACTAAAAACATCATTGATCTAAAAAACTTTAATCTATCAACATTTAATATCTTAATAAAAATTAAGAGGGCGAAAAAACATATATAAAAAAGTTGAAGTTTTGATGGATTATTTCATTCAGTTTATTAATTGCAAATTTGGTCTCGTAAAATTGACAAACCACACACTCGAAAAATTGACAACAAAAAATATTTATTCAGTCCTTGTGGTATTAGGGGAGACCGGGTTGGTTGAGCGAATTTTCGCTTTTTATTTTTTTACTTTAATTTCCAAGCATATTTCTGAAAATTAATGACAACGCATGAAAAGGCTATTCTTTTGGCTTCACTCTACTATTTTTATTTCTCAAAAAATATTATCTGTCAGTAGATAGAACGTCCTTTAACTTTAAAGACTCAGTAAGTAAAGGCAATGACGTTTAGAATAAAACATTACAAGTTGATTTCTTGTACAATTGTCAGAATCTAAACGTCATTGTCATTAGTTACAGAACCGTTAAAGTTAAAGAACGTTCTATCTACTGACAGTATGTGTAATAAAACTTGCAGATGATTTTACATCTATATCTCACAGAGGTCAACCTGCCCCATAAGCGGGGCAGGTTGAATCAATAGCTGGGGTTGGTTGATCTTTCCTGAATTAAGATACTGCTAGAATGAAAAAGTAAATAAAAAGTTTAATATAAAATGAAACATTATTTCTAACATAATAACGTGAACTCAAACAGAATTTAATTTTTTATAATAAATATATCATTCATCACTACAGTTGTGGCAGACGTAAAATGGATCTGATTGAGCGCATTCTTTGTGTAAGCAAAACTTGCATTCCACATATCGTAACCATTTTTCATTCGGAAGGCTATTCGAGAATGGTTCCAATCAAAGAAACAGAAAGTTTCATCTTCGTCTTCATCTCCACTATCGACCATTCTTTCCTTTTTCTTTTTATTTCTTTTAGGAAACACTTGTTTTTTTGCTGCATTAGTTTTATATGTTTCTTCTGATAGAGCATCTCTCACCGGAGTGTCTGTCAGAATGGCAGAAACTCATTTTCGTCTGTTAGAGGTATCAACTCTTCTAATTCACACTTTTGCTACAACAAGGTTCTTCATTATTTGTCATTTCAGCAAGAACATTTCGGTTGTTATTTGGTATTCCTTCGATTTGGGAAATTTTGGGTGGTATAATATGTTCATGAATGTTATGTCGTGGAATAGGATCGTCCTCTAACCGATTCATTTTCTCCATCCCATTGATATTCTTTCCATCAATAACCTTTTCCACCACATTTATGTGCTCCACCTCATTCATGTTCTCCACCTCAGGCATTTTCTCTACCTCAGGCATTTTCTCTACCTCATTCTCTGAATTTGGCCTATCGGTAACGTACGCTGTCATAAACTCTACATCTGGAAATACATCTCTATCAAATGGTGAAGTACCTGCCACCTTGAATCCAGCAAGTTTGTTATTTAATGTGGCGGCTAATGGTAATGCAGATCTACCAATACCAGGGACATCATATATAGTCATTGTGGCCCCTGGATGCTCAGTCATCCATGAATCACAGGCGGCATTACCGTATTTTTTGAATGATCCATATACACTCCGATCCAACGGTTGTAGCTTATGGCTAGAGTGAGGGGGAAATGATAAAAGAGTTACTCCATTACTCTTTAGATAATCCAGAGCATACACTCAAAGAAGTGAGTCGTGGTTATCCAATAGAAGGAGAGTTGGTTTGTCCTTTGAAGACTTTGTATTGAGAACAAAATATTTTGCATGATCAATAAAATGCTCCTCTTTCATCCAACCAGAAGAATTGGCTACTCATATGCTACCTGGAGGACTGTCATTCAAAAAGTGAGATTTAAAGTGCACCCTCGGAAATACAAACATTGGTGGAATTGTATTTCCGGTAGCAGAAAGAGCAAACGCAGTCGTGACCAGTGTCCCTCTTTCTGCTGATGTTACTCTTTCCACTTGTTTAACACCACGACGAGCAATAATGCGATCTGGCTTCTGTATTGTAGTAACCCCAGTTTCAGCCATATTCCAAATATCGCCGGGTCCACATTTAAGTCGATCTAGAACATTTTTCAAATTGTCGTAGAATTTCTAAACTGTTGTTTTGTTGAATTAAGTGGCTCTGGCTAAACGAGTTGCCTCCGGGTATATGATCGATAAACTACCATTCATTTTGAGAAATTCCGAAAACCAGTATGCACTTGCAATTTCATCGTGTCTCCAAGGGTTTGGGTAACTCATATCTAAGGATACTGCGTACAAATATGCCATTCTTCTAACTTCTCTTGGATAAAGTCCATAATAAATGTCAGAGCCTTTTTCAAATAATTTGTCAGCTGTTCTTCCTAAATACCCACAGAAAGAAAAGATTTAAAAAAAAATTGATCACATTGTAACATGTTTAAGCAACCTTTCGGTTTTGTATGTATTCCACGGAGACATAACATTTTCCGAATATACGTCTCCTGAGAAATGTTTACAATATTTTCTCAATGTCTAATAGGATATCTGGAAATCATTAGCTGCTTTTCCAAAATATATACTGTCCACTTTCACTTTGATTGCAGCTCTCAGCATCAGATCTGAGGGAGTTGTTCATCTCTCAGACTTTCTTTTACAGTTTCTCATTTTTGTACTCAATATTCTGTTTTTTTCTGTAACCAATATCAGCAAACCTAGAAATATCTATAATTTGTAATAAAAGCTTGAATGAAGTCGATGAGGTTAATTCAATCATGACTCAACCAGCCCCCGTGAAATGGCTCAAGCAGCGCCTCAAGCACATTCCATTTTCATTTACACTTCGGGGATAAGACAAGAAATAATTTTATCACTTTGATTCAATGAAAAATATCACCAGTTTCGTCAAAAACTTTCCTAACTTATAATATCTCTATGCCTGAAGTGCTAAGACATATTCATCACAACATGAAATAGTTACTCACCAGTATGAAATATCTGTAGACAAGGATAATTGAGAAAAAACAGAACCGTCGGCCACAGCAGTTAACTCTACACTGTTTTGATGGTGTAAAGAACATATGTGCCTGAGAACAGCTCCATCTGACAAGTTATTGCCGAGATATGGCATATGATCCAATCTGCCCCTGCGCTCAACCAACCACGGTCTCCCCTACCTTTGATTGTAATTTTTTACATGTCGTTTTCAAACATATATTTTGTGGAAAATATAGTTAGATACAATTCAAATCCTTGCATTGATTGGATCTCAGAACCAGTATTTAAAAACACTGTTAAAATCTACACTACGGCGCAGACTAGGTACTGGAGATTACTAGTCTTCGTTCCGCTATGTATAACATGTATAAAGGGAAAGTAATGTTTTCAGATAAAAATTCGATATCTTTGAATCTAAAAAATCAATTTTTTTATGATGTATGTATGTCTGTACATTATTTTAATATCTTAAAACACCATACCTGGGTAGAGTGGTTTGTTGAATACTATTTTCGATTCATTTTAACACAATTTCCATTCAATTACCATTAAAAATAATTATATTATACAACTGAGGAGATGTCTGAGCTAATTTTGTGCCGTTCTCATTCAGAGGTGATACAATTATTCTATATTTCCTTATATTTTCCATAGTTTTACCAAATACAGCGTTATTCATAAGTTTATAATTTTCTTCTTTAAACTCAATTGAAGTTTACGTTCTCTTTTTTATTATATATAATTTACAATCTACTTTAAAGAAGCTATAAGTAAATAGATTTAAGGCTGGGTTTTAGGCGGGAAATGACATATGTAAAATATAGTCTAAAACATGTTAATTTTACTTCGCACAGGTTAAACAAACAATAGCAAGTATATTGAAAGTTAAATTAAAAATGTGTTTATAAAGGTTAATTCTTTGCAATGGCTGGGTTTTGATTAAATTCTTCCACAAATAAAATCGCAAATAAATCCTAAAATTCGCGTAAATTATCGTACTTTTTGTATCAAAATTTTTATTAAAATAAACCAAAAAAATTGAAATACCAATTTTCCCTTAGTTTGGCTTATCAAAATTGTCGATTAATAAAGCAATTTGAAAGTTATCTGCGAAGTTAAGCATACATGGCTGCTTGAGAAGGTGGAAACTACTTATATTAGTTTGGACATTCACTAACAACACCGTATATAATAATAATAATAATAATAATAATTTATTCATCCTTTTTGATCATAGTACATGATATAGGACAGGTCAAACACAAAAGTACATTATAAATTTGAACAGCACAGATACAAGGTGTTGCACTATTACATATAGATATTTAAGTTAAAAACCTTTGTTTAAAAACTCTGAAACATCATAAAAACATTCGTCAATTAAAAATCTTTTTAGTTTTTGTTTAAAAACATTAAAGTTGTTCTCATCTCTTATACAGCTAGGCAAATGATTAAGAAATTGAATTCCTTTATAGACAGGACTTTTTTCAAATAATGAAGTTTCATGTTTGGGAGGCCGGATAAGCTTGCCAGACCTAGTGGGATAATCATGGAAATCAGAATTGATATTAAAATCTTTAAAATTGCTTTTTGTGTACAAAATGCACTTGTAAATATAAATAGAAACAAACGAGAGAATGTTGAATTGTTTAAAGTGATTTCTACATGTTTCTCTATAATCTAGATTAAAAATTAACCGTATAATCCTTTTCTGAGAAATAAAAACCCTGGAGGCATTGACCGCATTTCCCCAAAGAACCACATTATAGGAAATATGGGAGTATACTATTGCATAATAGACATTAATCAACTGTTTAGTTGTAAAAATATTTTTTAACTGTAATATTGCAAAGTAACTGCTATTTAACTTTTTACAAATTTGATTAACATTAGTATTCCAGCTCATATTACTATCAAGGTAGGTACCTAAAAATTTTGTAGAGTTCGAAAACAGAACATCTGTATCCTTAACTGAGACCTTGCAATTTTTAGGAATTTCTGTTCTTGTAAAAAATTGCATGCAGACAGTTTTAGTAGAATTTACTATAAGGGAATTCCTTTCACACCAACTGATAAATTCTTTTGCTAAAAGATTCATCTTTGTAATCAGTTCGCCTGGAGATTCAGCATCAATTGCTACTGTGGTATCATCTGCATATAGGGTTAAATGATCAGTGCTGATATATTTGGGAAGGTCATTTATGTATAATAAAAATATCAAAGGACCTAGGATAGATCCTTGAGGTACGCCAATATCCACATGTTGAGGTGACGATTTCCAATCCTCAATTCTAACAATAATTTTTCTAGCTGTCAGGTATGATGTCAACCATGAGATAAATTTGCCCCGAAATCCTAAATCTTGTAGTTTATCTGTTATTATATCAATATTAATGGAGTCAAAAGCTTTTGAGAGATCAAAAAAGAGTGCACCCACGTACCTTTTCTTATCCAACGAGGTATGGATAAAGTTAAATAGAGCTATGGACGCACTCTCCGTTGATCTTCCAGGTAAGAAACCATGTTGATGTTCTGAAATAACGTTATATTTTTGTAAGAAGGAAAGCATTTGTCTATAGATACACTTTTCTATAATTTTACACATGACAGTTTGGACAGTTATTGGACGATAGTTGTCAAGACTAAGAAGGCTGTCTTTTTTGTGTAAGGGTGTAACAAGTCCTATCTTTAGATCAGACGGAAAAGTTTCTTTTTCTACTGAGAAATTAATAATGTCTGCTAGAGTGGAGGCAATATGTGGACCTATACTTTTAATAATCTTAGTGGAAAGACAGTCAATGCCCTCAGAGTTAATATTTTTCAGGGAATTAATTACATCCATCACATCTTCCGGTATAACTGGCTTAAAATAAAAAGTATTGTAGACATACATGGTTGTATAATTTTTAGAATTACAGCCGTTAAAGTGATAATCTATTGCTTTTTTGGTATTCGTTGCAAAAAAAGTGGCAAATAAATTAGCAATCTCATATTTATTTTTAGTTATTTTTCCATTTAACTCGATACTATCTATCGTAGAATGTTTCTTTTTCCCTATTTTTTGTTGCACTGTACGCCATATATATTTTTGTTTTTCTTTTATATTTTTGCTTTCAAGTTGTTTTTGGTAGAAAGACTTTTTTGCTTTATTAATTTCTGTGACATATTTTTTCTTTAAAGTTTTATAATTTACATGATCATCAGGATTTGGAGAATATTTTGTTAAACAAAATAAATTTCTAACATCATTACCCATCTGTACAAGATTGCCATCAACCCATGTTTTTTTATTAATGTTACTTACATTTTTTGTTAAAATAGGACAAATAAAATCAATATGGTAAAATACAGTATCTAAAAATTCTTTATATATAATATTAACACTGGAAATGTCTATATTATTTAGGCATTCATAGACCGATAGAAAACGTTCATTCTCTAGATGTGTATACAAACTAAGTAAATTAGATTGCGATAGATTTCTAAAGCTTACCTTTCTATCATTAAGGTTATTTTCACATAGTTTACAAGAGTTACAATATACTTGAATATCAAGCCCTAGGTGATCGCCAAGTTGCATATCGATCACATTTTCATTATAATCACAGGTCATATTGGTTAAGAAATAGTCAACTTTAGTTTTTGTCGTTTTTAAATTTTTATTTGTGAAAATTCGTGTTGGTTCATAATTTTGTAGTTTTAAATTAAAACTCTCCATAAAGTCACTTAGTAATGTTCTCTCACGTGATACAGTTAAATAATCTATATTTAGGTCTCCACAAATGATAGTGCAATCATAGTTATTTGAACAAAAATTTAGTACAATAAAAAGTCGGTCTATGAATACCCCTATGTTGCCTAATGGGGATCTATAAATATTTACAAGACAACAGCTCATTCCTTGTAAACGAAAGGATAAACTACAAATTTCAAAATCAACATCAATTGATAGATTATTCACAAAGTCAATAACTTTAAACGTAATCATTTTTTTCATAAGTATTAAAACTCCGCCATGAATTTTATTAATACGATTCGAGTAAGAAGCCAAGTTATACCCGCTAAATCTTACTAAATCGATATTATCATGATTACACCAGGTTTCTGACAGACACAAAATATCAGGTTTATTGCATTCCAGCAGTAGATCAATTCTATTGGTCTTATTAGTTAAGGATTGGCAATTTACATTCATGATTTGAAAAGTTTTACCTAATTTTTTTATACTACTACACTTACAAATAGTTTTACAAAATGCATTATTATCCTCTATGCTTGTGGTACTTTCTTTGGATGTAGTTGAAAAAACCGCTGGATATGGGCACCATGTGGCCATATAGCTGGATCCATTGCATTTTTAAAATTATGCCCATAGACACTTACTTTAAAAGAACTGTAAATCTCGGGATATTTAGAATTTAAAGCTATTACCACTACTTCCGGAAAATGTGATTTAACTATTTCACGTAGGTCATTTGCTGTCATGCTCGGATCCACTCTGTAGATATGGAGATCTACAAGTTTGGGAACCCCTTTAATATCCTTGCCGTTTATACTTAGTTCATTATTATTCCCAATAATTAGTTGTTTTCTATTTCTTCGTCCTCGAACTTCTCTCCACTCATTGTTGTTTTCTCTCGAAATTTTGTTTTCTTGTAAATTTATAACTTCGTTCATTTTTTGTTCAGCGTTTATTTTCATCAAAGCAGCTGATACGTCTGTTTTTGAAATTACAGATTTATTAGACGAGCTGGCAACTGCGTTATTTTTATCAATTTCACTTAATAGCATTGTTGGTTTTGTTTTTGTTTGAGTACCGGAGAATTCTCCACTTTTTTGTGTTGATCTTGGTTCTTTGGTTTTTGTATGTGATTCGTTTCGTTCATTTAAAAGAATAATTTGTTGACTCATTAAATTTATTTTTTCATGTAGCACCTTTATTATGGAGTCTTTTTGCTTTATTATATATTTAAATATATTAATATCAATTACCTTATTGTCTGAGTCTAGATTTTCAATTGCATCGAAAAACAACTGATCACATGATACCTCTTGATCACAACATGTAATTAACTCATCACTGGTAAACTTTACAGAGTTACTATTTTTTGCACAGCTTATATGGAAGATATTCTCACAGTTAATACACTTTAAGCCATTTACGACATTTCGTTTGCACTTTTTACAGCATTTATTTCGGAGCGCATCATCATGAACATTTACACTTGGTGCCATGTTGCCATATATTGATACGGACTACCCGGTATTTCAGATGTCATATCTATAATTCTCAATCCGGGTTGGGTTCAATTCACTATAAACTTTAAAAATTATAAAAAAAATACAGTTTATTTAAATTGTGCATGTCCTGGTACTTCTTTAACTTCTGTCAGTTTTTCCTTTTCACTAATGTGTCTCCTATCTGTTTCTTGACGTTGTCCATGTATTACCTCCTACTTTATATTTGTTTGTATATGTATCTTCAAATTAATTTTCTCGTTTCTATCTCTTCATATAATTTAATCTAAATGACTTCATCTCCTTATATTTATTTATTCTATTTCTGTTTTTGTATATTTATTTTTGTATTCCTTTTACTTTAAGTTTTTTGTTATTCTGTGTAATAATAAGATTACCTTGAGTTTAATTTTATTTCTTATAATTCATCTCTGACAATTTCAAACATTTTTTATTATATCAAATATTTCAAAATTGACAAAAGTCATCCTCATTTTTTGTTTCTCACTTGATTAATTTTTTTTTTAAATTCCCAGATTGTTAGTCAACCAGGACTGATCATCATAGATATGACATCTGAAATGACCTGGTATCATGCTATTTTAAATTTTCATATCAAATTTTCATATCAATATATATTGTTATGAAATTTGATATACCTGGTAATTTTGGGTAAGTGTTAGGAAATTTGTATGATTTGTTATAAAATATTATATATAGTAAGTAAGGGTTGGTTGAGTTAAAAAAAAATGAATAGTAATTGCAAGTAAAATTAACAGTATTCCTTTATTTTTAACATTAAAAAGAAAAATGTAAATTAAAATGAAATTTTACTAAATGATATAAAGTACAAATTAATCTTGGTAATATAAATAGGGCTTAAGCTATTTGAAGTTTGAAATTCCTGTGACAGGTTGGATGACATTGCCGATCAGGTGAAATGAATTGGGTTGGGGTCAAAAAAAAATTGTAGTTTTTTAAAAAAAAATAGTAGGTAAATTTTTTTTGGGTTAAAAAAAAATTGAAAGATGATTATTGATTGTCAGAGAAAAAAAAAATGTCAATAAAAAATTAATATAAAATTTTGTAAAAAAGAAGGATTGTAATTAAAAATATAATTTGTAAGGTACATGATAACTAGAATGATATTGATTGACTAAGAGAAGGAATAAAACAATTTATAAAAAAAGTAAGCACTTTTATTTCATTTAAAACGTTTAATCATAAGAAGCTGACAGGAGGCGAGTTTAGAAGAACTACAAATAGATACAGTTGAACGACTATTTCAGAAGAAAAGCATACATTTAAAAATTAGGAGAGATAGAGAGAGGTAAAGCGCAGAAGTGAAATGAGGAGATAAAAGAAATATATTAAGAAAGCTGAAGAAATAGCAGAAAGAAGAAGGAAATTAAAAAGAAAATTGTTATTTGTTTAATTTTTTTTTAATATTATATATTTCATTTTTTTTAAGGCCTTTGAACCTAACCCATTTGAGAATCGCTCTACAGGTTAGAAAATTGAATTCACTATTCAGACAGGAATTTCTTATTACAAATGGCGCCCAACGTGGGGCACTCATAAAAACAGCTTGGAGCAATTTAGTTTGATCGGTGGAAGTAACAAAAATTTATCAAATTTTAAAACGAGAAATGGTAAGATTTTTTTTTTATTTATATTTTTCTTTATTAAAGGAGAACTGTTAATTTTGATTGATAGAATAAATTTAAAACAAAATATAATAGGGGTCATAAAACAAAATTAGAAATAAAATTCGTAACAGCATTGACAATAACTTTTACAATAAATAACGACTAAAAAAAATATTATAACAAAGTGGAATATTAAGTGATATACTGTGTGAGATATTGGTAGTAAAATAAAAGGTGTTGTATAGTGAATGAACTAGTATGGATTTGAGAGGTGGAAAGAACATTGGAAAATGGAAGAAGAGGAAGAGTTGAAATAGGACAAGGTGATATTGTAGAAATACCAGAACAAATTATGGAAGAATACGATGGAATAAGTGTAGGTGAATCAAAAGAAGAGCAATTACGAGAAAAACAAAATAAAAAAGAAGAACAAGAGAATATTATGGATGTATTAAGACAAATGATGCTTCAGATGAATGAAAATAATAAGAAAATGGATACCAAAATCCAAGATATGGGAAGGAAATTAGACAAGATATGGGAAAAGATATAAAAAAGGATATTAAACAAGAAATTAAGGAAAATAAAATTGAAATGATACAGAAAATTGTAGAATTGAGAGTATATACTGGTAATAAATTAGAAGAAACAAAAAAAGAAATAAGAATAGAAATGATAGGAAGAATAGTAGAAGTTGAGAAATTACAAGATGAAAAATTTAATATACTTCAAAGAAAAGAGCATAATTTGCAGAAAATAGAAGAAGAAATAGAGAAAGTAAAATTAGGGAAACAAGATAATGCAGAAAGAATGACAACTTTGGAAAATAAGTGGTTAAATACTATTACCGGAATAGAAGGGCAACTAGAACAAAATATAAAGGAGGTAGAAGACAAGATTATGGAAAACACTGAAAAAAAATAGGGGAAAAGTTAGAAAGATTTAAAAATGAAATAAAAATAATAAGTGATGAAATAAATAAATTAAAAATTAAATAGTAATGCATAACTATTTAATTTTAAAATATATACCACAGCTAAATAGCTTCATCCCAAGATGCAAGTAGAAGAAATAGTGATGTTTATTTCTAGACATTATAAAATAGAGATAGCAGAGATAATTGCACTACAGAATATTAAAACTATAGAACAATTGAGTAATTATTTGAAAAGAAAAGAAATTATGAAACATTACAGTAACAATTATAATCCTAATACATTAACATGACAAAATTCAACAAAATTTGACAGAACTCCACGATATAGACAAAGTAATTGGGAAAATAACTATTATGGAGAGTTGATTAATAGACAAAATCAGAGACAAAATAATAATGAAGATAATAATAATAATTTTAGGAATTTTAACAGTGACAGCAGAAGAAATAATAATAGATATGATAATTCTAATAATTTTAGAAACAATAATACTTATTATAATGCACACAACAATAAGAGGTCTAATAGTGATAATTATAGAAATAATTACAGTAATGACAGGAATAATAATAATAATTATAGAAGTAATATTAATAAAGGGTCTTATAAAATAATAACCAGGATAGGGAAGGTAATAATACAGAAGACAATAGACTTAGATCAAATTCAAGAAATAGGAACAGACAGATTAATTATGTATCAGTAGAGGAACAAAATAACCCCACATGTAGTAGTTGTACTAATGCAAAGGTAGATAAAGAACTATTAATTGAAAATGGGGAACAGTCTCAGATTTTTCATTAGATTGCACTTTAGACAGGAATCTGTATATTTGTACATATGAACATCCTCGGGAATTTATTAAATTAGATGATTATATAGCGCAGGATAAAAATTTGGGGTTAATCATATTTGAAACTGAAATCAGTAAATTAAAAGTAAAAATAATTGTAGATACAGGTTCAGAAATATCTATTGTAAATCAAAAATTAATAGATAAATTGCCTAAAGTGCATAAAGATATAATTAGAATTGAAAAATTAGTTTTGATAGGGGCAAATAGAAAAAAATTATGTGAGGTTAATAAAGGTATAAATTTAGATTTAGAAATAAATAGGAAAAGTATAAAATTTGAATTAATAATTGTAGAGAATATAGAACCAGATATAGTATTGGGCAGTGATCAGTTACAAAAATATAATGCCATCATTAATTATGAAACTAGGAAATTAAGAATAGATGAAAATTTCATAGAATTAAAGTGGGGAAGTTTAGAAGAAAATGATATCAGTCAAGAGAATGTAATTACTATGAATATGATCTGTAAAGAAAATAATGATAATATTAATAATAAGGATAATAGTGATGAATTTAATAATATTATTATTGATTGCCAGGAAAAATATTTAAATATTGTTAGTCAATTGGTAAAAAAATATGAAAAGTTGAGTTCAAAGGAATCAAGGGTAGCTAAAGAATATGTGCATAAAATAAAAATGAAAGATGAAAATAATTTTAGAATTAAAACATATCCCAATTCCATATAAATATAAAAATCAAGTAAATCAGAAAATAAATAAATTAATTAACGACGGTATTATGGAATATAGTGATACACAATTTATTAATCCTATTGTAGTGGTAAAAAAATGGGGAAATAAAATTATGTTTGGATGCTAGGACAATTAATAAAGTTACAATACCAGAATATAAAGCTCCTATGTCAACAGAAGCAATTTTAGGTAGAATTACACATATAAAAATTTTTACAAAATTTGATTTAAAACATAGCTTTTGGCTTATACCATTACACCCAGATTGTCGAAAATATACGGGGTTTTCAATAGATGGTGTAGTATATAGATTTTGTGTCGTGTCATTTGAACTGCAAAGTGCATGTACAGCATTGGTAAGAGCACTTCACAAGAATTTGTTTTACATTATATAGATGATATTTTAATTTTTTCTAAAACTATTGAAGCACATCAAGAACATTTGGAAATAGTGATGAAGGCATTGGATGAAGCAGGTTTGAAACTGAATATTAATAAATGTCAATTCTATAAATAAAAGGTAATATATTTGGGATATAAAATAGATCAAGAAGGAGTGGAAATGGATCCAGAAAGGATTAAGATTATAAAGGAATATAAAAGACCAAGTAATTTGAGAACTTTAAGAAGATTTTTAGGTATGTTAAATTATTTTAAGAGGTTAATACCTGATATTACACAGAAGGAACTTCCTTTAATAGATTTATTAAAAAAAGGAGTAAAATGGAAATGGACAGAAGAAAGGGAACAAGCATTTCAACAAATTAAAGAAAGTTTTGAAAAAAAGATCAGAATATACCATCCAGATTATAATAATAAATTTATTTTGAGAACAGATGCTTCAATACAAAGATTGGCTGGAGTATTGGTTCAAGAACAGAACAATGGAGAAGTTCCTATATGTTTTGTATCTAGGACTACAAAAAAACATGAAAGAAATTATACTGTTGGAGAATTAGAGTTAGCTAGTATTATTTTTTGTATTAATAAATTGAGATTCTATCTACTAGGAAATAAGTTTATAATAGAAACAGATAATATGGGAATAGTATTTATATTGAATAATAAATTTGGAAATAGTAGAATTCATCGATGGGCCATATTAATGCAAGAATATGATTTTGAAATTCGACATATATCTGGAAAATTAAACGTAATAGCAGATGTCATCACAAGAATGGATGATAAAAATAGTGGTGATAAAAAAAAGTTCAAATAGGAATTAATTGGTTGAAAGAACAAGAAGGGGTATTTTCACGAAAGCAGATTTTTGAAGATCAAAAGGAACACAGAAAGAAAAAGAAAGGGTAAAATATAATGAAATCGAGAAGGTATGGTATAAAGGAAGTGAAGGGGAAGAAATGCATCTAATTTCAACAAAACTAACTGAGAAGATAATAAAAGAAATACATGAAATACATGGACATCAAGGAATGCGGAAGACCTGGTTAATTTTTAGAGAAAATTATATTTCAATAAAGGATTATCAAAAAACATTATAAGAAAATGTTCTACATGTCAAATTGTAAAGAGTAAAAATTTTCATAATGAAGGGATTTCAAAGTCAATAGTAGCAGAGAAACCATTGGATATGATAGCAATTGATTTTATGTCAAATTTAATAAAGAGTTATCAAGGTAATAAACATATTTTTGTGATTGTGGATATTTTTTCAAAATTTATTACTGTATATCCATGCAGTAAAACCAATACAAAGACAGTAATCAAGAATTTACAAAATTATTTTGAAGAAAAAGGAAGACCAGGGAAATGTATTTTGGATAATGCAACATATTTTAATAATAATAGATTAAAGAATTATTTTAATACATTAGTATTCGACATTCAGCTGCAAATCCTACAGAGCGATATATTCGAGAAATAATTAAAGATCTAAGAATGTTGACACATAATGAACTTAAGAATTGGGAAAATAAATTGGAAGAAATTAGTATTTATATGAATGAGTTACCAAATGTAAGTACACTGAAAATTCCTATTAGGTTAATGGAAAACAAAATGCCTAAGCGACCCTGGATTAAGGAGAAGAACGAAACATATGACGAAATTATGGAAAAAGTTAATAAGAGAATAAAAAGAAATGCAGAAAATTATATTAAAAAAAAG
This sequence comes from Neocrepidodera transversa, assembly GCA_963243735.1. Classification (NCBI taxonomy): domain Eukaryota; kingdom Metazoa; phylum Arthropoda; class Insecta; order Coleoptera; family Chrysomelidae; genus Neocrepidodera; species Neocrepidodera transversa. The sequence continues at coordinate 45,997 of CAUJLB010000030.1, forward strand.
AGAACAAAAATTAAATCGCTGAAATTCAATAAAGGAGAATTAGTACTGGTTAGAGCTATAAAAATTCCAAATAAAAAAAAATCAATGTGCAAAGTTGCAATTACCATTTGAAGGTCCGTATTTAATCGACAATGATAAGGGTAATAATAGTTATATTTTAAAAGATCCATATACGAATATAATAAGGGGAAATTTTCATATTAATCAAATATATAGATTTCTGACAGAAGAATCTTAAAGTTTATATTATCAGTTTAATTTTTAGTTTTAGTTATGTTGTAGTAGATTAATAAAATGTTACATTGATATTGATTGACTAAGAGAAGGAATAAAACAATTTATAAAAAAAGTAAGCACTATTATTTCATTTAAAACGTTTAATCATAGAAAGCTGACAGAAGGCGAGTTTAGAAGAACTACAAATAGATACAGTTGAATATTTCAGAAGAAAAGCATACATTTAAAAATTAGGAGAGATAGAGAGAGGTAAAGAGCAGAAGTGAAATGCGGAGATAAAAGAAATATATTAAGAAAGCTGAAGAAATCGCAGAAAGTGTAAAGATAAGTCTTTTATAAAATAATATTACAAGTTGAGCTTTACGACAAGTATATTTCTTATCTGAAATTCGTTGTTAACTGACTGACAAAGTGGTCACGTCAAGTGAGTTTACATTAAGGTATGTCTTAATGTTACATCCTCCCTTCGAAGTGAACACAAACTATAAACAAATAAAATATAACAAAATAATTAACAATAAAAACTTGTTTCTGCTAAAGGTTAAACCTCTTCGCTGGTTTTACCACTCTTCCTGATCTTGTAATGTAGTTCTCTTGTGATTTAAATTTAGGTATATCTTGTGGCGGTATGTTTTCCAATTTTCTGTCAGTGTTAAATTCTGAGTCCTGTGCAACCTCAGAAGTGTTATTTCTTTCTTGATTAGATATAATCACAATTTCTTTGTCTTTTGACAGGTTCGCTTCGGTTTTATGTAAAACTTCAGCGTTTCGCCTATATAACGTTCCATCATCACTTTTAACGATGACAGATCTTGGATTTTCCTCTAACTCTGCTTCGACTTGTCCTCCTTCCCATTGTCTGTGAGCAGTTTTCAATCTTATTCTGTCACCTACTTCAATTTCATTTTTGTAATTCTTTTTGTGGTATCTTGCTTGTAGTTCTCTTTGTCTTTTTAATTCACTGGCAACATCGGTTATTATTTTTGGTTTAAGGTTATCCTTTGATACAGGAATTGTTGATTGGGTCATTCTACTATATAAACGTTGGTTAGGTGACCCCAAATTAGTTCTTGGTGTATTTCTGTAATTTAAGAGTGCTAGTTGTATGTCACTTTGATCGATGAGGCATTTACCTAGAATATTTTTCGCTATGCTTACTCCCTTTTCAGCAAGACCATTTCCTCTGCTATGGTGGGGGCTAATCGTTTGATGTTCAAACCCCCATATATTTTTAAATTCTCTGAATTCTTTCGATTCAAAGCAGGGACCATTGTCACTTTCTAATTTTTCTGGGATCCCATCTGTTGAAAACCACTCTTTGAACTGTTCAATTACTTGTCTTGATGTAAAACCATTTATTAGTTTAAAATCCACATAACCGGAATAGCTGTCTATAATACAAAGATATTCGTGTCCTTTAAACCCAAACAGATCTGAGGCAACAATTTGCCAAGGTAATTCTGGTATTTCTTTATTAAGAACTATTAGTTGTGCGTTAGCCCCTTAAGTTCTTTCACAAGCGGTACATTTTTGGACGTATGAAATAATGTCATTGGCCTGTCCTTTCCAGTATAGAAATTCTCTAGCTCGAGGCAAGTATTTTTGAATACCTAAATGGCCTAAATGGATATTTTTGAGCATTTTATTTACTTGTGACTTTGGGACAACTAATTTTTCTCCTTTAAACACCATACCGTTATAAAAAGCAAGTTCTTCTCGAAAATTAAAATAGTGTTGAACGATTGTCGGAAGTTGTTCTTTTTCCTTGGGAAAGCCATTTTGAATAAAAGTTATTAAAGTTTGAAGTTCAGAGTCCTGTGCAGTTGATAAAACAATTTCTTCTCTAGCATTTCTGGATATAGACAACACTATTTGTACCTGAAGTTCTTCCTCATCCATGGCAGGTTATTGAAGGCAATCGCGACTAAGAATATCTGCAATTGGTATATCTGCAGCTTTTTGGATATTACCTTTGGAGAATACTGTGCTAAATCAAAGATGATTCGTTTTAGTCGTGCTGGTGCTGAATGTATTGGTTTTTTAAATATTACCTCCAGAGGCTTATGGTCAGTTTCTATAATTAGCAGTTTTCCGTAAATATACTGGTGAAACTTTTCGCACGCAAATTTAATCGCATAAGCTTCTTTTTCTATCTGTGGATAATTTTCTTGAGATTTTGAGAGTGCCTTGGTTGCATATGCTACTGGCTGATTTTCTTGCATAAGTACAGCTCCAACACTCTTCGAACTAGCATCTACAGATAACGTCACTTCTTTGTTGACGTCATAGAATTTTAAAACAGGGGCAGTCGTTAATTGTTGTTTTATTCTTGAAAAAGCATCTTCTTGGTCATGGCTACATTCAAATTCTGCGTCTTTTTTCAATAATTTTCGTAAGGGTTCTGTCGGCTCTGACATATTTTTTATAAAATGGTTAAGATAAGTTACCATTCCCAGAAGCCTCTGTAGCTCTTTCTTGTTTGTTGGTTGCTTCAGTTTCTTAATGGCAGCAACTTTTTCAGGATCAACTGACAGTCCTTTTTCCGAAAGTAAATGACCTAAGAATTTTACTTGGTTGGCTTCAAATACGCATTTTTCTTTGTTCAATTTTACGCCTGCTTCTTTGCTTCTGTGCTGTGATTTCGCGCAATTTTTCCTTGGTTTCTGCAAATATTAACACGTCATCCATTGAACACTCTGTATTTTGAATATTTTCAAAAAGAGAAGACATAAGTTCTTGGTATACTTCTGGTGCTGAGGCTACCAAAGCATAGACGAATAAAACTGTATCTTCCCCAAGGCGTAGCAAATGTTAGGTACCTCTGTGTTCTCTCTGTGACTTTAATTTGCCAGAAACCTCTTTTTGCATCTAATAGGCAAAACCATTTAGCTCCATGTACTCGAGTCGAAATTTCGCTAAGCGTTTTTAAGTGGTAATGTCTCCTTAAGATGTTTTTGTTGACATCAGAGGGATCTAGGCAAATCCTAATTTTACCCTTTTGATGTACTATCACCATAGGACTGACAACAGGTGTAGGTTCTTTTATAGGTTTTATCACCCCTAACTTGACCATATTATCTAACTCCATTTTTACGTCATTTCTTATTGCATGAGGTATTCTTCTTGCGGACTGTATGTTAAACTTAGGATTTTCAATCAAGTCTATGTCGTATATATAATTTTTTATGGATCCTAGACCTTTAAAGATGTCATCATTTTGTATTTCTCTAACATCTTCTACTCTGACTACTAAACCTAGATCTTGACAAGATTTTCTACCTAAAATAGACGGGACCTCTTCATTAACGACTTTAAAGAGTTGAATTGTCTCCAAATTTTTTATTTTGCATTTGACTAGTGTTTCACCTACGACAGGAATTGTGTTTTCACTAAAACTTATTAGTCGTTTGGTTTTGGACGGTCTTATTTGAGACCCTATCTTTTCTGCAATATATTTTGGTAAAACATTGCATTGAGCCCCAGTGTCTAACTTGACTTCAAACTTTTTCTTATTGGCCTTTATTATTTCGTGCCAATCTTCATCTTCATGTATAAGACCTCTTCTTCACTTTCTTCACTGTCTTCTTCATCCAATGAATTTATCTTTTTACCTCTTGGTCTGTTTTTATTTGAGAAGCATTGTTGCGATAAGTGTCCTCTTTTACTACAGGATTCACATTTCTTGTTAAAAGCAGGACAACTTCTTGGTCCATGTATTTTGCCACACCTTCTGCAATTGAAAGTTTCTGTCGAAGTTTCCGAGCCTTTTTTGTCAGCTTTTTTTTGTTTATTTTTTACCAAATTCACTTGACTAACTTCTGAACTCTGGACTTCTTTCAATTGTCTGGTAGCCTGCTCACTAGCTCTATATATTGCTATAGCTTTGTCTAGTTTCACATCATCTTCTATTAACAGCTTTTCTCTAATTTTATCGGAATTAATTCCAAAAATTATTTTGTCTCTTATTAGGCTATCGAGTAAACTTCCAAATTCGCATTTTTTTGCTTGTGAGCTGATTAATGTTAAAAATTCGTCAAAGGTTTCATTTTGTTTTTGAATTATTTTAAAGAACGTGTAGCGCTCGAACGGTATATTTTTTTTTGGGTTGAAATACTTTTTGAACTCTTCTTTGATTTTTTTAACATATTTTTGTTGAGCATCAGTAAGACTAAAATTGTTGAAGATCTGAATAACCTCTGGACCTATGGCTGTCATAAATATTGTGGCTTGGACTTCTGGTGGCTTTTTGGAAAGTTGGGTCGCTGCCGAATACCACTCAAATTGTTGACTCCAGTCTTTTCATGTGGAACACATGTTTTCTGTGTGTAAGACAATATTTTTCGGTAGGCGAATTCCTGCAACGCCAAACTGGTGGGTGGATGTTTCTTCAGTCATTTTTATGATCCCACTTCTGACACCATGTAAAGATAAGTCTTTTATAAAATAATATTACAACAAGTATATTTCTTATCTGACATTCGTTGTTAACTGACTGACAAAGTGGTCAGGTCAAGTGAGTTTACATTAAGGTATGTCTTAAAGTTACAGAAAGAAGAAGGAAATTAAAAAGAAAATTGTTATTTGTTTAATTTTTTTTAATATTATGTATTTCATTTTATTAAGGCCTTTGAACCAATCCCATTTGAGAATCGCTCTACAGGTTAGAAAAGGGAATTCACTATTCAGACAGGAATTTCTTATTACAATATATACAGTTAAATAAATTATTGCGAAATAAAATATAAAACGAGCAATAATCGAAAAATCGTCAATTTTCGACATTTCTTATCGACAACCAGGTCACGTCTTAGACAATCATTTCTGAAGGAACTGTATAAACTGTATAATTTTTGCTAATATTGCTTACTAGTAATTATAAGCATTCAGCAGTTTACTATAAAAAGTATCAATAATAGGTATCTTTTAATTTTTCTATTTTATCAACATAATCATAACAAAATACTTCTTTCAAGTAAGTAAGTTGAATTTCTCTGATTATCTAAATCCGTATCTTAAATTGTGTAGTTCTCCAATCTTCAAAGCCGATGCAAGTTCATCCAGGGATGCTTTCATAAATCTTAAGGAGTCAATAAATCCAAATTTAATGCTAGTGTTTGAAAGATGCTGTGTAAAGGAAATCCATTTTTCTTTGTTTAGTGGTAGAAACCGTATTCTACATTTTCGAACTAGATCTTAAATAATAAAGTGACTATCGTAACCGGAGAGGTTCTGAGACAATAAAGGTACAACAAAACTTCTTATAATTGCAGGCCTGATGTATTAAACCTCTAAAATCACCAGAAATATGATTTTTCACAATATTTTTTATTCATGCACTTCTTCATAACTTTTATAGTATGAAAGATTATCAGATATATAATACTAGTGGTATCGTAACTATCGATAATCGCATAAGTGATTTCACGAAACGTGTTGTCAAATATAAATTTTACGAGTGCGTTTAGTCCAATAAGAGGAGAATATGTAAAAGAATTCAAAATGATAGAAAAGATAATCAAAAGAAATAAAGAGGAGGTAATCCCACCTAACTTTCCGAATACTCCTAGTAAAATAATTGTTTAATCAATTATTCTTCAGAAATTTTTTAATAAAAATAGGCACAATTCTAGCAGCGATACTTTACGAAATTAGATAAAAAAGTAGAGACAGAATTTGTAGACAATTTTATGCTCTATAATTTTGATCTCTTGTAATTTTTCAAAATCTACAAAACGGAGCAAATGTCTATACAAATTTCTTTCACTCCCTCTAGGGACGAAACTATGCTGAGGTAGAAAAAAACAGGACGGGCAAAATGTGTAGAAAATTTTATGTTCTACAACTTTAATAGCTTGTAATTTTTCACAAAAATGCATATTTTTACAATTAAAAAAAATATGGAAAAATTAACTTTCTGATAAATCTGGCAACAATGGCAAAAGTTTTGAAAATTTATATTATACAAAATTAAACTATAATGCCTACAAAATATATTTGTTAAAATGTATTTCCATCTTATTTAGTAATTATGTCATCACTTAATAACAATGACTTCCGCTTGTCAGATTAACACCAATATCCTTGCTACTCTAAATATGTATATAAAATTTCGTCTAAATCGGTTCAGCCGTTTATACGGTATCGTGTTCATACAGATAGACAGACATCATGCTTAAAATGGACGAAATTAATTCAGGTGACCTCAAAACTTAAAGGTCCGTTAAAATCTGGATATGGCCAAAAAAATTATGATTTAATATCTTCTTTCTATACAGCTTTGTTGGGTTTGGAAAGTAAAAATAGCTCGGTAAGCAGCTAAATGCGCATTCCTGTATGGATACAAATGTAATGAGTCAGTCTAAAATATGCATCGCGCTAATTGGCCAGCTGAGCGTAACTGAGAGCATAATCAATTTTCGCATCTTTTAATGACAGTGAGGTGAGAGTGACAGAATTCTGTCAGTTTTAAACGATGTAGTAATATTCCTAATTTAGTTTGTGCTTATGTGTTTTTTTAATATTTTACGTATTATCCTAATAACGTTTTTGAACGAATCGTTCTAGTGATTTTAAACAGTCGAAACGGTAACGCGGTTAAAATGTTTATAAAAAATTTCGTTTGGACAAATTTGTGGATTTACTAAACAATTTGTGGACTTGAAATATTTGTGGACTAATGTAAGCTGAATTCTAAAGAAAAACGCAATTTACTGCTGTCAAAGGTAGGTCAGCATGTTTTTCAAATTTTAAATAAGTACAAATTAATATTTCCTTTACATAAATCAGAATCTGGTCGGAACTAATGAGATCTCTACGAAGTAAATTCATATTTGACCAGAAATTTATCCTAAAATTTTTTGGTAAATGTTGAGCATTTACGAAACTCTCCGATTTTCATAAAAATTGGTAGAAATCATCTACATAGTGTAAATATCACTTTCCAAAAAAAATTTTTTGCAGCAACCACTGTTAAAGACCTTTTTTCCATTTTGATAAATATATTATTTTTAAGGTTAATTTTGTTTGGATACATCACAATGACTTACATGATGTTGCCAAGTTGTGTAAAATATCCTTAAATCAGAGTTTTTTTTAGTTTATATTTACTGATTTGTATTTTGCAATATTTTTTTAATTTTTCTTCTTCAAAATATAAACATAGTGCGATACAAAATATAGTGACTGCATGATTTTCATTACTCAGCGATATTGATATTAAGCTGTTGAGAACGAAATAATATTCTTTGATCTGTGTCAGTTGGTCGGGAAGCGGAGGTCATTTTTGAATCAAATTGAAAAAAAGGGGTAATTTATAAATAAAATTGAAAAAAAAATTGGCTCATTAAGCCAGTTAGTGAAAAAGGAACACAAAAAGATATAATAAATGTGTTATTTAGGCTGTATTTAGACAAATTATCGAACACACTTAATCCTTGTTGGACATATTAAAAAGAAATAAATTAATTAATCCTAATTGTATAGGTTTAGGTTAGATTTGGATAGGTTTTAGTTTGTTAGGATCGTCCTGTAACTGGTTAGCTTTGAGTTAGTCTTTTTTTTAATGCATCATTACAATATGAATGCACCTATAATAAATTAATTTTTTATTACGAGTTGTTTTATTCCATTAATTCTAATTTTAGATCTGATTTAGATTTGTAAAAAAAGTTCCCTTCTTTAAACTCGTCTTGTATCCGTATCTGGAATTTTTTATTACGTTTTTTTTATTAAATCCCGACATCTTCAAAAATATTTATCGGGTCTAAAATACAATTTTATGATTAAGATTTGTTTATAGAGTGATTTTGAACCCATTTGAACTGCTCCTTTGTATAATTATCGAATAACTACTTTATGGTCAGTGTTAAATATAAAAAAATTGTAATCTTTCATCTAAAGATAATTTTAAAGTACGATTACACTCTGGGCACATAAATTGCCCTTGTGGTATCATACCCCAATTTTAGAGATTATTTATAAATTCAGCTTTATTTTCATTAATTTTATATCATGTTTGTAAATTCATCAATTCACTACTAGATTTTATTCACAACTTCCTATGTTCCATATATATGTAATTTCCATTACATATATATGGCATCATCGCTTTCTTGGTTCTTTTATGACAATGATGTGAAGTTAACACTGCATGTGTAAATGACAATTCTATGTTTGAATGGTTTACACAGAATCAATTCCAAACGTCAAATGTGTCATAATTTTACTTTTAAACATCAAAAAAGTCGAAATTTAAAATTAAGAAAAAAGGTGTTAAATGTTGGTTGCGGCGATTTGTTTTTCTTGGAATGTGATATTAATATGCTCTAGATGATTTGTGAAATTTTTTGTGAAAATCGGCGTATTTAGTAAGTGCTCAACTTTTTCCAAAGAACTACCTAGATATTATTAATAGGTATCAACAATATAGTTCTAGATAAAATAAAAATTACTGATTTTTGTTAAGCAAAATATTTTTAGAAATGTAGCTAAAAACGCCTTTTATAGTAACAAAACATTCTTGATTTACTAAAGTTGGTTGAAGAGTATAGTTTATAACAATAAATGTTAACAATTTTCTAATAAAATACTTTATCGGAGTGCGGTACGCATTTTCATGGTCGGCTATGATAGTTTTTATTTTCATTGACATTTGACAGTTATCGAAGCAGAATGTTATGTCAGTTACTGTGATAACTAGAAATATTTCTACCCTTTGTTATAACAGTCGTATTTAGGTTAGAATAAAATGGCGAAATCTATTGAACGCATTGCGTTCTCGGATGAAAAAATTATAGAATTAATTAATTGACTTGTATCGCGATAATTAATGTCTTTGGAACAATAAGTTAAGTGAATAAAAAAATAATATTAAAAGAAAAGCCGCAATAAGCAATATTACTAAAAAATTGTGCTTCGAAGAGGAAATAATTTTAAAAAAATAACCTTATACTGTAATGTTCTATTTACCGACCGCAAATGAGTACCGGCGAAGTAGATTTACTGGACAGGATGAAATAAATAACTTATGAAGCAGGTCATGCGCATATACAGGGCTGCGTTCATATTTAAAGTGCGTTTTATACCCAGGATGTTGTGACGTCTTATAGGAATTGACTTGCAAATATGAACGACTGGGGCGTGATTATTTAAGCTATTATTTATTTTCGGAATCAAGTTCTAGTGAAGAAGAAATTGTAAGAGATTGCAAATATCTATAATGAGAAACAGGATTCTAAATATTTCAAAATTTGCTACAACTTCTTACTCCATATTTAACAAAAGATGACAATACAGTAGAAAGACCGCAAATCTTTGCTGAAAATCAAATTTACATAATCTCATTTACCTTCGTAATAATACCAAATTATTTGTCTTTTTTAATAAATTGTTTTCATCATTTTTAACAAGATAATAAAAATTTAGTAGAGTCTTGGTCCATTTTAATCAGATTTTAATTTATTTAATAAGGCAATTGCCAATTTTGTGATATTTGTGTGGTTAGAAAGACGTTCATTTCATTGAAAAACAGACTTATGCTCAAACTGCGCATGTCAGATGAATTTCCTTCAAGTATTCACTGTGATAAAAAGTTGTCGTCTAGACGATAAATATCAACGCAAAAGTATGTACACTCGGATAAAACGCCCTCTAAATCCGAACGAAATTTGACGTTTGGTGTGCACTCTGGACGTAAATCTGAACGGAGCCCAGTAGACACATCTGAGCACAAAAAAAAACCAATTCAAATTAATAGTCCAAGGAATACAAACAATAGAGTTATTTTATTATAATACTTTTATTGGCAAGAGATACCTATATGCATGACCATAAGTTGCTCCACACTCCTTTAAAAAATAAAACGTAATTCGGAGGTATGAAAAGGTCAACCGATGACCTTAGGGTCACCGGACACTATCCATGATTTTATATTACTAGTTAAGCAAAAAAAAGCCGGAAGATTTTCACTACATTCTTTCCTTTAAAAAGTAAATACGTAATTTTAATATGAAAAGTTTATAGATGACCTTAGGGTCACTGGACACTATCCATGATTTTATATTATAAACTAGTGGACTAGTACTACCAGTTAATCGAAAAACACCGGAAGATTTTCACTACATAGTTTCTTTTAAAAAATAAAAACCTAATTTTGATGTAGGAAAAGGTCATAGATGACCTTAGGGTCACCGGACACTATCCATGATTTTATATTATAATCCAGTTGACTAGCACTATCAGTTAAGCAAAAAAACCGGAAGATTTTCACTACATAGTTTCTTTAAAAAAATGAAAACCTAATTTTGAGATAGGAAAAGGTCATAAATGACCTTAGGGTCACCGGACACTTTCCATGATTTTAAATTAACATGGAAGCACCAGATACGGGCATACTTCTTTGAAAGAGTTTAATTGAATTTAATTATGCATATATCAGCTACTAGCTATATAATTAGAATCCGCGCAATATAATATTTAGTCTGATCTCTCGAGACAGGTAAAGGTAAAGTTATAAATCATGAACTTTGGACTTTTCAGGGATGGAAAAACCCGCCAAAAAACCATCATCCAAAGCCATGTCCTGTCTTCTAATTTCTTATCTAATAACATATTTTGACTAAACTAAAAACGTTGTTTTCTATTTTTGAACGGGTAATTTAATATCGTGTCAGAAAGTTTTATGTACTACATATGCTGTAAGCCCGTTGGCTTTTTCTTTTGCAGGTCCTTCTGAGGAGGACAGCCTTTATCCTATTGTGTTATATATCCTGGTAATATTTCTAAGGTGTTCTATAATGTATTGAATTCTAACGAAATAGTCTATTTTTCTGAAGTGCTTGACAATTTATTACTTCCTTTATGTCGAATATAAGTTACTAGGACCTCCCTGAATAAGGCACTATTACAGTGATAATCAGAAGCAGATAGAAGAGTGGTCAGGATATATCTAGAATTTGTTATTGATTGTGCTTATTATTTGTTTTTTATATTTTATAGAACCCACCCCATTTTGAGATTATTTGTTAAAATTAAATCACTACATTGTTTTGTTAATACTATGTGGAGATTCATACTCAATAATTTTGAATTAATTCTAAATTAACATGTGCATCTAATTTTAAATTAGTATAGTAAGTACTATGTGTAAAATATGCCACTTTCGGTTAATTCTAAATTCTAGAATTTTTTTCTCCGGATAAAGAGTGCATACAATTATCCAAAAAAAAACAAGCTGAATCTTTATTATGCACATTCATACATGTTCCCTTCTTTTCTATTTGTTTAGGATAGGTGATAAATAAGGAAACACCGTTACCTATCAAAAACATCTACGAATATTAATTTTTCATCAGCAGAAAGGTTAACAAAATACATGAAAATATGTATTAAAAGTAATGGACTTCATTACGGCATATCATAATTACTTACTTTTTTATTGTTTTAGTTTCTAAAAATACCGCAGTCTTTTTTCTATTTAAAACATTCTTTATTGATACACCCTGTTACGAACGATAGTATCCAACACGACTAAGGCTTATTTGAAATTACAATGTCTTTCTGTGTTTGTTACTCGTAATTTACTTCGTAGATCGCTATCAATCAGATAGCCGTGGTTGTTTGCTCATTTGAGTTTCCCAATGGAGCGTTTCTATACCGAAGTAACAGACATCTCTGTTTTCCCTCCATTTGCTGGCCCATTAGGAATTACGACCGAATTAACACCAAGGAAAATGATGTTTATTCGAAGCCGGACAAGTGTCCAGGTGGGGAAACTAGAATTTATTTTGATGGTCAGTATAAGGAGAATTCATGCAAAAATGGGAACGGATTTACTATTTTCTCGCTACATATTGTACTGAAATACTAATAAACCAATCTTATTTTGGTATGGGTTGTATAAAAAAAATAATAAACTTTACATAAAAAAATCACCCATAACAATAAATCTTAAATCTTGTCCACCTCCTCGTTTTTAGACATCTCAGACAAATCCACCTTCAAATCTTAAAACACTCTTCAAAATTCTTCTTAAATTGCTTCCCCTAACACTACTAGATTTTAAATCATCTTCAACTCACCAATCAGCCTTATCTAATTTTTCAAAAAAAAATCTATTAATACATTTGAATTTTTTTTATTTTTCAAACTTTTTTCCTTATTCACAAATTTTTCCTTATTCCCACTGGTTCACCATTTACAATTCTTTTTTTTATAATTAACAACTTTCAATAAATTCTTGTGACTTTTCTCTCTTTTTAAAAAATTTGTAACATTTCTGTTTATTATTCTTTTTTTATCTGTTTTTTCCAAAAAATAAAAATTTCTCTTACTTGATTTATAAAAAAAATTCTTTCAATCTTGCCCTTTACCTAATTGCTTAAATTTTCTTTTAATTTCATTTCCAAACTTTTATTTTCGTAATAATAATAAAGATGTGCCAAAAATAAGAATAAGATTCTTTATATTCCACAATTGTAATAAAATTATAAACCGATCTCTAGATTTTAACGTTGTCGGATCCAAAAAACAGTTTTTTCAAAATTATAAGATTTGTTCATAGAGACAGTTTCCAATGGTTGGTGATTCTTATATAATGCGCATGCGGGAATTAAAACGGATTGTGATCGATTATTGTTTTTGTGTTCTGCGAACGCATTTTGTACAATTGTGAATTCTTCTCGACTACTTTTATTAGGAAGCATTTATTTCAAAATACTTAGTAGTATATTTTCAAATGTACCCACCTCAAAATTACTGTTTTATTATACAGTGTTTCCCAAATAAAAGTGATCGGTCTTAAATGTAACTGCACAGCTATTAATTGCCCTAAAGAATATTATTTTAAATAGAATGCCTTGTATATCTCTGAATAAATTCTTTGTCAGATTTGTTAATTATTATTTAATGTCAGTTATTCCATAAGGAAAAATGCAGTGATTCTTAAACACTCGAATACCTTTGTTGTTGGAAAAGCAGAAAGTATTAGATTAATCGCTCTTTTGAATGCCGTCAAAATATACAGCGTATTCCATTTAAATTAATACAATTTTTTTCCATTTATTTTGACCAAAATTAGTAGATCACCTGGTATTAACGGGATAAAATGTAAACAAACTTCATAAAATACTTTTGGGTAAATTCAAACAATTAGTGAAAACCCGAATTCTTTAGCAATTAATTAGCTACGCATGTACATTTAAAATCGATGACTCTTATTTGGGAAACCCTGAAAAAAATTTAAAGTTAATTATAATGTTTATCACAAAAACATCAAACACCAAAAACAACACCAATCAACACAATTATCGACGAATAATAATAAATGTCAAGCCAAACAAATGTCAAGTTGTAGGTTAATGAAAATATGCATTATCATCTGAAAACGAAGTAATAATGTATTGGCAGGGAGCGCGACGAAAACGCCATCTAATGGTTGCATAAAATCATGCTAGACAAGTATGTAAGTTCTGTTTAAAAAAATAAAAATTCGTTATAAAAAAATTTCTTTTTAATTTATAAACATATAAATTAAAAATGTGATTATATTTTTAAGAGAAAAAATTTAATATAACTTGTTATGATGAACAAAGTATAAAACATGTAAATAAATATCAAAAACTATGATTCTTAGGTTAGGTTAATCATGACATCCAAACATTTAATACATGACAGCCAGAATAATAATAATTTATGAATATCTGCTAGATTTTTAGTCACAATAATTTATCATACTCTTTTTTAAAATAATTTTTAGGCTTTGATAAATGTAATTATTCAATCAAACCGGATTTGAGTCTATTCAATCAAACCGGATTTGAGTCAATTACTCATCAAATATCATTTCAACCCCATACGATGGACAAAGGGTAGCAACTTGTCGCATCTGGTCACGTTAGAGAATTGATACATAGTGGCAAAAATTATTTAATCACATCGAATAATTGTAGAATAAAACAAATATTCATCTGTAAGTAAGCTTGTTACAGAAATAGGTTATACGTTGCTTACTTTTTTCTCCTAACTGAATTTATCCAGTTCTTTCTTTTCCCTAATTTCCAACTAGCTCTTGAAAATGTAAAAAACTTACACTTGCTATTTCTTCCTGTTTTTTGCAATTAACGACACAACTATTATGAACCATTTTTATATTTAAAGGAGGGTATCGTTTTAAAAAAAGTTTTTATGTTTCAAAAACTTGAAAATCTAAGAGAGGAAATCGAAAATTTGTTTTTATATCAAAACTATAAGCATAAAATGAATTTCCATTGTGTGAAATTCTAAATTATCTGATATTTGGGGTGTTTACAGATGGCTAAAATTATTGATAAATAAAACATATTTAATGCAAGAAATCTCTGTGAAATGAAAAAAAAATACGTAGAATAAATCACTAATATTTTTAAAACTATTACGTCTGTCTGAAAAGGCCCGAATATTTAACAAACATGTCCTCGAGACAATTTTAACTTCTTAAAGCTAACCGACCCTATACTTAACTAAATTCGATGAAAAAATAAAACAATATGGAATGTGCAGTAATCCACGAAGGCGTAGTAAGGCCAATGTTTCAGTTTATTTTCAATTATTGTCACTTTCAAACTGACAATTGTCACTTTTAAACTGACAACTGTAACTTTTAAACTGACGATTCTGAGTTTAAGATCGTAAAGAATGGATTATAGGCGCGTTCGGAAATTATATCTGGAGCGATCAGATCAATCCGTATCGTTTGTTTATTAGATCTAGATGTAGGGGAGGTAAAAATCTTCGTTTGTTAATTAAATCTAGATGCCTAAGATCAAGCTCGATTCGCTCGAACCCATTCGCTGGACGAAAGAGATTAATCTGAAATTGTAGGGTTATGTTCTAAGATTTAAAAAAAATATATAGTTCGTTTTTTGTGTTAAAACTGTTAAATATGAAGAAAGTTCAAATTTTTGATTCTGAAAAGCAAATTTATTATAATTTTAACATTTCAGACGACGAATAATATGAAATTTATAGGCAAAAGGAGTAAACAATAATGCATTTTATATTTTATTTAAATAACACGCTACTTCTCATATAAGCAAACTGCATGTAAGTAGCATATGACATTTTAGATTTAGTTTTGGCTACAACTTTTTTACAAAGAGAAAAGGAAAACGAAAATTTTGTAGCTGCAATCCTTTTACAAAATGCACAAGAACAATTGTCTAAAAGCCCTTTTACAAACCCCCTTTCCAAACCGAGGTACAGTTTCTTCGGCAAAATTATCAATTTTTTCTAAACTAATAATTCCTTAACCATCACGATCATCATATATCATCTGCTATTCCTGATCAACAACTGCCAATATAGCTTTCTCAACAGTTTGAGAGAAATTCATATTTTAAATAATAAGACAAAAACACAAATAATAGGTAAAATGTAATCAAAAAAGTTAGGTTATATATTTATATCCATTCCGTTCGTTTATTGCCAATTGCTCGTTCTCATCTGTAGTCACATGATCAAAAATCGGTCTGAATCTAGATATAATTGCCGAACGCGCCTTATGTTGCATCTGTCATACTTTCAGATCTAATCAGTGTGGTAGAGTAGGAGATAATCATATATCGCGAGATGGCACTGTAAATGTCAAAATGTCGGATTGAGGTGTGAACAACAAATGCGTCATATGATATCTTGTAAAAACGTATCAAAGAACGTTTATATGTAAAGCATACACTCTACCAATAGTGACCACAATCCGTATCACAATGATAAATAATCAAACTTTCAAGTTAACTTACAATAACTAGCACATGCGCTAGTCGCACAAGGTCGACCGATGTACAAAATAAATTCCTGCTCCGATGTCACAGCGAAAATTAAATGAAAAGCGAAAATTAAATGAAAGACAAATGTAAATTTAAAAGTGACAATTGTCCGTTTGGAAGAGACAATTGTCAGTTTGAAAGTGACAATTGTCAGTTTAAAAGTGACAATTGTCAGTTTGAAAGTGACCATAATTGAAAAATAAACTGAAATATATTGGCCCTCATAGACCTTCGTAGTTAAGTATAGGGTCGGTTAGCTTAGAGAAGTTAAAATTGTTTCGCGGATAATATGTTTGAACACATGCGCAGACGACGGAATTTTTATCTAGTTATCGCCTCCTCTATAAGCCTTATACTGTGACAGAACTAGGACTGTTTTAAGATGTTTTCTGGCTCGCCCTTAATTCGTATAAGAAGTTTAAATGTTAAACTTTTTATTATTGATCTGACAGGAGTACCTTATAACGTCAAATAAAATATTACTAACACATTTTTTAAATGTTTTATTCAAATATTTAACAATCTTAATTTTTTAAATTAACGTAAAAAGTACAGTTAGTATTGTTTAAAATATTAAAACTTCGATATTTTAAATCAGAAGAAATGGTATTCAAATTAATATCTTTTGTTCTTCCATCCATTTGATGAACTTTTCACATTCTTTTTTTTAAGTGTCTACTGATTTTTGCTAAATGAACCGCGATTCTGCTTTATTATTTAAGGTATCAAGGTTAGAACTTATTTTTAAGCAATTTACAACTGTGGTGACAATAATAAATCTTATGTGGCAGATTGAAAATTAATTTTTCAAACATTTTACATTACTGTTTATTTATTTCTATTTTTGGTAGTAATAATACCAGTATTTATGATTTTAAAGTGTACCAATAAAACAAATTGCAGAAATTATTCGTGGATAATTGGTCTTTAAAACACTTGATCTATTTCGAGAAAAATCGTGCGTGTTCTATCCACTTATACTTTAATATACTATTATGAAAAATGACAGCCGGCCGCCATGTTGCCAAATCCTCATTGTCAGTCCTTGTGATTTTGTCGAAAAAAAGATGTTCGAGGAGGTTTTGAAGAAAAAAATTTTGGGAAATCTATTATTTTTTTTAATATCTTTTAGTGAGAAAAATTTCGTACGGGGTCGCAAAAACCCTCCTTTGACGTGTTTATTTATGACAAGAGCATATTTTCACGAAATTTTGACCACTTTGACCACTACGAGCACCCAGTGAATAGTGAGATGTGGGGAGTCAAAGTATACCATGAATTTAAATAGCATTTTTTTATTATCGATTTTTAAGCGTGACCAATAGTTACCAACATTGAAATGGCAAAGATCGGTTATCATGTTTTTGTCATAATATTGTTCAACTTGCTCGGTCGTTGTCTATTAGTGCTTTACACTTCTTATTTTAATTTTGATTAACTTTATCTATTTCCGGAGAAACAAATGTCGTAGAATTAGTTTCATAAAGACTTGACTTTAGTAAACTATTTTAGAATAGGTAATAACTATAGTAAATTATCCAGGTATCAAGCAACTACAGAAACGAAATTAAAACGGTTATAATTCACTGTGCCAAGACACCGAACATTCCCGAATTGTTATTCTCCATTATCAGCAAAATTAAAGGCAGGAACGTTGAGCGCAAAACTATGCTAAAAGGGGTAAAGAACAACATTCAGTCTGGAGTTAATTAAAATACTTCATCACAATAAAGTTTAATTTAATTCAATACAGATGGTAAAAGCAATAGAAGCCGTGTGCTTTCCTAATTTCTCCTATTAGCTACACTATCAGTTCTGTCAACTCTGGAAATTTATACTGATTCATTGTTGACTAATTTCTTATATTAAGTAATAGATTTAAATACAAATAATTTTTTATTATAAATTTATTTAATAAATGAATTAGATCGATGAGGCGGTAATATATCCCCTTTTCTTAACAGTTTCTTATGTATGCATAAATCCTTTAAGTAGAGATCATTTTTGGGACTTAACTGACTTTATATCAACTTTAACATTAGAACATGTAAGAGGAAGTAATCTAAAGGCATGTGATTGTACCTTATCCACTTTATTGACCTTGGTATAAAAAGTTTTGTCTATTAATCCCTATATTTTATTTCGTCCCAACAAGTAACACAATTGTTCCAGAAACCACTAGAATTACTCTAGCTAATACTGTACAATATTTACTAATTGCTCTAAGGCGTATTATACGCTGATTTCTTTTTTAAATGTCTTTATATTTATTTTACCGTTAGACATTCATACCACATTGGAGCTCTGTATAAAGGAAAATACTACACACCGATTTTTCATTCATTTCTATATATCAGCTTTTTTTAGAGGTATTTCTACTCTTCTACATATTAACGTTATTTTTGTTCAATTTTTGTCTTTTAAAAATGACAGCACCAGCTTTCTCCCAATTTAGCTGTTTTATATTTCTAGCGGTAATGATTAATGCTAGGACATGGTCATGTTCAAGTTTGATACATTAATTAGGACAGGTCCTAGAACCAATTCTTATTGGGTTCACATTTTTAAATCATGATAGATCTATCTTCTAGATTATGGTGGATTTTAAGGTACGTGAAACGCAATAGTAGACAAGAGATCGCGGTATGTTTGCTTTGTATGTAATTGTATAAAGAATATTTAAGGTTAGTTCAGCGGTGACAGTGGAAGCGAAGATACCACGCTACAGAAGAATAAAAACAAGCGCAAAAAATCCCTTGTCAGTACTTTTCAGTACTAAATACTGATAAAAATAAAAAACATTTATTTACCCCTACAGGATGCCAAGAAAGAAAGAAAAAGAGAAGATGATAGTCGAGCAGGGCATGTTCGCTACCCCAGAGAAAGAAACTAACCTAGAAGACGACACAGAAACTCTCAAGAAAATAAAACCGCAAGCTGAGAAAGATTATAACGAGAAACAAGGGATAATGAAAAAATCTGAAGAGATAATAGAACGCGCAAAAATTGTAATAGACGGATATGACCCGACAACAAAAAACGCGAGAGTAAGAGCCCAAAACGACCAGCTAATGCAAAAACTAGACCGTATACTGACGGAACTGGAAAAGTTAAGGGAGGAAAATCAAGCCCTACAGATAAAGAATACTAAGGAAATATCCGTAAGCAACCGAGAAGCGCCTAAAAGAAAAAGACACAAAACCAAAATAAATATGATAGAAAAATACAAAAAAGAAGAAACAGGCATGGAAAATGAGATGGAAATTGAGAAATCCGATATCCGAAGCAGAAGAAACGGCCAAACCGGCAGCCAAAAGGCCTACCTGTACACCCCTCATAGAGGAATTTTAAGACAAAGGAACAAAGCCGCCAACGATAGTGTTGGAGTCACCGGATAATTTTGTTAAAATAAGACATGACATCAAAGATCGTGTATCGACATTTACGACTCAGTACAGTAAAAGACAGCTTTTGCTAAGAATAAACACTACATATTCTATGTACTACAGAAAGCTAGCAAAGTACTTAGAGTCAAAACCCGAAATTAAATGGCACTCCTATAGACTTCAAGAGGAGAAATGAACTAGGATAATAATCAAAGGCCTAATCTAGACATTCACGGAGGAAGAAGTAAAGAACGATCTTATGGAAATTGGCTTGGAACCTCTTAAGGTAAGCCAACTCAAAAGCAGATACGAAAAATGTGAGATGTTACCACTATTCCTAGTGGACATCAACAGAGAAGCCAAACACAATGCTATCGGTGTCAAGGCTTTTATCATGGAAAGTCAACATGTTATAGCACGACGAAATTGGTCATAAGCGGCGGTAATCATCGCACATATGAATGCAAACGAACAAAGCCAGAAAAACCGACGTGTGCCAACTGCCAAGGAGAGCATCCAGATAACTACAGGGGATACCCAAAGGTGCCGAGAGCACCTGAAAGGATACAAGAGGACCATCAAGATTGACGACTCCTGGAGTTAGTTAAAGCAAGGCAACAAAAGGACCAAACGTACAAAACACCAAAATTCAGACGATGATGCTGCAATTCCAGCAAATACAGCAACAAATGCTCCAAAACTTCATGGAAGAGATAGCAAAATGCAAGAAGGTAGCCAAGAATGACTTACAGACAAATATCAATGACAAGCATCAGACATGTGGACAACATACAGACAACGTTTAACAGAAATTCGAATTTTTCTGCAGAAGGAAGATACGAATTTTGTTAAACGAGGACAGCCAAAAAATGTCGTCACCGCGAGAGTTAGCACTCGAATGACTCTGATTGGATCAAGGGGCATGCCCCGTACGGACCATATACCAGAACATGCCTCACAAACCGGTAGTTGGACAAACGCAAATTAGCGTACGCTCGACTGAGGCCCTGTCGGATGAGACAGCGGGTGGATGGAATGGGGTTTCCTATTTCGACATTTATTGAAAAATAAATGTAGAAGTTTGGAGTCTCGGGCCTGGCACTGCGACGACGAATATTTGGAGCGCTAGACAGAGACGAGCGATCACGACAGGCGACAGAGACAGTATACAAACGACCAATCTTAAACAAGTGGCATAGCTTGTCTTGAATGGTTTTAGATTATACACTTTTAGACCCTATAATATCTTCTTGAATTATATAGATGTCCTCCAGCATGATTTCGAAGTTTGGGAATCTTCCTTCCCATGTTTGTTTAAATTAGTAGCTGAAGATCTGCAGATTTTTTCTTTTTGTTCTTTGTATTGTTTCGTTATATTAGTTTTCTCTGAACTTTTGTTAATCTCAACTAAGTTTGGTTAATACACAAGAGTTATTCCTTTACTTTGTATTTTCTTTGCTTTGGTGAATTTGTGCTGCCTCTAGTTCATTGCACTGGTGGATTTTAAAGAATGTGCGATATTTCTGTGCACTTGTTTGAAATATTGGTTATTTGCTCGCCGCAATGTTACTAAATAATATTTATGCACTCGTACCTGTTATTTCTTGGGCATTTTGTGCACTTTGGATCTAAATTCTGGTGCTTTAAATGTCACTGGGGTTTAGTCACACGTTTAAATAGCACTTTTAACCCTTTCAATCTTCCGGGATTAATTTTTTTTGAGGCTCTTTCCTTTACTGACTTTACATTTGTTTCTAAACTACTGTATATATAGCGTTGATTGTACGCTTCTGGGGTCTTCTTCACCGTGAGTTCGGCTTATTTAAGAGCGTTATCCCTTTGTGAGTTTAGTTTCACTTTACCTTGTTCAATGTTGTTTAGGTTTTGTTTCTCGATTGAAAAAAAAAAACAAACCCTGCGGTTACTCGTTTACTCGATTATTGTGACGGTCGAATTTTACCGCACGCTATTTTTGAGATTTATATTAAACACTTGCTAAAAATATTGTTAAATTCTACAACTAACCTTGTTTATCTCTATATATCGAATTTTTAGCTACATGAATTCGATTTCCTTTAATATCCTGGTTTTTTTATTTTCAATAGCGGTACAGGTAGTTGTCTTCAGTGACAATTATTTATGCTTTTGAATGTCTATAACGACATATATTTATACATTCTATTCCACTCTATATTATTTCACTTCAACTTTTCTTTATCATTCACATTTAGCTGTTTGATTTCGACATTAATTATTTTTGTTTTAAGGTTAACATTCATGTGTTTTGTTATTATTCCAGCTGAGAATTGACCTTGAATTTTACTGGAACTACTTTTGTTTTTGTCGCGGTTCGAACTCCCATATTTGACGGTAGGGCAGTTTGATACCGAAGGCCAATTTTTAGCGTTTATAGGTTTCAGTTTTGTTAATAGAAATTAATTGGGTATTCCAGTAAATTTTGAAATTCTTAATCAATCCAGTATCAATTTTTACTCTTATTTTGGGGTATTTCAGTAAATGTTATTGTGGATATATTTTCGCTTTCCTTTTTGGGAAGTACGGTTTGTATATTTTAGTCGACGGTTGGCAGCTGTGTGTATGGGTTGTCATATGTATGACGGAGAGATGACTAGTGACTGTTGAGTGGTTCATCTCAAGAGCGCTCTCAAGATGACAAAGCGCCGAATGGGCACGGGTCAACTAAACAATAGTATTCACCTGGACAAAATTACCTGAGGCAGATACTTGCCTCCAAAGTACAAAAGCGTATGTCAAGACCAAAGTCTTGCATAACGACCAAAACACATACTCGAAAAAGCCAACATGTAGAAAGAAAATGTAGAAAGTTTAAGGCGTGCCAGAAGGAAAAACCACCATGGTACCTACTGTATGACCAGGGAAGTGTCGAGTCACTCCCCAGCAGGTATATTCCTGCCAAAATAAAGCGGGCATACAACAAACTAAGGGGATAATAAATTAATAGATCTCCGAGAACAGTACACTGAACCAAAATCCGCAGATCAGCATATGCAGCCATGTTCGCACGGACACAGTAGTCCCAGCCCCACCCAATCCAAAATTAATACTCACGCCATGTTAGTGAGATCCCCCAACGCTATACGCTGGCAGCGTACTTGCTGAAAGCTGCCGATCTCCACATTCGGCTCACCCATAGTGTCCCCGGGCCTTAGAAAAACAACAAAGGGGAAAATAACCTAAACAAAGGCACTAATTCAAGGAACGTAAAACACAACGGTCTACAAGATGCAAACTCGTTGCCCACAAAAAATGACATGAGAGAATCTCGCACAGCGCTAGCTGATTTTAAATCTTTAATACTTCATACACCTTTGTTATTACCTTGCTCGTCTTCCAGACTATACATCCACGGATTGACCTTCTTCTTTATGAAAAATGGATCTACCCATCTTGGTGCTAACTTTTTCGTTAAGCTTGACGAAACGTTGGATAATGTAAAATTTCGCCGCCGAACGGCCTGGTTAGGAAGAAACTCCTCTCGCCTCCTGCGAAGAATGTACACCTTCTCAGTCTTCTTGGAAGCCATATCTAGCCTCTTTCTCACATTCTCAAATAACTTCTTTAAGTCCTTGGGTTGAGTTTCTATATTCATCTGGGCAGGCTAGTCGTCATTTAATTCACGCAGTTTATCTTTCCGAAGAAAATCACTACCATTTAATACCATGTTCCTGCCACAGTTTATCAAATAAGGATTCTGATGAGTAGATTTTTGAAATGCCGCCTAGTTGCACAAGTTTCCTTCGCCAGGCTTTGATCCCAATGTTTATGGTTGTCCGACACATAAGTAGCCAACATGGTCTTCAGAGTACGATTGTGCCGCTCTGATGGATTCGCTTGCCGATGATAAAGTGCGTTTTACCTCTCCTCAACACGATAGGTGCTCATTAAATCGGGGAACATCTTGGAGGTCTATTGAACTCTATTGTCACAAATAAGTAGACGTAGCGCACCAAAGAGCAGAAAAACTCCTTGCTCGATACTTTTGACAATATGCGGTGCTTTAGATGAACGAAGCGGAACAGTAAGAGAGAATTTACTGAAAAAATCCATGACAACAAGAACGAAACGATATCAGTAGCTATGATTTTTCATAGATGAAAAGTTCTGGGCTTAGAAGTCATTAAACCTTTAGCTCCACTTTGGTCCACCTTGTGTGCTCCAAAACCCTGGAGAGGGTATTTCACCTAATTGGAGACATATAACTGAATAGGAATATTGAAAGTTTGGCACATCGAAGAAAATTGGGTGATCTTACTCTTTTTACAGAAACTTTCATGAAAGGTGTTTGTTTGGATTACCTTTCCCGCTTGATTCCTCCTGAAGTCGGGAGTACAAGGAAAATCTGTCGAGCTGCTAAGTCTCATCCATACAAAGTTCAACCTTTTACTTCCCGTACCAAAAATTTATCATCTCCTTTATCTAGAGAACGTCATCACTCTGGAGTGACATTATTAAAACCGTGTTTCCCATTGAGTGGAATCTTCATTTTAATCCACGCTCTACTCTTGACGCGGCTTAAAGTATTTCCTATTATGCGTATGCTGTTTTCATAAAAAAATGGGACAAATTTTGCTACTTTAAAAATAAATATTGTGTCAAAAAAATGAAAATTGAATGCCACTGCCGAAAAATGCATTTTAATCAAAAGATTCTGTATCCAACGAATACGCATTTTTGTATTGAAATTTTCGTAATAAAAAAAAACAGTTAAAAGAGATAGTGAAGGACCGCTGTTAATTTTTTTTATTTACGTAAAAACGTAAATTATGTATGTCGAATTTTGAAAATCTGATTACAGATTCGGAATCTATGAATGAAATTCTAAAGGAATCGATAATAAAAATGGTTGTCACCATTTTAGCAACTTTATTGAAACTTTAATGGTTTTTGGTAAAACAGTTAAAAAAGTTAAAATAGTATGGACAATTTTAGACTTCTAAACCCTAAAGGAGAAGTCTTATAATACAGCTCTGTCTGCCTGTTCGTCTGTCTGTCCCCATTTCTAACTCAAAAACGAAAAGAGATGGAGACAAGCGGTAAACGGTAATAAACTCAGCATACATGCTCCCAAATAGATTTTCAGATTTTTCGGACTTCAAAACTGGTTTTACAAACCGGAACCGGAATATCATTCCGACGTGAAATTTAACGCTGAATCGATATTTGAAAACAGATTTGAGATATCTTTCACGCTTCATGAGATAATCGAATTTTTGTTTAGAAGTCTTCACGTGCTTGCTAACGCGCAGGCGCTTCTGACTTGTTTTGTGTGAGGAATGTTATGAAAAAACTGTATAATATTTTGCTCTAATTTTTTATGTGAATGTACTCAGATGAAACGATACTATAATTTGTTGTTAATAAACAATTAATGCGATTTAAGCTCATATCTTTTATTTATGGGTTCGTTTCAAAAATTTGAACACCAGTCTAATTGATTTTTTGATGTTATTAGAAAAAATTGACAAAAAAACTATAATATATTTTACAATCTGTCCTTTCTCTTTTTTTGTGGATTAATGAAATTAACTCAAATTAAACGTTATATTTGTTTATTTTATGATAAAAGAAAGTTTTCTTTTTTCTTTTTTTCTTTTTTTCTTGAGGTTTTTCTTATCTTAGTAGTCCAAGAAATACAAGCTTGGTCCAAAAAAAACGTTGTCCCAAAGAAAAAATGTAGTTCAAGGGAAAAAATGTAGTCCAAGGAAAAAAACCCTAAAAGTTCACATAAAGTAAATATAAGCCAAAAATCTTATAAATCACCAGATCTCGTGGTCTCTGTTTTTGAAAAAGAATATAAAACAATGATAATATTAAAATGAAATACATGAATTTTAGATCAAAATATGAAATATAAAACTAATTAAAATGAATTGAATTTTAAGACAATCTGTAAAAGCAAATTAAAAAATGGATTCTCTTTTTGTAAAACGACACACAGACATCAGATAATTTATATTATTATAAGAGATAAGAAAGATATGAACTTTTGAGTAAATTTAACAAAGAAATATATATCGGCATTAAAAAGAATTAAAAATAACAGTAAATAAAAGTTAAAAGCGTCGAAATGATCAACAACGAAGGCAGCGGATTTTGGTGCATATATTGTATAATATAATATATTTTAAAACTCACCCTATATAAATAGGGGAAGAAAGAAAATTTTAAATTTATAGCACAGACTATATATAAGTCAATTGTTTTGACTGAAGAGGCAAAGAGAGAGAGAGAGAGAGTGTTGATAACATGGGAAAGAAATTTTATAGTAATACCTAAAAGAGAGGGAGATCTAGAGAATGGATATGAAGCGAGCTGAAATCAGATAGACTGAGTAAAGGAATAATAAAACTACAGGGTGGCACCAAAAATGTAACACAGAAGTATTCCTAGAATATAAAAAAGTAAAACTAGATAGTGTTTTATTTGAAAATTCAAGATAGTGTAGTTTCCGGTGAAACCGGAAGTGATGGGAGACTATGAAATATTATACAACTTTTACTTGGAATTTTGGATACAATAGCCTGTCTAAAGAATATGTTGATACCCGGTATGATATTAAATTAAAAATCATTTCATTTTAAGTTAATTATAATATAATTTTATATGGTATTTCATTTTTTTAAATAAATCCCCTTTATTTTCCATTAATGAAAGATCCAATATTGCATAATATAATATCGAATCCTGTAATTTTGTTTATACTATTCTGAAAATGTTTTGCTTGCTTGCCTAATATTTACCTTCAGACTAGGGTGTCCGGTATACAACTTCAAGTATCGATTTCAGCCGAGCTTATCTTAAGCTGATAAGATTACCACGAAGTCTGGCTAGACTTCCACTAAGAGCCCAGATATGTTTCTCTATTGATGGGATTCCCTCACTTGAAAGACATTTTTTTCATCAACTTTATCGGGGATTGACCCAATTTCTAAACGTTGCATCATATCTATTTTGAACGCCGAAAATTTATACGTCAAATGAAAATCATTATATAGCTGGAATTAGGCGAATGAATAGAATGAATTTTGAGTTTAAACCTAAAAAAAAATTATTTCAGACCTCTATAACTTTTTTGTCTTTCCTATTGGGCAGGCACAAACTTTTTGTAACACATTTTTTTCTTTATTTTTTAATGCTACTTTTAGTTAATTGAAAATAATTTATAAATTTAGAAAAAAAATTTTCAATATTGATTGACAATTGTTTTTCCAAATAAATACGTGCTGGTGTTTTAAATATCATATATAACCATTCAAATAAAGCCAACTTGAAGTGGCGTCATAAGTTTTCAGGTTGAACTGTTTCCGGTGTTGCCGATGGTCCTATTTTATAAATAGTTTCCAAAATATTATTGAACTTTTGTGCGATCAAGTAACGATAAATATAAAAAATTCTGACCAGTACTTAAAAATAGTAGTAGAGTTCATTGTGAAAACCTACTAAAAAAATTGAGTATTTTAAATGGTTGGATAGAAGAAAAAATGAGGAATTCAAAAATGAAATAAAAAGTGCAGTTCCGTATTAAAATAAATACTTGAAGGTGGCCCTTCAAATACAAAACGTTATTTGAAAAAAATATTTTAAGCGGTAATTGACCTTCCATAAAAGAACCTTATAAAGTTTTTTTATCTTTAAAAATTTAAGGCGTTAATTAAATAAAACGATAATCGTCAATTTCGGTTTGAACCAAATATCTTGGAAACCGATCCTGATATTTTAATTTCAATACACATATTTTTTCCAATAAACCAACTTTGTATCTATAACAGTTTATGAACTGCCAATGGTATGATAGTATATAGCATCGTAAGGCTCAAGGAGTATGGCCTAAATATTTCTACATTTAAGTAAATATTGAAATATAATAGCTCGGTTTCAAGAATAAAGAGCCCAAATATCATCGTTGTAAACATATTACTTTCTCGTAAAGGTATTGTCAAAACAGTAATTTTATCTGCTAAGCATTTAGAGTGAAAGACACAAATATAGGAATGATATATAGCCAAATTTTTACGTAACCAACATAATACTACCCATCTGCCTTACTAATACCATAATTTCTCGCTGTTTAAAGCATTTTTTTTAGCACGTTATTCAATTCATCATTATTTTCCATAACTTCTTTAACGGCAGCATCAGCTTCTCAATGACGTTCGATAAAATGTCATTTAAATATTTAGCAGCATTATGCAGAACAACAGCAATTATGATCAATGAGAAAATTTTGGTAATTTTTAATAACCTAAGCTTCGTACATTTTATTAATGGTGTTAAGCAGACATACAGGCCTATAGGTCGCCGCGTCGTCTTGGCTTTTTTTGCCCTTCGGGACAAGAACTAGTTTGGATATCCTCCATTCTTGAGGGAACTCCCGTCTCTGTAGCTGTACGTTGGCAATCTCTAGCAAGAGATTTGGTGCTACTTTTCCCGTCTCTCTGATCGCCTCCGCCGGGATGCCATCTATCCCAGGGACTTTGTTCGTCTTCATCCCGCTGAGCGCGGTTTCAATCTCTTTCAGACTAAAGAGAGGTGTAAGAGCTCTTGCCAATTCCTTTTTTCGTTCAGCTGTGAGATCCACTGGAGTGGGGTTACACAGCTTCCCAATTACGGCGATGTACCCCTTCCACCATATGTTCCTCTCTAGTTCTTCTAGCACTTCTTTCCATTTTTTATTTTTGGAGTCCTTTATTTGTTTCTGTAGCTTCCTTTTTTCTGCCTTGTACTCTGTATAGTTAGTATAATCTTGCTGTCTGTCTCTCATCATTTTTCTTCTTGCCGCAGTACAGCTCCTCCTGGCTTCCCGAATCTCTCCATTCCACCAGTAGGGCATTCTTGTTGCAAAATAGTGAATCGGCGTTTTAGTTGTCCGGAACAGCGTTCTATCATCCTGCGCTCTGTAAATTATTATATGCTATTTCTTGAGGTGTGGTGGGGTTTCTATATGGTGTTAGCAGCCATGGTATTAGCCCGTAGCCTTTATCACCTAAAAGAAGTCCGTAGTTCTGCTGAAGTCTATTCATCTTACCAAAAATATTTGGCTTCTGAAAATACGACTGTCGTGCACAGAGCCAGGCCATTGAGCATCTAAGGATGCAAAAATCTGTTTGGCATTACATTACATATTGCTTGTACATTTATACTATACTAGCCTTTTTATTAATAAACTCGTCACCATGTAGTGATAGTTTTATTAATGAGTTAAATCAAGACACATGGAAATCTATACAACCCTGTCCATTCATTGATTGATTGGCCCATCAAGTTTTCGGTAGGAAATTTAATCCAAATAACTGCCATTTAAATGATTTTTGGTAAAACGTAAGATACAGTTTTACATATTGTTATCTATTAACTCCTTCTTTTCCAATCCGTATTTGAAATCCGGGATCACTTAAAAATCGCAAAAATTCTTATTTGTCTATTTATCTAGTATCTACCTTTGGCTCCAAAAAATGGTTAGTAAGGCTTCACACGAGACGAGATAGGGCTAGTAACTCTTTGGTAGCTTATACAGAAGATATGTTATTCTATTTATTCTATTTAGAGTAAGTTTTTGAAACTGTGCATTCCGATTAATTATCACTGATGATTCCTATAAGGGCGAAACATGTATGGTAATGGTCGGAGTGTATAGTTTTAAAAACTGATTTTTTCTGGTTTTGATTTGGTTGCGTGGTGTCCGCTTCCGCCTATAAGTTGTACTTGGTTTGTCGCTTTTAAAGAGGATATTTTAACTAGCGAGTAATTTTAATTTTGTCCTACGAATAGGCACATATCGTTAACTTCCAATAAAATTAAAATGATTAGCATTCAAAATAAATTTTAATTTCTCCATGCCCGATCCAAGTGCCAAGTACAGAACAATCTACAAAAAATTATTACTCTTAAGAAACCGTTGTACGAACTATAACTTACCTATGTTCCGGGGACCCATAACTTGCAACCAACTATTATAGAATGAGTCGGCCAGATCTGACATAAAAACCTTCGGCGCAAGTATTCCTATTTTTTGTTTAACAGAAGAAAAAAGAGAAAGTACTTCTTGATCACTCCTATTTGATATCAAAAAAACATGGAAATCCTTACCTCAAACTGTCAAGGACTGAAATTGTGTTTAGTTCAAAACCATATCCATTCATGCCATGTATTCCATCTATACACACATAATCTTAACCATATTTTGACATTATTTCTGCTTGTGCATCAGTATTAATAATTAATACAAATTCATTAGATGTTA
This sequence comes from Neocrepidodera transversa, assembly GCA_963243735.1. Lineage (NCBI taxonomy): Eukaryota > Metazoa > Arthropoda > Insecta > Coleoptera > Chrysomelidae > Neocrepidodera > Neocrepidodera transversa. The sequence goes on from CAUJLB010000030.1 coordinate 75,702, forward strand.
AAAAGGGTACATGTCATTATTTGTTTCTTGGTCTTTATAAAGTAATATGTTACCAGTAGTATCCATTTCCCTTAAATACTCCTCAACACTTACTGCATCATCTTTGTATCGAACTGTAGGCATTTTCTATGTTTTAAAGGTCCTTTTTACTAAGAAGGTGTATTCTTTCTAATTTTTGATTATGTATAGAATCAACTTCATCCAAAATTACAGAAAATGGAATCTTAGCTTCAATTTTTCCGGCAATAGATTTGCGCTCCGGTGCGGTTAAATATAACCGGCCAATGTCAAATTGATGTCCAACATGTGTCTTTAAAAATTCTACTGAGATGTTGCCATTTAAATAAAGTTTAATAGCAAGGCTTGCTGGATAATATCCATTAATTTTATTGCTTCCTGAAAATAAAATATGTCTATTGAATTAAGTAAAATAGAATTCTGAGGTGGAAGTCTGTAAGGGTATTGAATTTAATCGTTAACGAGTTATTCATTTGTTAGTTTCCGTCAGTGACGTATATTCCATAATCTGTAACACACACTGATATAAAGGTAGCGCGTTTGACACAAAATTAATTAAAAGATGGGAGAGGACTATCACCCGTTTCGGTCAGCGGAAGAACGGACATGGTACTTTGTATTATTAAAAAACACACATATCAAGATGTAATAATAATAGGTATGTTGTTTATATTAAACTCAAGATCATATTTATTTATCTCCAAAGTGGCTTAGTGGTCTAAGGTAAGGAATTTGGAAGCGATAGGTCCAAGGTTCGTTCCCCAATACAAACATACTTTTTTTATATTTTCTAAAATTCGTTTTTTCATTTTTGCAATTGTTTGATACTTTTTAATAGAAAAATTTGCCTTTTTCCCAAAATGGGAATATTGATATTAAGCTAATCTGTGTCAAAAACAGAAGATTATCCATACTCAAATTTGGAAAAAATTATTCAAAAAATAATAAAAAAACTCGTAGTCGTACCACAATCATAATTAAGAATCTTAAACGTGAGGTAACATGTTTCGGCCATTCAATGGCCATCATCAGGCCCATAATACAAAAAGTTACATTAAAGAAACGCAAAAAAAACATAGTTTACTAGTTACTTATAGAAATTGTTTAAATAAGTATAATATAGATTAAGATTCTTAATTATATGATTGCGGTACAACTACGGGTTTTTTATTATTGTGTCAGTTGGTTGGGATGAAAAGTAATTTTTGAAGTGGTAATTTATAAATAAATTCTAAAAAACGGAATTTAAAAAAAAATTGAGAAAAAAGGAATTCATTGAGGTAGTTATTAAAAAAAGAACAAAAAGAAAACACGTAAAAAATATGTCTTGAAAAAAAAGCAAAGAAGTAAAATGCTTAAAAAAAGGAATAAATGTGTTAGATTGCTGTCTTTAAACAAGTCTAGAGAGTAGTTGTAGATGCTGTCTTCAGATACGTATTGTTACTAAAAACAGATGTATTAAATCTGTTTGATTGCCATCTTTAGACAAATGTAGAATACATATGTAGATCCTGTCTTGATCGCTGATAGGATAGATTTAATTAAATTAACGCCATTGTTTATCCAATCTTGCCTGTGTATAGTATGTATTTTCATGTTAAACAAACGTAAAGAATACCTCGGACGGTTTTTAAGCTTCTCTGTAGTCTCTCTTAGCTATTTCACATTTTATATTATATACAATGTGTCCATCCAAGTTCGCAACCTATGGAAAACTTTTTTATTATTAGTTTTAAGAAAAAAAAATTATTTTTCGTAAAAAGTTCTGCAAGTCGTATACGGGGTGCGCCAAAAATTATCAATTTTACTAAAATGTAAAAGTACGATTACTTAAAAAAATACAGAAAAATGATAATTGTTAAACTTCTTTAAAAACAATATTTACCTCCAAATATAAAATCATAGCCTCCCATCTCCAAACCATATTTTTTCTAATGGTTTTCTTGTAGCAAAATTCGAAGTGAACTGAGATATAAAATTAGTTTCCACAAAATATTTTAATCTCATTTATTGGTCTTAAGTTAAAATAATAAATTTGATCTAGTTTAATATGCTCATTTTTTAAAAATACTTTAAAAAGATAAACAACTATGTGTTTTCTTTATGCAAAATTAGTATTTTACTCTGTAATGGCATATTAAACTAGGTAAAATCATTATTTCAAATAATAGCCAATAAATAGGTTCAATAATGTGTGGACTAATTTTATATGGATCAATTCACTTCAAACGTTGCTACAAGAAAAAAATTATAAAAAATCTTGTTTTCAGATAGGAGGAAGTGATTTGAGATTTCTAGGTAAATATTGTATTTAAACAAATTTATATCATTTAACTCATCTCGTATACGGGTCAAAAAAGTTATTATTTGATGGTTGTATCTTATGTTTTATACAATTCAGAACTTTTTATGGAGAATAACTTTTTTTGGTAAAATTAATAAAAAAGTTTCTCATATGGTGCGAACTTAAGTGAACACCTTGCGACGACGCTTCGGTCGTTGCGGGTCACTTTGGCGCCTTAGTCCAGGTTTTGGATTGCCTCGGGCGCCACCTTCCGTTTAGAGTGTGAAGGCCACTGCACGGGCAGCGTCAGTGGAGAAAGAAATACTCCAGGGGTCGTTATGGTATCGACCAAAATCACTGGCGGCCAGAAGGGCGGACTTTACTTGCCCTACTGGGTTAAGTACCTGGGTATTAGCTGCTGGGATGTTAAATCTCAAAACAAATATTAATAAATAAAACTTTTATTTATTACCCAAAATCCGGCGGAGAAAAGGTGTGTAACGGACGATTGGCTTGGCGGCGTGGTGTAGTCGGAGTGACGGTTCTGGACTCCGGTACAAACTTGAACTTGGCTTCAGCTTGACCTATCTCTAAAGGTCGACGGACTGCACTGCTGTTCCAATTGGGACGGCCACAGCAAGTCTGGCTTCTCGCTGCCTCTGCAGCTGCCGACAACGGTATGAATTGCCCTACTCGATACGAACTTAAGCGTCTAAGAAGCAGAGACGAGAGTGTCTCCATCTGCCTGGCGACGGTTGAACTGGTACGACTGGCCTTTTATTCACAATTTTAAGTTAATTTTAATCCAGTGCCGTGCGCGATTTAATTTATATATTTTAAATAATACGGAAAAAAGTAACTTTGTTACAACCTTGTATATTAAACTGGAACTACTATTTGTTATTTGAATTTCCAAAGTAGGTATAAATTTATGAAAAACCTTTAAGTCGTACATTTAAATTTGCCCTAATCAATTATATTGAATTGAATTATACATACTTTATTATATAAAAAATTATTTTTAAAATTAATAATTCTTTCTAATTATAATCTTACGTATATTCAACTCAATTATTAAAATAATTTATAAAACACTTATCCACCGATACGCATTTTTGACATTTGGATTTAAAGGTTAAAATTCGTAAGCTAACATAAAAATGATCGGTTGAGTTGGAGCTACCGAATAAATTCGTCAACAAAAATGCGTCACTACTGAGTTTCATAACTTACTTTGTTTTCATTCAAAATGAAAATTACTGACGTATGTTAGGCAGAGTTTACAGACTGTCAATATCTGAGGAAATGTTAATTTCACGTGAGACTCGTAAATAGTTTAGTTTTGGGCTTAAATAATAAGAGTTAGTAGCCCAAAACAATTAACATTGTAATAAATTAAAATATTATGAGTATTATGTTTAAATTAGAAAAACGCCAAACGCGCTACATTTATCTGTATGAGTTAGACTACGGATTATTCGTCACTGACGGAAAACTAATAAATGAATAAATCGTTAACGAACAAATTCAATACCCTTACAGACTTCCACCTCTGTTTTCCAATAAGTATACAATTAAGTAAGTAAATAAAAAATAAAAATAAATAAGTTACCTATTGTTTTTAGGTGTTTCATTCCCTGGATTTGTAAAATAACAATATTTCATGACCTTACAAGATTTGGCATTAACTCATTTTCTTTTTATGTATCTGGCATTTGTATCTCTTTCTACAAGACTCTTCCATTTTTTAAATGATTCTTTATCGGAAAATTCATATGTCTCTAACTCAAAATATCCTTTTAAATTTTTGGTCAGCCTTGCCTGGAATGTGCATAGCGGGAATTTTATTAGCTTTATGCTAGGGCCTGAATTATTATCTTGAAATATTGCATTTGCCGCCGCGTTAATGCTACCATGGCTTTTAAGATGAAACCAAAAATTGCTTTCTCCATTATAATTTCTGCTGCAGACTTTGCACTTAAACTTTTTTTCTACATATTAACATTTATATGGCAGCAACTCTTCAAGTTTTGTCTCATGAAATGTCTTTATATGTCTACGTAAATTTGATTTCGTTGTGAACGATTTCTTGCACTCCTTACATTTGGAATTCATATTGCACCAGAACAATGGTAGTTTCTCTATGTGTTGCACTACAATATAAACTTCTCTATACACTATAAATTATCCTTATCAAAAAACCGCCAAATTTTTCTACTTAACCACACTTTATATTCAGTTTTCTGTTTTCTCCCAGTTCACTGTTCTGGCCTCTTACCTCTCAGGAACATTTGCGCCAACTATTTAAATCTAAACCTTCGTGCCAACGCATCCACGTCCACCCATTTTTAATTGGTTGTGCTCTTCTGCAATATTATAACCGCTAGACGCTAGTATTCGCTGGGTGCAGAGTGCATGGTGGGGACAACTGAAATGATGCCAGAGCTCGTAGCGGTCAAAATTTGGTGAAATCGTGCTCTTGTCATAAATAAATACGTCAAAATTAAATATAAAAATGGTTCATAATAGTTGTTGTGTTGTTAATTGCACAAATAGAGAGTATAATGGCAAGTGCAAATTTTACACATTTTCACGAGCTAGTTGGAAATTAGAGAAAAGAAAGAAATGGATAAATTCAGTTAGGAGAAAAAGTAGTACTGTATAACCTACCTCTGTAGCATTTTTATTTAGACGAATGTGTATTTTACTCAACAATTATTCGATGTGATTAAATAACTTTTACCATTATGTCTCAATTTTTTCACGGAAAAAGATTTCTCACTCCCTATCAATTTTAACATCTGTATTTTATTTTCATTACCTTTGAGTTATTTAAGGCAACTTTTCCTGGAGAGGTATCCTTGGATGAAAAGTTTATATCGGAAAGAGTGAGATGTAGCACAGGAGTGGGTATAATGGACAGGCACAGAGGATATTACCATATCTCTCAATTTCAGATTCTGAAGTTGGCGCACAGAAAAATGATGAAAAATCGTTTCAAAGTTTTATAACTTGCGGACAACTGCCAGAATAATAAATGTTCGGGTTTTCAGAGTGTGCTTCTTAAAATTCATTCTAGCTTATTATGCCAAGTGCGGTTTATTAATTTTAATGATCTACGTCGATATTTTGTAACTTCGTAATTTCAGTGAATAGGTATAATTAATTATTCAGAAAGTTTTGCAAATAATGGATTATGCGCTGTTTATTGGGGATACAGAAGTTTGTTGGCCCGGTTTATGATTTTTTAGATTATTTTACTGATTAGTTGATGAACCAGTAAATGTTGTATGTCATATTAAATAAATGAATATCAAAGTGCAGATTCAAGTTTCAATAAAACTACTCAAAATATTTTCCTAGCAAATTTGAATTTCAGATTTGCTTAAATTTAATTAAATAATTTTAATTATATATCGCTTTATTGTTATCTCTTATATATTACATCGTTGTCTTGTTTTGGACTAAATATTTAGATAACTTGTTCCGCACCTACTTTTCGTTGAAATTTACGAAAGTTAAGAGGCCCACACACCACGTGACTTTTGTGTTTACCGGTTAAAGAATTTCTCAAGGAAAATGTTGGTTAGGTTGCCAAAATATGAAAAATCCCAGTTTGCGAAAATTCCTGCTAAAATTAGGTAATTTTTAAATGATACCCAATAAATAATTTTCGTGATTTTTTAATTTTTGTTTTTTAGATTTTTTCAGACTATTATAATTTCTTCAGATTTTTAATTTTTTCAGGTTTTTCAAACTTATCTGTTTTTGCTATGATTTTTTCTTTTGATTTTCTAGCTTATACTATTTTTTTACTTTTTTATTTTTTTTTATTTATTTCTGATTTTCTGTTTTATGCGTTTTTCTAATTTTTCTTTATTTTCTTCTGATTTTATAATTTCTTTTGATGTTTTTGTGTTGTTTTTCTGATTTTTTCGTAATATAGTAATTTTTTCAGATTTGTCCTGATTTTGCTTATTTTTTGCTTTTCCTAATTTTTTTTAAAATTCATATCTGATTTTGTAAATTTTCTAATTTCTTTCGTTTTTCCGATTTTTCATGTATTTTTTTGATTTTTTTGTTTGATTTTCTACGTTATATTCTTTACTTTTTACTTGTTCTTTTATTTAATTTTTTCTGATTTTCTAAATTTTTCTATTTTTTCTGTTTATGAGATATTTTCAAATTTTTCCCTGCTACCATAATTTCTTTTGATTTTTCGAGTTTTCCTGTTTTTTCTCTTATTGTTTTTTATTTTCTACATGTTGTTTTTTTATTGTTTCGTTTTTTTCTGATTTTATAATTTTTCTAATTTTTGCTGATTTTTCTTCTGATTTTTTTTTTTGATTTAATACTTGACTTTTTTTTTTAATTTTTTATTTTTTTGTTTTCCTTATTTTTTTTTTATTTTTCTGATTTTATAATTTTTTTCTGGTGCTTTTCTGAAGTTTATCTGATGTATTTCGGTTTTTTTAGAATTTTTTCAGATTTTTAAAATTTTTTCTGCTTTTTCCTGTTTTTTTCACTAAATTTTGTTTCATTTTTTCCATAACGTTGTTTCTTTTGTATGTTTTCTGGTTTTTGTTTTTGATTTTTCCAATTTTTTCTTTCGGTTTTCTGATTTTTCCTGTTTTTTTATGTTGGTTTTTACTTTTTAATTATTTTTTTTCTAAATTTTTCAATTTTTTCTGTTTTTCAGATTTTTTCAAATTTTCCCGGACTATCACAATTTCTTTTGATTTTTCGTTTTACCTGTTTTTTTTTATTTTCTACTTGTTGTTTTTTTAATGTTTCGTTTTTTTCTGATTTTATAATTCTAATTTTTGCTGATGTTTTTCTAATTTTTCCCGTTTTCTTCTAATTTTTTTTGGATTTCAACTTAACTTTGTTTTTTTAATTTTCTTTTATTTTTTGTTTTTTTCTTGTTTTTTTATTTTTTTCTGATTATATAATTTTTTCAGATGTTTTTTTTGATATTTATCTGATGTGTTCCTGTTTTTTTTTGTATTTTTTCAGATTTTTAAAATTTTTTCTGTTTTTTCCTGTTTTTCCCCAATTTTTTTGTTGATTTTCTACCTGACTTTGTTTCCTTTATATTTTTCCTGGTTTGTTTTCTGATTTTTTCGTATTATTAAAATTTTTTTAGATTTTTCCTGTTTTTGCTAATTTTTCTTCTAATTTTCTATTTTTATTCTTCCTGATTTTTTTAAAATATGTCTGATTTTCTAATAATTTATTACTTTTTTCTGATTTTTTCTGTTTCTTCAGATTTTTTTTTTGATTTTCTACGTCATGTTTTTTACTTTTTGTTTTTTTTTTATTTGTTCTGATTTTCTGTTTTTTCTTCTCTTTTTCTGATATCTCTGATTTTTTAGTATCATAATTTTTCCTGTTTTTTACGATTTTTTTTGATTTTCTCGATGATGTTTTTTTATTTTTCAGATTTTTTTAAATTTATTTCTGATTTTATAGTTTTTCTAATTATTCCCGTTTTTTATTTGATCTTTTTTAAGTTTTCTTCCTGATGTTTTTTTATTTGATCTTTTTACCTCTCGCCCTTCAGATAAGAGAGGTATAGGAATCATGCTAAAAATTGGGTAGTGAGTTTTCAATGGATAAACACGTTTTAGGGTCCCTAGAATACGATTTTAATATTTTCGCGATGATGTCTGTGTGTGTTAGTGTGTGTGTGTGTGTGTGTGTGTGTGTGTGTGTGTGTGTGTGTGTGTGTGTGTGTGTGTGTGTGTGTGTGTGTGTGTGTGTGTGTGTGTGTGTGTGTGTGTGTGTGTGTGTGTGTGTTAGTGTGTGTGTGTGTGTGTGTTAGTGTGTGTGTTTGGATGGATGTTGTAGTAACGATAACTCAAAAATTACTGAATAAAAAAATTTGAAATTTTGCATACAGAATTCTGATACCCTAGATTAGATCTGATTAGATTTTGGTGCCAATCGCACAACCGGAAGTGGCAGTTGCTATGGGTGATGACGCCATTATTATACAAAACGGCAATAAAGTTTTACACATATATTTTGTATATCCTATAGTTTATTTTCATCTTATTAAAATTTTCGAAACTTTTGCCATTGTTGCCAGATTTACAAAAAAACAATTTTTTTTCATACTTTTTTGTGTCAACCTGTAAATTTTTGATTCAAAAATGGCGAGAGGTCATGTGCTGGCCACATCAGATTTTTTAAGTTTTCTTCCTGATGTTTTTTTATTTTTCGTGTTTTTTAAAATTTTTGATTTTAATAATAAGATTTATAATTTTTTTTCTTATGTTTTCCTGATTTTTTTTTACATTGTTTCAGAATATTATAATTTTTATTGATTTTTTTGATTTTCTTGTTTTTTCCCTGATTTTTTTATTTTTCAGTTGATTTTTATTTTTGCTATTTTAAACCGGTATATATTTTATTTTCGATTTATTTCTAAGATAAAAAGTCACCATCTAAAAAATTGTACCACATAATTAAGTCAAGTAAGATAAAAGTTGGTGGAAAAAGACATATAAGTCTAAAATGGTATAAAGAACCAGCGAAACCAACGAAATGATTAAAAATAAAATTTATACATAAATAAACCCTAAATAAGTAATATATTTGTCTATTAAGTAATAAGAAAACAACACCCAGTACATAATCTAGGCTAGGTTGAAATTAAAAAACCACGCGTTTGAAAAAAAATGCAATATCCAATTATACAATTTATTGTAATAAAAATTAAATAAAGTATGTACCAAAAAATTGCAATTGGTGCAGAGCCATCTAAAAGAAAGAAAAAAATAACCTGCCGAAAAGTTACAACCTACATAACGATATGGTCCATCGCTTTTTTTTACTTCTTTGTTTTACTCATCAGGTTTAAAGACTATTCTTTAATCAGACAACGACTATACCTGGAATGAAAATAAAAAGAAATTCTTTTATGAAATACACTAAAGTTTAAAAAAAAAGAACAAATTAAATATCTTAAAAAAAGCACTTAAAAATGTTTGTATTAATTACGAAAATATAACACTTTAACAAAGTTTCGAAGTAATTATTGAACTTTCTGGATAATATTAATTTTTCGAATTATGCTTTGATGGGAATTTCTTCGCTCATCGTATATGATAAACTTCAGAAAATTATTTTAATTAAATAATTTAATAAAAATTAGTAAATGATACTCAATTACTTTAAAATAATTATGGTATGTATGAGGAAAGCTTTTTAATCTTTAAAGGATATGTTCCGTTGGTGGAAATTATTAGGAGTTTTCATTTTTAAAAGTAAAAATGAGAAGACTGCCAGCACTGAGGAGACTTTAGAGTTGTTAAAAAATTTACACTTCCCAGGTTGCATATTTAATTAAAGTCAAGAGGATTGGACTGAGGTGGCCCTTATAGCAAAGGCCATGAAGCAGAACTGGAGTGAAGAAAACAAAGTTGTAAATAGAACAAACTTGCATGGGCTCTGAGATGTTTTCAGTCATTCAAGACAGCTGGACCGGATGGAATATTCCCAGCTCTGCTTCTCCTTACCAGCCTGGCCTTGGGGTATGTACCAACAAAATGCAGGTCTATAAGAGTTGTCTTTATACCCAAAACAGGTAAAGCGTACTACGCAGAAGTCAAATCTTATAGACTTATCAGTATGGCATCATTATTTAAAAAAAAAATGAGAAAAGATGATTGAGGAACGATGAGGTATTGGTATACACCGAAACTAACTCACATATCAATCTGGAAAGTCCTGTAACGCTGCGATTCACGCGCTCAAGGCGGAACAAGCATTGGACTGTCAGGACTTCATGCTTCAGCATAGGAATGTTTATAGCACTGTTTACAACATAAGAACAAAAGTTGTTGCCACTAAATGGTGCCCTCGGTTACGTGTACTCTTTTCAAGCATTTTCTGATCACGTATAAATTAAAAATAGGATGCAACAGGCCGGAAGGAGGGATTATCAACAAATCCGACGAAAACAACAGTTGTTGCCTCCACAAGGCATGAGAAATCATTTAAAATTTTCAACAGAGGTTAAATATTTCGGAGGTATCCTAGATAACAAAGTAACGTTCTGTAGCCATATAAGCAGGGTAATGGAAAAAGCTCTAAGAGTCCTTTGGGCCTGCAAGAGGATTATGGGGTCTAAGTAATAATAATAAGAATAATAATAATAATAAATGCCTTTATTTACACTTCTTACAACGTGTATTTTTAAGGGCGACATTTAGCCTATGGCTACTCTTACATCTAACCCGTTGATATAAATTTAAGAATAAGACAAACATTTATAGGAACAATTACATATGATTATAACATAAAAGAATCACTGGCTTTCCAAAAGTTTAAGTTTTAATTGTTTTTTAAACATACTTGAAGACTGAATATTCTTTAATTCTGTTGGTAGAGCATTGCACAGATTTACCGCATTGAAAGTGAAGCTTCGTGAGAAGAGTGCCGTACGATGAATAGGTAACGTTAACGTCTTTGTAATTCTTATAGTGCTGTTTTAAAGCATTGTTCTATATATTAGTTTATTGCTGAGGTAAGGGGAAAATTCATTATTGACTATTTTATGTAATAAGGTCAGCAGCAGGTATTTAAATAGATATATTTATCCGTCGCGATCTGACAAAATGTAAGGAGAAATTATTAACAAATCTACAACATGAATTTTGCATTATTTGCAGACGTCTTCAACTTTTACCAGTTAGACAAAGATAGTAAACTGGAATGGCATATACTTATTTGGAAATAACTAGACTTTCATACAAATTTGCATGAATAAATTTGTTATGCAGAATATGCTTATTTAAGTAATCTTAAAGCCCCACAACTTAATTTTAATAAGTGGTTAAGATGTTTATTAAATCTTAAGTTTTCATCAAATATCAATCTTAGGATTTTTGTTTGTTCTGCATTAGGTATTGTTCTATTACAGATTTTTAAGTGAAAGTAAAATTTCAAAAGTTGCCTAGACGGATCATTATTGCAAAATAAAATATACTTTGATTTAGTATCAAACTCATGAAATATTTGCGCATCGTCAGCAAAAAATTGAGCTGCACCATTATGAATATGGTCTTGTACGTCGGACGTTTGTAATTAAAATTGTAACGAGCCAAGTACCGAACCTTGAGGTACTACTGATGTAATAGTTGTTATAAATGATTTAATAAAATTTAATGCACGCAAAGCAAAGCCAAGCAAAGAACATTTAGCAATTAGCAATCGGTGGTTTATGGTATCAAACGCTTTTCTTAAATCTAATAACACTAAAGCTCTTGCTTTTCTATGAACCATACTATGAATAACATTATCAGTTAAATTAGCTAGCGCAGTTGTTGTACTGTAACCTTTTCGAAAGAAAGACTGTTGCAAAGGAATTATATTATTATCTATAATATTTTGGACATTATAGGAAAAATGATTGTTGATAAGCAAATCTCCAGCATTCTTAAGTTAATGCCATCCAAACCTGCAGCATTGGATTTTATATTCCTGATAATATCATATAAGGCTTCTATACTAATTAAACTAAAGTTAAAATTGATTGCTTGGTCTTTTTTCCTGCTGCGATAATTAAATATTGAATTCCAATAACTACTATCACTATCTTGAAATAAAGAAGTAAAATAGTCATTTATTCTATGGGGGTTAGTTAAAGCGGAAGGTATGCTTTCGGATTTGGAACTCTGAATTTTCATGGACTTTAAGGCCTTAAAAAATTTAGAGGACTTTGACTGTCTACTTAAAAATTGCAGATACGCTGCTTTTTCTCTTCTTGCCGAAGGCTAGTGCAAGGTTTCGAAGTTCTTTATATCTTATCCAGTTACCGTTAGTTTTACATTATTTATATTTATTTAAGGCTTTATTACGCTCTTTGAAAATTATTTAAGAGGATATATTAACCAGGAAGCTTGTCGCTTACTGACTCTTAACAGTTTGAACCGGACAATAACGATTAAAGAGGCCAATAATTGAGCTAGTTAGATATCTAACTTTACTATCAATATCAGTAAATTCCAATGTATTGTCCCAGAATATGCAAGACAAATCCCGATTCAAAGACAATTGATCTACATTCTTTAAATCTCTGCAGGTAACAAATTTTTGTTGTTTTTTATAATGATCGACAAGTATATCACAAAACATCATTTTGTGGTTGATAAATTGGTCTGCATTGATAGTTCCGGAATTAAGTCATTATTTATCGGTAGTATTCAAAAATACAGGATCAATTAAAGTAGCTGAATGGCTTGTGAAATGCGTAGGTTCATCAATAATCTGCGAAAGATCAAAATTATCAAAAAGATTTCTAACCGGATTATTATTATTACTTAAATCAACATTTATGTCAGCCAATATAAGATTACCATCATGGCCAGTTATGATATCGGGCAAAATATTGTCTAAAAGTTGGATTGCTTGATTAATATTTTAATTTGGCGGTCTGTATAATACTCCTACACAAAATGACAGGGTAGCGATTTTAAATTGAATACATAAGTGTTCTAGAGAAGGGTCATAACGTGACTGATCAAAGTTAAGAACTTGGCATTGAAAACAAGAACGAATATAAATACCAACACCTCCTCCATGACGGTTTCTATCACTACGAAAGAATGTGAAGCCAGAAATGCTAACATTCGAGTTATTTATAGTTTCAGATAACCACGTTTCTGAAACCGCAATGATGTCGAGATTTTTTTCAATAATTAATGATTCTAAATCAACAAAGTAATAAAGATCGTATATTAACGTGTAAAATTTTTAAAGTGTTTGAACATGCATTTTTTTCTTTTTGATGAAAAAACTCTAGCCATAGTTTATTTTACTTAGAAGATTAGAAACAAATTTTTTGTAAGTAGGACATTGCTCATTATCTGTTTGTTAATTTGTACACCTATTTTTATATCTACCATTAAAACTTTCAACATTTTTAAAAGTAACAAGATCTCAACTACAAGATTTAATAGAATGGTTTCCTGAACATTTGAAACAGCTTCTAGAACTTCTACACTCTTTTTCACGATGACCATACTTAGCACACTTATAACACTGCACTATGTTAAGTTGATTGGAGATAAATGATTTTTTCCAACCGAACCATATGAAGCCTCGAGCAAGCAGCAAATTTCTTAAATCAGGTTCCACTTCAATGACCATTTTATTTTTTTCAAATCTTTTGAATACCGTAATAATTTTTAGATTATTGCTATCAAACCTGACCAAATCATTTTGAGACAGAATATCATCAGCAATTCCTTCTTTATTCAGTTCAGAAGTACTGTCAAGATCAATATTTTTCAAAGCATTCTTGGAAGTCTAGCTTTAGCCTTATCAATGTTATATTTATTTCCCAAATTATCCTGCAAAGTCTCCTTTAATTTATTTAGAGATTGATCATTCCCACAGTAAATAACAACACCATTTTTAATTTTCTGAGTTGTATTTATACACGCATTTATTTTACCAGGCTTGACAGCATACATAACACTTTTCATAATTTCATTATTATCGGTACAAGTGTTATCAGATTTAATTAGCAGTACTGCTGAATTTGAAGAGTCAGAATTTTTAAATGAAAACGGTCTATCAGTAGGATTCCTTAAATAGTTTAATTCATTTTCATATGTTAATATTTTAACTTTTTGTAGTCTGTTTGAATTTTGATGCTGATCTAATAATTTTTTGTACAAAATTAATTCCCTTTTAAAACACTGCATTTCTTTTTGTACAGTTTGAATATCCCCGCAAGTATTACTATTATTCATTGACTTACTTTCATTCCATGTTTCGTTGCTATCTTCACAAAACCAGAATAGATTATTAGAATCTGTTAGAAATTTATACACCGCCTCCTTTACACCAACACAAACGGAATGATAGTATTCTTCACATTTTTTACATTGCATACACTTTTTAGAAACAACAAAATTCTCAGAGCATTTCGAACACACACGTACGTCGTCCACCATGCTCGGAATGGGGAGTTAACCCGGGAATATCGCATTGGCTCTATACCAAGGTTGTGAGACCCAGTGAGTAGCATGTCTTCTGATTACAGATGCATTTAGAACAACACCAACTGCGGTTATGGAAGTTCTGATGGGGCTCCCTCCGTTACACCTAGTAGTGGAAAAAGAGATACTGGCAGTAACCCACAGGCTTGGTATAAACGGTATGGGATGAAAACTTCCAAGGAAAGGATACTATTTCATGATCGCAAAAAAACTAAGAGAAAATCCGCTACTAACTATGCTATCAGACCGAATGCATGTCAGCTCCAATTTTATGAACATACCTGAGAGTGACAAAAAAAGTGAGGTCAGTCAATCAGTCGGATATATAGACGAATCCAGAACATTATTCCGTGCCTTTTAATTGTTTCTCCAGCATACTCTTTACATGTTAGTAGAAAATACCACACGTAGGTTGCTGTATAATTAATTGTTTTTCGGCTTCCTTATCAGCCCGGTCTTCTCTTTATTTCCTTCTCTGCCCTCATGCCCAGGCACCTATTCAAAAGTTATCAGTCAGGATTTCCATTATTTTCATTGCTTTAAGGGATACTTGACTTTTTGTGAGTATTCGGATTCTGTTATTTCTATGAACCTCGCGCGTCATCACATTTATTCAAGCATTTACCTCATTCATTTTCGCTTGAAAGATCATATCCATAGATCCCAGATTTAGAATGCAAGTTCTTCCTGAGTTCATATGATAGAATCCAGCACCTATGCTCTCATCTAGATGGAACTTTCGGGACTAAGACAGTCAAAAAGGGCAGAGACAATCTGCTAGGACGCCTAAATAGATGGTAACTTAAAACTACACTAGGTGTCCTAGAAGAAGACGGAACTCCTCTTCCTCTGCTGTTGCCTGCACCTGAAAAGGGAAATGGAATGGCACTTTGGGGTATAGTATCCTGAACCCAAAGAGATACCGAAAGTTAACATCAGAACTATTCTAGACTTTGTCAAAAGTACCAGTCTGATGTGAAAACTGGCGGGGTACAATACGCCTAGAGCCTCAGTCAGTGCAGGTGAAATCTCGCACTCCATATTAGGCTAAAAAAACCCTTCATGATATACAGTGTGTCCGTAAAGTATGGAACAAATTCATTTTTAGCTAAACAGGCCATTTTAAGAAATATTCCTGAAACACGTCGATCTTTGATTTTAATTTACCGTATTTTAAAATAATAATCTAATATACAGGGTGGATTACTTTCGAGTAATGAAGTCACCGTAATTTTTTTTTTTAATGGAACACCCCCATTTGGTTTCAATTTTCGGATTACTCTAGCTGAGCTGATTCCAAAAATGTATCACATGTTGATTCCAATAGGTACAGGGTGGACAAAAATACATTAGTTTTGTGTGTGCTCATAAAGTAACGCCTAACATTCTTTATTAGTTAAATTAACAATATTATCAAAAATAATTATTGTCTAGCGGACAGAATATGATGAAATACATGACTTTATAAATGTTCGTACTGCAGCCCTTGCTGTATTTGACAGTAACCCAAACGGTGTACCAATTCTTGTTGAACCTTTTTTATTGTGCCTTGAGAAATATTGTTTGTTGCTGTCCGAATTCTCTCTTCTAATTCTTGAATATTTGCTGGTTTCGTTTGATACACAACATTCTTCAGATGGCCCCACATAAAATAATCCAAAGGATTGAAATGTGGTGACCTCACTGGCCATTCAATAGATCCACGTCTGACAATCCACCTGTTCGGAAAAATTTCATCTAGGTACCTTCTAACATCTACAGCATCCTGTTGAAACCATAAGCTTTCATCAAAATCTCCAGGATTACGTCTGCTGCGAAACAAATTACGTAAAGTAGGCATGAGATACCCCCTTAAAAACTCAAGGTACTTTGCCCCGTTTAAATTAGAGAGGGTCTCTGTGACATTTATCCATCATTTCTTCGCAAAATTGGATTTTCTTCCATCGGGATCATCTTCGTTTAATTTCTGCACAAGTTTGATTTTATAAGGATGCCATTTTTCAAGCTTTAATAGTTTGTGTACCGTTGTTTTGCTAACACCGATATAGCGACTAACTTTACGCACATAATTGTGCGCATATTCTTCAAAACTAAGTAAAACATCTAATGCTGTATCAGCATTTGCAGACGGACGACCTGATTTGCGTGCATTTTCAACCGTACCAGTTTCTCGAAATTTCTTTTCTATCTTACTGACTGTTGAACGGCGTTATAGGTCTTTCTGGATATTTATCATTAAACAAATTGCTCACTTCCATCTGAGTTCGCGATCTGTCTCCACACCCAATCATCATAAGTATTTCAATTTTTTGTTTTACACTTAACTCAATTTCTACTTCAAATTAAATCTAAGCAATAATTAAAACATCCACGAATACCAAAAATATTGCAGTACTAAACTGTCACTGAACATCAATAAATTACCAAACAAATAATGACATTTCACAAAAAACTAGACGACTATGTTTTTTTTTTTAATTGATAAGAAATAATTTCTCGTTACACGCGTTACTTTATGAGCACACTCAAAACTATTGTATTTTTGTCCACCCTGTACCAATTGGAATTAACATGTGATACATTTTGGAATCAGCTTAGCTAGAGTAATCCGAAAATTGAAACAAAATGGGGGTGTTCCATTTAAAAAAAATGACGGTGACTTCATTACTCGAAAGTAATTCACCCTGTATATGAGATTATTATTTTAAAATACGGTATATTAAAATCAAAAATCGACGTGTTTCAGGATTATTTCTTAAAATGGCCTGTTTAACTAAAAATGAATTTGTTCCATACTTTACGGACACACTGTATAAATATAAATTTTACACACTCGGTATTATCTAATTAATTTAATTTATATGGAATACTACCTCCATTATTTATTTTTATTTGTTTTTGAAAATTCATTTTCGCAGTGTGAATGCTGCAAAAAGATAATATGCAGTATAATTAATTTTTGCAAATCCACTTACACCGAGTTCTTATTGTTTCGTTGATTAATGATTAATTTTTCGTTGTCTAACAAGAGGCGACAATTTTAATTTTAATTATTCTTGTTTCTTGCATCTCGGAATAAAATAGAGTTTTACAACAAATAGAAGCAAATTTCTATACAAACATTTAATGACTATTTTAATGAGATTCGAGTGAAATTTTTGAGTAGGAAAATGGTTTAACTCTTATTTTGTACATCAACATCAACCAAAATTGTTGTACTCGTATTGTTATTTTATATTCTTATTCTAATTTTATGTTGATAATATTTCTGTTTTAAATTATTACTTTTTTATTCTTCACTATCAAAGAAAAAGATAATTGGTTGGCGCCCTAAATAAATGATAATATTGTTGCCTTCATATAAAAAAAATTGATTATAAAGTATACAATGTTGAAGAATATCGTCACCACTAACCAAAACTAAACTTGTTAAAACACTCTACGTACGGAGTTAATGATAAACTATAAATTATACAGACTTTTCATTTTTTTTTGGTTTCTAATTTTTATCCAAGTTTTGGTTTTCATCAATGTTTAAATTCTTCTGAAATCTAATCTAAATTTTTTAATTGATTGGTTAAAGATTTTTTTTTGTTACAGGTAAGTCAACTTACACCATCAAGATTATTTTGAATTATGAGTAAGTACTAACCTAAATGTAACAAATTTACGTAGGTAAATAGCCTAATATGTTTTAGTTATCTGATGTCTTTTGATTGAAATAAAAGATATATTTTCATTTTCAAACTGTAAATTTGAATTTTTTTTGCGATTTATTAGAAATAAAAGCCCTAAGATTTTTTTCAGATATTTATCCAGCAGTGTCGCAAATATTTCTATAAGATATAATTTTTTTTTTAAGAGGGGCTCCATACTCATTTGAAATGATTTTATCTCCTGTTTCCATGTCTTACGTCCGATTTTCATAATTTTTTTTGGCTGATTTAGAAATAAATTTATTTTCCGGGAAAGTATTTTTTTGCTTTTATTATGAACAACATATCAATATCAACATATCAATATGGTCTAGAATTAAATTTACCGAAACTGAAGTATTTTTTTTTATAAACTTTGGTAAATTTTTCATTTTTAAATGATGATAAATAAACCTCAGGGAAGTAAAATAAAAAGTGTATTTTATCACCGTTGATTAGTAGCGCCAACTAACAATAGGTAAAGTAATTAGGAAGCGCCAAGTAATATCAGAGTCTTCCGTTCTAGGGTACGGAAAGATTTTATTTTTATTTGTTTTTGGTATTTTGATTGTGGTTCGGTATAATGGTGAGACGTAAATTTACTAAAATGATAATGAGACATATATTTATTATAAATTCACTTTCACGTACTATTTCTCTTCATTGTCCGGATTTTTTATGTGATTTTGCAATTACGGGAAAAATGAAATAAACTAAGGGAGTTAATAAAAGATTCTTTAATGTTTTTTTTTTAAGAATTTTTAAGGATTTATGAAGAACTAGCTTTTGCCCGCGACTCCGTCCGCGTTGATGTCGGAATAAATAAAAGTTTTCTGTACACTTTTACTTCCCCCCGGTTTTTTAAACTTTTATGCCCATTTTTACACCTCTAAGTGGAGTTATATCAAGTGTTATATCAAATTCAAATTTCAAAACCTTTTTTTATAATCTTATGTTTTTTTAATAGTTTTATGTGACCTACTTTTAGACCAATGGCAAGGTTTTCAGGTCGAAGTAAATAATTCATACCGATAGATATTTATTTATATTTTACAGGAAAGACACTGATAGACAATCATCTACATTTTACACAAAAAATAAAATTAAGTTACAGTTTTATTAAAAACTGAAGTACATGTTTGTTTATCTATCAAAGGAAATATATGTACCAATTTTCAAGCGTCTATAACCAGTTATAGTGTTTGAGATATTCAATGTTCAATACAAAATTCATCACATAGTTTTAAAAGTAGGGTAGGAAAACAGATATAAGAAGGAAACTTTTATTTATTCCAATATCAACGCGGGCGAATTACGATGAAAATAAGGAAATTTCGTACGCCCATAAAAACTAAGCACAAAGTGTCTGTTAAGGGATGACATCCACCTCTAAATTGACGTACAATTGAAAAATGCTGGGAGTTTTTTTTTACTTTTTGTAGATTGATAAGATCCATAGTCTCAAATACCGTTTTTTATTTAATGAGACACCCAATTTTTATAAAATACATATCTTTTAAAAGTTTACGTAATGAATTAAAACTATTATTTGAAAAAAATCAAAGGAAATGTCAAAACTGTCATCAACAATCGATCAACAGCACCACCAACTGGCTTCCAAAATTGGTTCCCTTTTTCTAACGTTGCGATGTGCCTCCTTCTATACCCTCCATACTTTGCACGCATGCCTATTTCAAACGAATGTAGGTTGACAAAAAATAATTTTTTTAACTGCTTATTTTTATTTCTTATTTTTACTGCTTATTTCTTATGTAAATGTACGTGCAACGGCCTTTACAACAGAGAAGTTTATAACAGTAAAGATGGTTTGATTATAGGCAACCCACTCAGTCCCCTATTAGCAGAAATTTTCATGGATAATATAGAAAACATAATTCATAAACACCCTCTTAGTAAAAAAATTTTGTACTGGCACCGATATGTAGACGACATTTAAGCTTACTTCACAGGCACAACGAGACAATTAGATAACTTAATTACTTATATCAACTCAATTTATAAAAATATCAAATTTACCGTAGAAATTGAACAAAATAAGTCTATAAACTTTCTAGACCTTACAATTTCAAATATAAATAATAAACATGATTACTCTATATTTCACAAACCATCACATACAGACATTACAATTCATAATAGTTCGGCCCACCCTTTTAGTCATAAAATAGCAGCTTTCAATAGTATGATACACAGACTTTTAACAGTTCCATTAAATACTGACAATTATAACAAAGAACTATATATCATAAAACAAATAGATGAAGATTTAAACAAATTAAATTGTTTTATTTCATCGTGTAGTGTGGATCTTCATCAAGTAAAAGCCTCATCTATTCAATTTTTAAACTTATATTCTTTATTATACTTTTTTTTAATTTTGACATATGAAGTGACACTTTTTAAAATTGACAGAAGTTATCAAACGTCTTACTTTGTGTAACTAATTACATAAAGTAAAATAAATAATCAAAAACTGACTATTGAATGTAGAAAAATTAATTTGTTTATAATTTATAAATTAAAATAAATAATCAAATAAATAGTTTATTTACTTTTAGTTTCAATTTCAAATTTGAACTCCCAGAAATTCACTATAATGTTAAACTGTCAAAAAAAGTTGACAGGTCATAGCTGTCTGTGTTTGACATTTCCGTGGGGAAAAGTGCCATAGCGCGTACTTTTCGCACTCTGAATTTTTACTTTTCCCACGGATATCAAAAAAATTAAGAAAAGGCCTGCTTTGCGTATAAAAACTTGTGTAGAAAAGCGTGTTTTGCATAGTGGTTGTAGAAAAATTAATTTTATTTATTTAACTGTTATAACACAAGATAACAACATAACGTATAAATTAATTAATTATTATAAATACTTATTGCTATTATTTAAATTAATTTCCAAAGACATACTTGTTTTATTGCAGGTACTTGCTGGTATAGTTCTTCCATTGTCAATTTGAGGACACGTGCTACTATAAAAGTCACAAATGATTGTGGGCGGCATGCCGACAACGGGCGTGCTTATAAAATTTGTATTGGGAGAAAAATGAAGTAATAAAATAAAATCATTCCTTATACAAAAAAATTGTACAGTTTCTTATAAGACAAATAATAATTTAGGTAAATACTGTTTCAAATAGTCGCCAAAACGCATTCTGATTATATAAACCTTAATAAACTAGTATTAACACACACTACTCCTATAATACCCGACTTGAGGGTTACACTCTTCGTAGAAAAGTTATGGTCAATTTTTCCCAGAAGTGGTTTTACAATAGCAATAAACCCTTAGAAACTACTGTTTAAAAGATTTATAACCCATTGTATTTATCCGCAAAGACCGGCTATTGCCAAGTTACCAAAATTTTCATGCATAAGGCGAATTTTTATATTTAACGTGAATTTTATCATTGGTGCGGAGAGATGTCGTGGTTAAGCGGTGAATCAGATAAATCGAAATCTAGGCTGGACAAAGTTCAATTTTTATTACAGGTTAAGTCGTTACCCTTGTCAGTTCCCATTCTCATTCTCATTCTCTAATGAAAGTACGGTGTGTACCCTGTGATTTGCTCGACTATGGATACTCCGTCCTAGTATAAACAGTTATATACCATCGAACGATACAGTGTGATTTTCTCGACTAGCACTATCATCGTCTGCATGGGCCTAAGGTGGACCTAACTGTAACCGGTATTTTTTATTAGTCGGTCGTATCCCAATAAATTAATAAACAATCCTTATTACGGAGAAATTGCGTCGCCGGAGTAAGTATAGTGTGATTTACTCGACTATCAGTACTTTCCGGGTCCCCTTTACTATGTAACAGTTACACAATGACGACACGTGCACTGTGATTTGCTCGATTATGGGTACTCGGTCTTAGTATAAACAGTTATATACCGTCGAACGATATAGTGTGATTTTATCGACTAACAGTGTCGTTGTCTGAGAGGGCCTAAGGTGAACCTAACTGGTCTTCTCGATTAGTCGTTGAATACAGCAAAATTAAACTCTGAAAAATAAATACACAAGAAAATTCTATTAATGGACTCGATATGCCTCACCAGCATTTCCTCGGAGCACTTCGGATTTCGTCGGAGGTCTCGAGCAGGCTATCGGTTCGGTTCTCTGGCGTGATGATCTACTCGGCGATGTTGGCACAACTGAACTTATTTTAAGGTTGAAGTGAGGACAAAACCTGCCATTTCCCACTCTTTGCTTTCGATCGGATTCGGAGGGGTTTAAAGCTTGCGCGGAAGCGATATATTGTACTTGGCACAGCTCTTCAAAATTTATGTTTAATTTTATCTACTTATAAAATTTTACCAAATTTACATTGAATTATAATTAATAATGTCTCACCCTGGATACGGCAGTTGCTGATATCAGTCGACTGGTTTTTACAGTGTCTGTCACAGAACTGACTGACCGCTGATTCAATATCACGTTCTCTAGCCGTATTGGTTTTCAATCGACCGTCGCTACATACGGTGTAGAGAACTCGATGGTTCTGATAGCGGTATAGTTTTAAGGGTGAAAGAGGGTCGACGCGTCAAAAAGAATTAAACTAATATGTAGAGTATATTAAAAGGAAATTTTTGCAAAAATAATGAAGTTTATACGATTATAATTGAAAAATTAATCGACTTACCTGAAGGATGATTAATTGTAATTATATTAACAATCTCCTCCGAAATGATTACATAATGACACACATGTAGTTCCATTACTTTGGAATGTTCGAGAGTTCACAATATTTAAAGATACACCTAAATTTTTGTTAAATACCCACAACCCCGCCTATGTCTTAGCTAATACCTTATCTCTCTGCGTCACCTGTCCAATGATACCTAATGGGGTCGACCTTCTGGGGAAGGGTGGGATGTAATCATTTCGGAGGAGATTGTTCATATAATTACAATTAATCATCCTTCAGGTAAGTCGATTAATTTTTTAATTATATTTCACAATCTCCTCCTCATGATTACATAATGACACACATGTAGATGTTGAAAGAATTTGAGCTATTTAGCAATATAACCCCCTTTTTTTTTTTTTTTTTTTTTTTTTTTTTTTTTTTTTTTTTTTTTTTTTTTTTTTTTTTTACCAAATATATATCTTTTATGAGTGCCAAATTAAATACAAATTAATTCCTTGCTTGCTTGCTATTAATTTTAACGTCTCTTTTCTGCTATGCCTTTGTCATTCAGGTGATCTACCGACTAGCAAGTGTGTAATTGTGCCACCAACCCCTATCAATTCCACGAGATATCCGATCTCATCCCGCCTGGTTACCGGCGTGAATGAAACTGCGCATGACACAAATACCTTTTTGCACTTGCCCAAAGTCTTATCTGACTTTAATTCCACTTGAGATTCATGGGACTCGAACCCACGACCCGAACAATGACCAAGTATAAAGGCCGATGCCTCAACCAACCTGGCCACCGTGTCTGGTCAAATTAATTCCTTTACACTCACACTCCTATGGTATTTTATGTATATTCTAAAAAATATAACGCATAAATTTACAATTAGAAAGACAATGGCCATTTCTCATACATCAGTTTCCGAAAAGTTATTCTTAGAGATGGTGGGCTTATAAAACTTGTTAAGAGGCCCGCACGCCAGTGCCTTTCGTGGTTGCTTGGAAAATGTGCTTGTATTCTAATAAATTGGGTGTATGCCATCGGATGGCAGTAGAAGTAGTTTCTGAAATATATATCTATATATAGTGAAAGGGTAGTCGTTGCTGACTAGTTAGGGTAGAAACTAGTAAATAGTTTTGTATGCAGCAAAAGGTTGTAAGAAAACTCTTTAAAAATGGTCCAAGCTTTCGGAAATTTTATTACTTTTTTCCATCATCAGGGAGACTACAAAGGTTAAAATTGATAAAATTAAAATTTATTTAAATTATTGTGTAAGTGATATATTGTCTCAATAATTTAAATAAATTTTAATTTTGTCAATTTTAACCTTTGTAGTCTCCCTGATGATGGAAAAAAGTAATAAAATTTCCGAAAGCTTGGACCATTTTTAAAGAGTTTTCTTACAACCTTTTGCTGCATACCCAACTATTTACTAGTTTCTATCTATATATAGATATATATATATATATATATATATATATATATATATATAGTAGAAGCGAGGGTAGTTCTTGACCATGAACTAGTTAAGAAAGAACTCTGTGTCTAGTGAGGTTGTGGTCAACGACAAACACAAAAGAAAACTCTTCAAGTGATATCAACAAGTCAAAAAGATCTTGCGCTTTAGCAGAACACTCTCTCTCATTAGACCATGTTATAGCCTTCGATCAAACGAGAGTTATAACATCGGAACGCAACCCCTATAAGAGACAATTCTTAGAGATGTTTCACATCATGAGGGAGGAAAACTCTATGAACAAACGAACTGACATTAGCAACCTTAGTGTCATATACAACTTTGTTTTTGCATTAATTAAAAATAACAATGTCGCAGAGTCCCAACTGTCTGATTTTTAATACTTCTGTCATAAACAAACTTGACCCACATTTACTTGGCCAATACCACGTCGTATGGTGTAGATTGTTTTTGACTTTTCTGCTCCATTTGTATTTTGGTTCATGGCAATTTTCACTTTCCTGTGTCACGTCCTTAATCTCTTTCAAAATTTTCAAATTTTCCCGCTCTAATGACACTGTCTTCTATTTCACACTCTTCTTCTTTTTTGATTTTTGAATACATCCTCCGGTACTCTCATATAATTCGGTGGCGTTTGTGCTTACACGTCTGAGTCTGATTTTGGTTCTTTGTCATCAGTCACTTGTCATTATTGTCAGCCGTCAAGCTTATCGCTTGTGTGTGTCATCCCCTTGCACACTTAACACAAATTTGTTTCTAAGATGTTTTTTTAAATTGTAAAATTTTTTTTATTTTGTAACTTGTATCACTTCTATGTGTGCACAATGCATTACGCATTTTTATTATGTTTTTATGACTTTGATGTGTCGTCTTTTTAATGTCTTATGTCTGTTTTAAAGAAGTATGTAACACAGTACCACACATCCTCATGCTAGTAAGTGTGTCTAATAATATTTTGTATTTTTTCTAAATTTTTTTGTACACTTTTAGATGTCTTGATAATGCTAATAAAGATTAGCGAATGCTTGACTTTTTAACGAAGAGTTTTCTTTTGTGATTGTCGTTGACCACAACCTCACTAGACACAGAGTTCTTTCTTATATATATATATATATATTTTTTTTTTTTTTGCCCGCTACTAGTAAGTAATCCTACCATCTGCGCAGAAAGAGATTGAGCGCGAGACCTCGGCTAGTATAGCGACTAAACTATGCGTTGTATTATAAAAAAGTGCCATTGACACGCACTTGAGAATTAAATACAGAATCTATTGGCTTCGTATCTTTAATATTAACGGAGCGTTCGTCCAAACCCATTTCAGAGGCAAGATAACTCTCTTAAGAGCCAATAACTTTTCGAACCAACCTGCAGTTTTACGGATAGATTCTCTGTCCAAACCCTACATGGCGAAAACGATACTACCTGAAATTATTTCTTAACCAACGACATAACGTTTAAGTCAGTTAGATATGGTTTTTAAACTTTAAAATTATTGTGAATTTAATCATCGATCTACTGTCCTTGTTCATGTATAAATAATACAATATTGTCTTAGGTACACTTAAATTCGGTTTTTCAATAAATAATTAAATGAAAGAGGGGCTGACAATTGTCAGATGTCTTAATTCCATCCGAATCTTCTGTGGTTACTGAATCTTCGGATGTTTCTATATTTGAACTCCTTAATTTTGAAAACCTATATGCAATAATAATTTTCCTAAAAGAGTTTCTAACGAAAACCAACTGCTTAATAATTCAAGACTTCTATATTCTCCTCGATATTGTAAACTAAGATATCGATTTTTAATCTTAAACAAATATACCATATATTTAAATAATTCGAGTATTTGATCTAACGTGTTACTCGCTACACAGAAGAGAAGATTCTTTGAATATCCTACTCCAGAAGGAGACCTCTTCTTAAAAATACCATTCGAATATATTGTCCCTGAAGGAGAACAATCGTGTACCTCAGGGTCTTACACTATTGATATCTGTATCAATGATTTCCGCAACACTGGATTAATGGTTGCGTTTTCCATTAGGGGACTACTATAATACCCCTGGCTTTTCCTCTTACAATCTTCTTTAAAACCGTTAAAATTGTTAACATTATTTTGGAATGTTGGCGAACAATGTCGCACTTATTATTTTATTTTAAACCCTTCATCGTTTTTAGTTCATACTCTGTTTCAATGTTTAAATATCTGGATTCCTTATCTGCTTCAAAATTGTGCTTCGTATTGATTTATGATTTGAAAATAAGAAATTTTTCTATTTTCGCACTACTTCCAGATATCCAGTGCTAATATACCAAAATTTGGATATCTTGTTTATATACGCAATTTCCGTGGTATTGTCCATTCTTAACAGTACTTAGTTACTTTATATATACTTTATATAAGAATAAAGTTCTAATTAGTGAATATTTTAAGCTTTTTGTTATAAGCTTCAAAACCCACAAGTTTGTTCCATGTTACAAACACTAGCACAATCTTTCAAAAAAGCATCAGAAAATATTTCTGTGACCTTTTAACATCTTCAATCTACCATAAAAAATCATGTCGTAAATCACTTGGGATTTTATAAGTCCTAATATATTTAGCAAAATCGCGAATCCTAACCTCTGCATGATGGTCTAGTCACTTTATTAAATCGTGATATAAAAAATCCTCGTATTTAATTTGTTGAATTAAATATGAACCTATAATGGTTGTTACGTTTCAACCTCTATATAATTAGAAGAACCTTTCAAATATGATTTGATATAATCAAAATTAAAAAATTAATTTTGTTTACAAAGAGAACATTGCTTATATAGGTCTTTGCTTAATTTCCGCCGAATCTTTTTCTTGTTTTTCTCGCCTTCTGTGTGGCGAAACCACCATGAAAATCATCTGTGTAATTTCATCGAAACTTTAGAATCGATGACTCTGACAGAAAGTGAGGTTAAGATTTATGTCACTGCAAAACTTTCTAAATAAAGTGCCATTTCCAAAATCAAACGTTAAATGATAAAAGAAAAGATTGGCTGTTCGCCACATTAAGTAAATTAATAAATAAATAAAGAGAATTATTTATAGTGTACGAAGTACTACAGAACCCCAAGTACTAGTAAATTTGACTGGGTATCCGTATACTTCTATTGGTATTTATTAAAAACGCAATTTGTCTAATTCATCATTTACTAGTTTTGTATGAATTCTAAATTCCTTTGAATTTTTTCCTATTATTAAAATATTGTTTTAGTATGTATAATGACTTTAATGTTCTTATGCAATATTTTAAGAACCGATTCTTTAAGCAGTTTTGTAAAAGTAAACGGTGCATAAGATAAACCAAATGATAGCCAAGTAGGTATAAATTTTGGATCTAAAAACACACGTTAAATATTTTTTATGTTTAACATTTATATGAATTAAATATTAATCATATCTAAGGTCAGTAGTACAGAAAACACCATTTTTATACATTAAAGCATAAGCAGTTTTTACAGTTTTCCACATTTTTGAAAACCAAATGTATTTAAATTCTTTAAATTAAATAAATAAATATATATATATATATATATATATATATATATATATGTATATATATATATATAGATAGACTAGGAATATTGGGAGAGCAGCAATAAGTACAAGAAGACTCTTTAGAGTTGTTCCAAGCTTTCGGAAATTTTATTAATTGTTTCCATCATCAGGGAAGCTACAATATTTAAAATAACTCGTAAGTATTTGAATTTAATATTAATTATAATCAATTACTTACGTCTCTGTGAGATTGTGTAACATTAATGTTGATGATTATGATAAAATGGAGATTAAAATTACTTAAAAACATAGTCAATATTCGAACACATACATTGGTCGTGTTAATTATATATTTACATGTTAAAATTGTTAAAACTTTTTTCCCACATTAACAGTATTTTTCGAAAACTTAGTACCACATGGTCAGTCGAAATTTGTAGGTTATGTTTGAAATTCTTCTTTTCCCTTCACTTGTCAATGATTGAAGTGTGTCTACAGTGACACCATTTTGACATTCGGAAGGGAGGGGAAAACTTTCAAAAATAAGCGGTAATTTTGGATTCAAATAAAAATAGATAGGTTCTTGTACGGTTAGTATTTTATATTTGGTTAAAACTTGAGAATCCTGTAGGGTTTAATTAATTGTTTGTTGTGTGGATTTATCCATATACAAAAGGTACGAGTACATTTCACTCAAATGATTTATGTCTGACTTTTTATTAATGCAATCTGAGTTTTGTGCTATATATGCCATTTCTAAGAATAGTCTTTTTGTCTGGTTGTTTTCGACTGTTAGTATTTTCGTGTCGTTGTAATTCATACGATGGTCTAAATTGTTTACGTGTGAAGCCAAAGCACATCGTTCAGGGTGTAATCTGCTATCACTTTTATGTGATGTGATGCGGCTTGACAATGCTCTTGCAGTCTGACCGATGTATTTTAGGTTGCACGTAGCACACGGGATAGTGTAGACTACATTCGTTTTTGACGTACTAGGTGTTTTGTCTTTTAATTTTGAATAAAGAGTATTAATGGTTAGGACGGTTTTGTATGCAATTTTGACATTTCGTATTTCTGAAAATAATCTACTAAGTCCTGGTGTGATGTCCTTAATGTAAGGTAGTGATGCAAATATTACGTGCGGTGGGGCGACAGTGTCAGTGTCTGAATTATTGTTATTATTATTATTTAAAGAAAGAATGTTGTTTAAACCATTTGTGTTTGCAACATCCACTTGAGTTGTGGTAACGTTATTACGAGTGGCGTTTGTCGTAGCGGATGATGTACCAAACAGTATTTTCTTAACTAGGTGAGGTGGGTATGAATTATCTAGGAAAAGGTTGTAAAGGATTTTGAGGTTTTTTTTAAGGTACAATGTGTTGGATATTTTGGTAATTCTGTTTTTCATTTGGTTTAATAAGTTTACTTTCATTGAGAGTTTGTGATAGGACAGGTAGTTCAGATACCTTCCTGAACTGCATGGTTTTCTGTACCAATCTATCGTGATCATGTTGTTCGTTCTAATGAACCTAGTGTCTAGAAAAGGTACAGAATGGTCGTCATTCTCTGTCTCAATGGTGAACTGAATGTAAGGATCATAACTGTTAAAAGTGTCCAGTATATCCGTTAACCCTTCAGCTGGTAAACTTAAAATTATGTCGTCGACATACTTTTTAATAAAGTGTAATTTGTAGGGGAGGACAGAAATTACTATGTCTAATATATCATCCATTACGTAGTTAGCTAATATGGGTGAAATTGAAGCTCCCATTGGTGTGCCAAATGTTTGTTTGAAGAACTTATTGTCGAAACTGAAATAGGTGTTGTCAAACAAAAATGTTATTATTTCTATGAATGTCTCTAGGTCTATGTTACAATATGCACTGATACTGGACCATTTTTTTCTGATGGCTCTTATGCATGCGTTTAAGTATACATTACTGAATAAAGAGATCACATCTAGACTTGCTAATACGTAATTGTCAGGTAGAATCATATTATTAAATTTGTTACTAACATCAAATGAGTCTTTTATGAAGTACTTGTACTTATTGCTGCTCTCCCAATATTCCTAGTCTACCTAACTAGTCAGCAAAGACTACCCTTTCACTATATATATATATATATATATATATATATATATATATGTGTGTGTTTTGTGAAAACTTCTTTGACGCATTGAGCGCTTTTTTAAACACAAATTTTGATTAAATGTTGATACTTTACAGAGGACCTTATTTTAGGCCTTATGCTTCTATTGGTTTATTTATAAATTAAAATCTGTATATAACCATCATCTATATACCAATGTTAACATTATTTGCCATTTTTGCATTTTTGCCAAGTCGATTTAATATTTTGAAATTTTGAAATCGACCAGCTGCAGTTTTTGTCTAATTATTCCTCTCCAAGATTTCTCGTCCCCCCTCGCCTCTTTGTAGCGACTATTCCTCAAATGGCGCTTTGAGACTCTACTTATAGTAGTGCTTAATCCTTTCACTGCTAATAAACTCAACTCAAGTTCTTTATTTAAGATAGGAGCAAAAAAGGGAAAGGTAATTTTTATTGATTATACATTCTTCCAAAATATTTTGGTGAGTTTCCTTTTTTAACTCCATGTTGTAGCACCACTGTCCAATTATTATTAGTATTAACCTCTAACAAAACACGAATATTTTTATTTTTTGAGGACTGAGGAATACGATGAAAATGATTTTCACCGGAACCTTAAAGCTTGCAATACATATACTTACGTTTTATTATTATTTTTAACAGTTCAAAATAAATTGGTGTTATTAAATTTTTCCCAACTCATGTGAGTGGTTTTTTCTAATCAAATCGTTATTTACATTTATTTCGCTTGGATCCACATAAAAACTCGTTTCTCATTACCGGTTTATTAAATTCCTGAAATGGCAACTCTGATTTTAAATAACCAATTAATATGAATGGTTGTAATGTCTCTTCAATACAATACATGTGTATTGTATGTAAACGAGATGTAATTGCTAATCATGTGATTAGGGCCATAGGATATTATACATGTGTATAATACTTCAGGTAAAATACCGGTATTCTAAAATAGAAAATTTTAAACCTAAAACAAATGATAACTTACTCGTATTATCATATATTTTTCATATTTCGTTCTTTAATTTTCCGAATTTTGTCTTAAATTCCAGTTTCTTTTTTAATTTATTTTACCACCAAAATACACAACTTTACCCGAACACACAAAGAAATGAAGTGAGGATGTATCATTGGACAGGTGACGCAGAGAGATAAGGTATTAGCTAAGACATAGGCGGGGTTGTGGGTATTTAACAAAAATTTAGGTGTATCTTTAAATATTGTGAACTCTCGAACATTCCAAAGTAATGAAACTACATGTGTGTCATTATGTAATCATGAGGAGGAGATTGTGAAATATAATTGACGGATGTAGGATAATTAATGCTTTTCTACTTTTAATATTTGCTTTAATCAGTAACTTTTGTTACAACTTCTATAAATCATACAAAATAAATGATTTCATTGTAATATACTGTGTTTGCTCTTTATCAGTATATCAGCTGAACTCATTTATTTAATCATCGTTAAATTAAAAAAAATACAACCGGAATCTGTTCTGATATATGCACTTGTCACAATTTTCTTCTAACCAAAGAATTTAATAGAAATACAATTTTTTACGAGTGGGAGCTGCCAATCAAAATGCTGTTATAATGTTAATGTTTGTTCAGTTTTTATTGGAAATTGGTTCTTTAAAAAGTTTATTAAATAGCAGGTGATAATAAAATTGTACGAAGAAGGCGCGCCACGTACAAGAACTAACCCCAAAAAATAAAACGTAAATTACCGTTAGTGTAAACTAAATTTTATTTATAGATTCAAGTTGTTACAATTTATAAGACTAGAGATAAAAATATATAAGTTTATATATAAACTTTTAGTCACATTATTTTATGATGGTAATTATATTTCAATTATAAACTAAATATTTTACCCCAAATAGGGTTTAATACAATTTTATAATGCTAAAAGTACAAAAATCTCTTTAGTTCTTAAAATATCCTGTTTCCATGCAGTTTCCCACATAAAATGGGTCCATGGCCAATGGCCTCAAAGTAAAAAAATCGTGAGAAGTTGAAAAATAAGCAAACTTATAGTTACCTCTTCCTGTACTTAAAAATACACCATATCCCTATAGTCTGACCATAAAATTCTAAAATGTTCAAAAGTATCTTACAGAAAATTATTAATTAAAGGGATAAATGTATTGACTTAAGAAAATGTATCCTTTCCAATATAACAATAACAAGTGGATACCGTTGTTCACGCTCTAACCCAACTCACAAAGAGCCATTAAACTGATTTTACAATCAAAGGTCGTCCCACAAAACGTAAATTTCCATTTAGGTCACAGCCGAGGGTTAATCTAAGTTAGTTATTAAATTTTAATAGACAAATTAGAAGCTTAAAAGGACTTCTCTTACGGCACCTGTAATTACTTGAAACTTTATTAATAGTTTTGAGGTACATTAGTTGATGCAAGCATATTCATATTTATCTTATGCACCATTAGTCAAGGGTATATTACCTCTAAATATAACTTTTTTTATCCCAGAACGAAACGCGTTAATTATGTATGGGATATTCAGTTTTTATAGTTACGGATTGCATTTTACAAAATTTCAGAGATAGGTTGATTTTGACTTTTCTGGAAACAAGTCAAATTTATTACTTCGAAACAGACTAGTGTTATTTCTTAAATATAAATAATTAATCATTTTGAAATAAATATGTCTTTAACAGAAAATAAGAAATAATTTTAAATCATCTAATGTTAAAATATTTTTATTATCTAAAATTCACAAGATATCAATGCATTTCCCTAATATTTTTTTAACAAAACAACCGACTATTATTTCGTTTCATTTTATTGTACTATTCTTTTATTCTTGGCCGCCATCTCCGATTTGTAAAGTGAAAGCCACTTGCTCGTGGCAGCATCAGTTATAATATCTACTACCGAGCAACCGCAAACGATTAGTTTAAATAAATAAGTTTTTTCTAACTTATATGTGTCAGTTTTAAAAACTATACATCCGGCCGTTTACGAGACAGCCATTTTGGTTTCGCAGAGAGGCAATTTATTATGTAGTTAAATAATTGGGATTTATTCGTTATTTTAATATTTCTCAGAACCCTGGAGATTGTAAATATTTAAAAATATACATGGTTGGAATGGAAAATAAAGAACTGTATGATCTTTTATTATAGTAAACGTATTATAATCTTGTTGGAAAAAATTTAGAAAATAGTTAAATTATTTTTGTCACTTTTAAATAAAATGTATTCAAAGATAGAATTTAAATAATATCACAAAGAAGAAACCAAAGAATTTCTATATGAAACGAATTTAAAATTATTATTCGAAACGTATGTTACATTTTCCAATAAAACCGTAATTCCATGTTAAAAATGATTATTGTCATAGAACCGACTACTCAAATAAAATTACATCGAGCTCTATTTTTCTAGAACCATATTTGCTTAGAATTTTACATCAAACAGAAAAAAAACACTAAAAGATATTCATGACATTTGCGGCAAAGCTCGAATCTGATTTCGCATAACAGTCTGCTATTGGGTATGAAGTCGTATTATAGATCTATCGCAAAGATGTATCCTTTTCGAATACATCTGAATTTATACATATATTTTGAGGAATAAGTATAAACTAGATTGGTATTTTGCAACGCGGATTTCGCTGACGATTTCCTTCCTCTTTTTGAAAATCCGTTTCGCTAGGAATGTCTCCTTTATTCACTTCTAGTTCAGATTTGCTACCTATATAATGGAAAATGTGATGCGGTCACGAAATTCTTTATTAAAATAATTTTAATTTTTATAATTTTATTGCTGGTGTTTTTCAATAATATTACTTTCAAATATCAATTTATTATAATCTAAATTAATAACAATTTACCTTTACAAAAACTACGCTATATAAAGATGCACTGATAAAATTGATGTGTTCTTTAACTACAGGGCGTCCCAACTTGATTTTCTAGAATCTTTCCTTATGCAAAATTTACTCCCTACAAGCCACATGAGCTTTACTTTAAAAAATTACCAATAGATATTAGCTTTATTCGCGAGTCTGATTCTGAAACGATTCCGAACTAATTAATTTATAACTGACGTAGAGCGTTATGAATAGATTCTGGATTTTAATTTACCGCGAACGATTTTGGAACCAACTTAAACTTCGAATGTCATACCACAAACGATTGTTGTTTTCGTTTCTTACTTTTATAACCTAAAACATAATCTAGGTTAGGCAAAAACAACGTATAAAATAAAATTATTGAAGATCAAGGAGGTAAAAAAATTATTATATTAATTAATTTATTTTTATAGTAATAACAAATATTTCTAGAAGTATCCGAATTTTTAGTCTTTTCAACCAACTTAGAAGAAAGAAGGTTATAAGTGGACTTATCAGAATAATTTAATTTTTCTGGAGCTGAATAAAAAATACCGGGAGCAGGTCGGTTCACTGAAAATTACTAAAAATAGTCATATTAATAAAAAAACATTAAACATGTATAACTTACTATAATTTATTAGATTATTAAAATAAAAATCAATAAATAAAAACAGCTGACAATTAATTTCGATATTGCGCATGAGCAGTCGAACCGAACTTTCAGTACTAACAAAAATTCAAGTACTGCTAGGACCGATTCTGAATCAATAATGAACCAGTTCTATACGATCCGCGAACGGGGAAGTGCCATTAAAAATTTAGAATTTTTTAACCGCAAACGCTGATTGTTGGAATGCTCATGCGAATAGTCCTTGAACTGGTTCGGAATTGCACATGCGAACAAAGCATTTAAAAAGGTGCATACTACCGCCACTTCTATTAATCCAAGAGCTGGCGATACATTTAGTCACATATTTTAGTTGAGTAAATCGCACCGGTGCGATATAAGCAACTTGATATTGGTGCGATATTGGCAGGGAGCACGACGAAAACGCCATATGATAGTTGCATACAATCTGGCTCGATAATTGTGAGAAGTATGTGTATAAAAAATAAAAATTCGTTATGTAAAAATCTCATTACAATTTATAAGAATATAAATAAAAAATGTTATTATATTTTTGAAAAAAAAATTCAGTAGAACGTGTTGTTATGAACAAAGTAAGTATAAAACATATAAATAAATATCAAAAACTATGATTCTTAGGTTAGATTAATCAGTCACATCCATACTAATAGATTTTCAGTCACAATAATTTATCATTCTTTTTTTTTAATAATTTTTAGGCGATGATTAATGTAATTGTTCAATCAAACCGGATTTTAGTCTATTTAATCAAATCGGATTAGAGTCAATTACTCATAAAATATAATTTCAACTTCAAAAGGATGGACAAAGGAAAACAACTTATCGCGGCTGGTCACGTTAAAGTTGTGAATGAATTGAGACATAGTGGCAAAAGTTATTTAATCACATCGGATAATTGTAGAATAAAACACAAATTAGTCTAAGTAAGTATGCTACAGAAGTAGGTTATACATTACTTACTCTTTTCCCCTAACTGAATTTATCCAGTTCTTTCTTTTCTCTAATTTCCAACTAGCTCTTGAAAATGCGTAAAATCTGCACTTGCTATTTCTGCCTGTATTTTTGCAAATAAAACACAGCAACTATAATGATATATTTAATTTTGACGTGTTTATTTATGACAAGAGCCAGATTTCACGAAATTTTGACCACTACGAGCACTGGGATCGTTTCACTTGTCCCCACCATGCACTCTGCACCCAGCGAATAGGTAAATCGAAATTTTCAATGACTCCATTTGATTTCTCATTCGTTTTACAAATTATGTTATTTCACATGTGCTGTACTTAAAATCGTAGATTTAGTGTAGTTTATATATAAATTTGATTTGATTTTATTTCAGTCATGCGCGGCATTCAAAGAATTTTATATTTAATTGTTACTAGATATCTCACCCGGTATAAAATAGTTGACTGCGACAGCTACTGTTGTAGCATCTGAATAAACTAATTATAGTTCGTGCTGGACTTTTTAAAAACGCAACTATATTTTTCATATATCAAAACTGATTATTACAATTCAATGGTATACATATTAAAAATATAAAACAATGAGTGGAGCACTCGATAGTATGTAAACAAAGCATACATATAAGTTTAACACTCCCTCTCTTTGTTTACATTCGAATAAATTTCGAGGGAACTTCTATTATTCTCAAATAAATGCTTGGCTATGGGTTTTGTAAGAATGTCAGCTTGGGAAAACATACTTTAACTGGTTATTTCCTTTTTCAAATTCATCACGAATGAAATAATATTTCACATCAATATGTTTGGTTTTCCGGTGATTACCCACGATCTCAATTAAAAAAATTGAACTTTGGTTATCAATACAAAGTTGTACTGGATTAGTAACTTCATTGTGACATAAATCCGATAAAAATATCCTCTTGAGATCTATCCGAGGCTGCTATATATTCAGCCTCTGTGGTAGACCTAGCTACACATTTCTAGCTTCTAGAACTCCATGTTACTGGGCATTTAGTTAGTATTGAGACATAGCCAGAAGTGGATCGGCTTGTGTCTACAATTCGAGCATAATCGGCATCTATGTAGATTTGTACTTTTACCTTGTTCGTAGAATATGAAATTCCGTAGACTTTAGTACCTTGTAAATAACGAAAAATTTTCTTCACTGCATTCCAGTGTACCATTCCAGGATTACTTAAAAACTTGCATACTTGACCAACAGCAAACATTATATCGGGGAGAGTTACAACTGAAAGTGTAACAAGTTTTTAATAGCATGTGACTTAGGTCACAATTTATTGGTAATGAATAGCTAGCTCCAGTTTATCACTCAGGATGGATAAGTGAGTTAAAATTATTTTTAATAATATTGCAAAATGAATTAATTGCCTGAGCGCCACTTGCCTATTATGTCTGTCTGAAGGATCCCGACAAGTTGATCCCCACTAAATAATTTAATTGCTTAGTTGTCGATCAAACAAGAAAATTGATTTCCTGGAAAGGAGTCAAATGAAACAGGTAAAAATAAACTGTAGAAAATTTTCGTAACAACGTTCTGCACATTCCTTGGGATTTTAATATATTTACCCAGAATCGTCCGGAGGCGACAGGTGAGACGTCAAACTCTGGATGAGCCACCCGGAGTATGACAGCAGCAGCGTGTATGTCCTAGCAGTGATGTGGTGTGTTCATGAAGTGCAAATTCTGTGTGATGTGCCAAGGGGATGGTCCTTGCTATGAGTTGTCTTCAAGAGCGCTATGGCTCCCAAAAACGTTTCATATGAAAACTGAAAAAAATTGAGAGTTAATGACCGCAAACTCACTTGGCCGTTTGCACTGATCAAAAGACCCACAAGAGTTAATGTGTGGCTACACGTACAACCACAACTTCACTGATTTTTGTTTAAGATATTGTCTTAGGGACCACAAGAGAAAGTTTCGTAAATTTTACACACACTGATAGAATTGAAATTGTCTCACACATAATGAGAAAAAGTTATAATGAACAAAAAAAAAATGATTTTTTACGCTACAATCAGTAAAATCAACGTAATATAAATTTATAATAAACGATTGTGAAAAAGATAATCAAATATATACTAAATAATCAGATAAGTGTAGTTTGTCGAATTGTCCTGGCCAAAGACGACTCAATAATGAAATGAAGGTAAGTTAATTAATGTATTTGAAGCAAAGAAATAGAGCAACAATTGTAGTACGGTAATAAAGATGTTTTTTTTCGACAAGAAAATAAATGTCACAATGTTTAATTAAAAGCTCATAAAAATTGTATGGTGAAACGAAACAATTAAAAAGGAATTTTGATTCAGCTAAATGAAAAAAATAACTTCGATGGGCGAAGGTACAAACGCAACAAATTTAAAAGAATGTCCAACACATTCAACTGAAAATTGAAGTAGGTTTTTTCTAATAAAACAAACGCTTAATTACTGTACGTAAGCGAGCTTAATTATTTCTATAATAAAGTTAAATTATGTCAAGATAAATTTGATCAATCAAACACATCGTGCGACACGTGCAAAGGTGAAAAGAACCAAGATACCTATGCACATCAAAATGAGATGAATTAGATATGTAATAATAATACTCCAATTTGAGCAAAGAATATGCTCACACATATTTAACTTATTAAATTTGTACCGCCGTAATCAAAGCATGATAAAAAAGAAATAGTGAATAATAAAATAACTATTTATAAAATGTGTATGATTACGAATCACTAGAAAAGAAATAAGAGATTGATTTTTCTATTGTCCAAAAGTTTTACCAAAAATCTTTCTTTTTTTGTTGATAAGCCCCACTCGGTATAAAGAAGGTATGTCAAAAACAATTGGAAGAACGGTCTTTCATGGTACTATTCTATATGACAGTCGAATTAAGAATACTACTTTAAATGATGGGTAATTAATCGTCTATCTAATAAATGTCACTGCATGACCTATTTGGTTCAATTTATTTAAATAATATAACAAAAGTTAGAGTATATGAAATATACTCTACACAAGAAACATGAGACTACCTACTGTAGTCAGGCAGTTCAGGCATTTCAAAAAACATTAGATAACATTGGTTCAACTGTTTGAGTCCTATAGCTACTACTTTTAATTCCTATTTTATTTTTAGTAATAGAAACGGAAAAATTTTTAGCTGTTATAGCCCCCATTGAAAATAAATTTTTGCTCAACTTAGGAACAAATAACGTGTTTCGAAAGATCTCTATTCTTTTTTGCCATTAATAACTGATGTAATCTCAACTGTTCCTATACCTACAGCTTGAAGAATAGAATTATCCATAATTTGGATTGGAATAGTGGGATAAAATTTTTTAAACTCTCCAGACCATTTACGATGGGAAGTCGTCATTTGTTTTGAGGTACCACTATCAGCTAACCATGTACCTTTAGTTCTTCTTTCTGATCCAAATATTTCTTCTTCGGTACAAAATGCTTGAGCTTGAGATTGGTTTTTCATGGCTCTTGCACGACATTCGTTCTTGAAATGTCCTTTCTTAAGGCAAAAGAAACAAACTACTTTTGTTTTGTCAAATTGTTTCCTTTTTGTGTTTCTTTCAGTACTACTAGATGGTTCCATGGCTGCAAAAACTGTCGCTTCTTGTTCTTGTATTAATCTTCTTCTTTTAACAATTTCGACGTTAAATTTTCAAATGTTTGCTTTGTTTCATCATATGAATCCCAAGCAGTGATAAAAGGTCCATATTTGGGAGGCAAACTTCCTAGCATTTTCCCTATTTTATCTATATCTTCACCGTCATTTATTGCTTGAGACATGGACTCAATTTTGCTTACATGTTTGGCAATGGAATCTTTTTCTGCCATTTTATAATTAAAAAAAATTGTTTTAACATTGCTTTGTTAACGGCAGACCTTTGTTCGTAAATTGTTTTTAACCTTGACCACATTGAAGAAGCACTATCACAACTTATGATTGTTTGTAACTTTTCGTATTCCATTAATGGGGATATTAACAGCATAGCTTTGGCATTATTTTCTATCCATTCTTTCTTCTCTTTTCCAGAATCAGGGTACGTTAGTGTTCCAATAACCAAGTCTGATAAACCTTCAGCTTTAAACATAATTTCCATTTGGTATTTCCAAATTTTAAAATTCAACTTATTGAATTTTTCCAAGTGGATACCTTTTAATTTGTCCATCTTTTCGTTCACTACTTAATGTGTAAAAACTTGATGTGACAGTGACACTAAAGAAGTCAGCTCAATATTATTATTTTTTTTTCATAATACCAATATTTTAGTTACTTGCATAATCGGGGGCCATAACCTGTTGTCGCTTCTGAATAAACTAATTATAGTTCCTGCTGGAACTTGAATTACAAGAAAAATAATATCGACTTTTCAACAACGACAACTGTATTTTTCATTTATCAAAACTGACAATTACAATGGACCTTTTCATTTACGAAAAATAAATTCTAAAACTTATATAAGATGATTGTATTTTACACGAAACGTCCATTTCACTTTGATTTCCATAATAGATTTTTCATTTCGAAAAAATATGGCGTTTTAAAATGTTCCCATGACGTCACGTTCATCGGAAACACCCCCTCTATTATTTACGTTCCGAAACACGCATTACTGTTCTTCCTAAAAATAAAGTTCACTGCTTGATATATACATTTGATATATAAGTGAATTCTGTCTTTGATCGACTCATTCAAAAAAATTTACATTTTATCTTCTGTTCTATTTATTTAAAACATTCAAAGTTTTTGAATGGACCTTTCTTTTGACGAAGAGCGAGCATTGGCAATGCTGCAAATTCTAAAGACAGTTTCTTAAATAAAATTATAACGTTCCTTAAACAAAATTATGACGTAATGTACTAAAAAAGCATTTTTTAGATATTTTCAGTTATTAAAATTGTAAAATAATTTCGGGGAATCGCTTGACAAATACTGAACTTCGGTTTTTCTGGTATTTTTGGTTGAATTCCTTTATATCGGGTAATTGCGAATCGCACTGAACAGTAATTTCCGTATCTGATATTTGCTAGAAAACGCGATGAAGAGAGAAAAACGATTAATAATATTTTACTTCGTGATACAAATGAGTCTATAATGTATTAACTGACAAATCTCATACGTCACAATTCAGACAAATCGGCAAATTGAGGTTATATAGTGCACACCTTACACAACGATGCCAAATTTAATTTTAGTGAACGTGACGTCACGAACCCTCTTTTTCCCCGATTATGGAAAAATTAGCCATCAGAAAATTCTAAAAAATTTCCCAAGTGATACTAGCACTTATACCTTCTAATTAAAGGATTCTCACATGATTCATAAAAAGGTCCATTCAATGGTATATATATTAAAAACATAAAACAATAAGTGGAGCACTCGATAGTAGGGGACACCGGGGTTGGTTGAGACAATTCTTACGAATAATTTTTTATAGATCTAAATAATGAGACAATTAATTTTTCTTGAACATATTTATTTTATTTGAACATTTATCTCTAAAAAAATGTAAAAACGAACATATTTGACCTTAGTTTTACCTTTACCTTGGCACTGGATTGTTTAACTTTTTTAATTTGTTCGTTCAATTCTTTTCTCTTTTTGTCATTTTCTAGTTCCTCCTTATTTGGAGTATCCGTCCAAATGTCTGATCGGCCAGGTTTTCACCCTTTACGTCTAGCTATTCGTTTTTCAGCCTTGGGTGTTGGTCTTAAATCTTCTGGAGAAAAATAGTTGGTCATACCGGAAGTTCCAGGTAAATCTACAGGTTCCAAATCTGTACTGCGTGCTACTGGAATTAAATCTCTTTCAGACGGTGAAGCGTTAGGGGTAATTTGGGTTTCAATATGAAACTCATCATCGGAAAAGATATTTGTATTGAAGGGAAAAATTCCAGCGGCTGCAAACCCAGCTTGAATATTTTTTGGTGTTGCTGCCAGAGGAAGAGCGTCTTTCGCAATGGGGGCTATGTCATAAATTGACATTGTTTTTCCCGGATGATTGCGCATCCATGAGTCGCAGCACCATTAATATATTTTTTAAGAGGTCCATATACCGACCGATCCAACGGTTGGAGTTTGTGGGAGCAGTGCGGTGGTATAGAAATGATCACAATTCCATTTTCTTTGCAAAAAGAAATACCTTTTAATGAGAGGTGAGAGTCATGTTTATCCAATATCAAGAGAACAGGTTTTACCCGAGATGACCTGGTATATTTGACGAAGTGGTTTAAATATATAAAGAAATCATCTTCCGTCATCCAACCTGACGGATTGGCGAATCCAATGCATCCTGGAGGACCGTTGTTAGCAAAATAGTTTCTGTAGTTTTTTCTCTGAGAAAAGAACATCGGGGGAATTGAATTTCCGCTGGTACTAATAGCAAAACAAAATGTTACTAGCGTACCCCTTTCAGCGGAAGTTACGGAACCCACTTGCTGGCCGTTGCACAGTGGTTATACCCGTTTCATCGACGTTGTATATGTTTTGGGGTTCAAATTTGTAACGATCCATGACCTCTTGCAGAAGAGAATAAGAAGTATTCACGTTTGTCTTATTAAAACTTGCAGCGCAACTGAGGCTAGTCGCTTCAGGAGTCCTGATGGATAATGTTCGATGTCGCTTAAGGAAACCCGTAAGCCAGTCAACAGAGGCCATTTCATCTTTGATCCAGTTGTTACGGACAGTTACATTATTCTTAACAGAAAATTCGTAAGCTAAACGATTTCGTTTATATCCTACATGCAAGGGTTGCTCCGAACCTAGGAATTGATTTTTTTTATTGTCATCCCTAAATTATTTCATTTCTGTATTTTTTTACAAAATCTTTGTAACGTCATGTAACATCATGTATTTTTATTTATTGGAAATAAATATTTGTATTAATATTATTATTATTATGTAGTTAATATCGAAATCGGCGGCAACTACTCGTAAAGATTTCTTGTTTTCCAAAATTTCTTCCCCGGTTGGTTTTACAATTATATGTCACAACCAACCCCAAAGCACATTTTTGTCCTCTTAGTTCTGCCCAAATTTTTCAATAAACATTGTGTGAGTAAGATAGAGCATACCTAAATTAGTATTTTAACATCAAAATATCAGTTCTAACTGTTACCATAGTTACTTTATAAAACAATAAGTCAGTAATATTTACTAAGACACCTCGAAAATACGAAAATCAGCCAAATAGACGTGGTACGTTAACGATCGAAGCCATAACCATACTGAACACACAACAATTAACGCTCGTTCTATTAAGATGATCGTGACGTGGATGACATCTATTAAGCGAGTGCAAAAGCCTCTGTCACAACCAACCCCGGTCTCCCCTATGTAAATAAAGCATACATATAAGTTTAACAGCTGCTTATATGATAAACTGTATGGGTCGGTATCGTAGTTGTGACTGGATTTTAGAGAAGAAATTGCCAATAACGAAAACCGACATGAGGGAATAAATAATAACGGTATTTTAGTAACTCCGTTGTAGGTGTAAAATTTTATGTAGTCTATATCAGTGACAGAATTGGATGATATTATACAAAACAAATATGCAGTATATATGTTCAATATAGTCGGAGAGTGCCTAGGTAACACCTTGGTGATTCTAAAAACCCCCATATGTCGAGTTTGTCGTTTTTTAGTTTAATTCATTTGAACATTTTTGTCTTGATTCATAACTTTTAAACCACCATGTATATATTTTTTTATATTTGGCACATATACTCACTCTATCCTGAAAACCCGATTGATGTATTAACGATAAAAAATTCTACTAAAAATTTATAAATTCGGTTGGATAGAATTTTTTGTTAAAGTAACATCTCGACTAGCGGTACCCTCGTTTTGCGTTTGAAATCAATTATGTATTTTTCTATGTATAACGGTTCAATGATGTTTGTAAGAGAATCCTTAATAATGAAAAAAATAAAAATGGCCAAAACAAGGATAAGAGAATACTTATTACTGACATTTTAGTAACTTAATTCTCGTTTATATTTAACTTCGTTATGTTCGAAAAAATGAAAATAAATTTTGGTAAATAATTTAATGTTTAAATAATTTACAAGTTCTCTTCATTGCACATTTCCAAGCGTGTAAATTAATGCACTTATTTCAGCCCATTAGCAAGCAAGTGTAGTTATAATTCCAGAATACATCCCTTCTAAGACAACCGATTCCCTATTATCAAATCTCTCTTATACCCTTTCTAAATATATGACATCCGTTCCACTTAGAGCAGCTTATATCCTTAGTTTGATCAAACCGAATTTCAATCTTAGCACAACGCGCCTTTGTCGCCTCGAATAGAACTCCATTGTGTTTTCTGAGGAGAATATGCCAACCCATTCCGTGTTGAATTCTCAGCGCTGATACAAGCTAATCAACTACACTAAAATGTCATGTTTTCTCAATGGATGGCCTGGTAGTAGAGAGAAAAAAAAAGATTTCTTAGGTTCACCTCTTCTATTTATAGTC
This sequence comes from Neocrepidodera transversa, assembly GCA_963243735.1. Classification (NCBI taxonomy): domain Eukaryota; kingdom Metazoa; phylum Arthropoda; class Insecta; order Coleoptera; family Chrysomelidae; genus Neocrepidodera; species Neocrepidodera transversa. Next base: position 119,505 of record CAUJLB010000030.1, read on the forward strand.
TATAAAGTAAGTTGCTTCACCTGTCTCAATCGTCGAAGAACATAAGTAATAATATTAAAGTAGAGTGGAAGAGGTGGTAATTAGATTTTTAGGAAGGGAATGTTATTATGGTAAACATCTAATATTCAATCCAATAATATAAAATTAAACGGTAATTATTTTGGATAAACACTGTATGTTTATTTTGAATAAAATAATAGACTATGTTGTATTTTATAAAATAATATTTTGGATGCTTAAAATTGAAGGTACCATTTTATCTAGACAGTCTGATCAGTGAAGATGATATTACAATTGATTTTCTAGGTGTTGTTTAATTATTACTAACCAATAATATCGAAATTATTAAACACCAGTAAAGATTTGTTATACTCATTTCCATAAAGAACACATGCTAATTGTTACTAGCTAAACGCTTAATTTGATGTCTCAACAACCAGCTGAAATTCTATAAAATTAGGTAAGTTCCCTTAACAGGAATTGGAAAGAGATTTTAAATTTCTTCTGGGAATTAAAATTTCCCCGAGGATAAATTCTTTGAAAATAAAGAATGAAGTATGTGATTTTGAATAATTTCTAAAATATACGACGAAGTATATCGTTTAGATAAGAAGATATATATATCATAAGGTTGTAGCTTGTCTATATTATAATAAGAAAAAAATTCTGATAAAAAAACTAAATATTAAAAGGACATGGCAATTACTTTTATCAAAAGAAAAAATCTAATTACTTTCCCGCTACATACATATATTATATATTATACTAATATGAGGTATATACAGGATGTTTCAGAATTTAGAATTTCTCTCATCAAATAATTAAAATCTAGGTCAAAAATCAATATTCAAATATCACCAGTTTTTGAAATACAGGGTGTTAAATTTAATAAATAAAGACACATTTTTCGCTGTACTCAACTTTTTAAAAATTACTATAGGAGGTTGGGTCTAGTTTACATCTTCAGAATGAATGAACCCATTATTTTAAATTTTCTGGTCGTCATTCTAAATTTAATTCTGAATTAAGTGACATAAAAATCAAAAATGGCCGACTTCCGGTTTCTTTGATATTTTTACATATTTGGATTCTACAAGTAAAATTACATATAATTCATTTGTTAAAAAAGGGTTTTTTTCATTGAATATGCAGGTTGTTTCGGGTCCAAGAAGAGAAATCATGGATATTGTTGTTAGACATCCAGGTTCAAATCATGATAGTTTAATATTTGATCGCAGTGCTTTATTTTTTAGGTTACTTATTTACTTAATAATAAATGAGGGTTTTCCTTTTATTTTTGAATCAATTTTTTTATTTTGAGAGCCCATTCTTGAACACAATAACTAATATTTTTTAACAACAAACGTCATACAAAAATAAATACAAATTTGAAATATATATAGACATATTTATTAAATAAATTATTTAACACATTTAAACATAAAAAATGTAGCCTTACACCAAAAGTAGATTGCATTTTTTCTGCTCCTATTTTATAATACAGTAATTAAAATTTGTTTCATTATTATCCAATTTTTCAGCAAATAGAATCTAAGTAGGCAGTAAAGTATGGTGTTGGAGACAATCTATATTTTTTGCAAAGTTCTGTATTTTAAAATGTTTTGTTATTTACATGACTTATTGAATAGAATTTTGTTTAAATTATATTATGATTACAATTTATTGTAACAGGAACAAAATTTGAGATTGTTTTATTTGATTCGACTTTTGTATATCAGGTGGTCCAATATATGAAAAGAACTAGTGTTACATCAGCATTACTGTCACTATTCTTCTAAGAGAAAACAGAAGGGAACTACTGGATGGACCGATAACTACTCAGAGTTAGTAATTATTGAATCACTTAGAATGAGAAATAAAATGGATGTGTTTTACGACTTTCCAAAAAAAGACGTACTTTTTATATAGCTTCTCTGGATGAAAAGGACGATTTGGCATCTGCCCTATATTCTTTGATTTTCATACTGACAGGCGTAAAAAAATCGGATCGCCAATTAACCGTTTATATTTTACCGAAGGAGCAATATGGCAGTTAACTATTTATATTTTAGAGAGATATCTCATTGTTTATATGAGAAAACTTCAAAAAAAAGTGATAAATCTTGCCACTGTTTTTCTTTTTCGTCACAAGTGTTTTTTTTTATTTTCTTAAAAACAACAGACTACTTAAGTCCCCCTTAAGATAAAAGAAGCAATTTTTCAGTTAACCGTTTAGGTTTTAGTGAGATATCCCATTATTTATATGAGAAAAAGTAAATGAAATATAGTTTTATATGGCAATTTAACACAAGACGTAACTTCATAATAATAAGCCCTATTAGCTCGAAGAACTTCAACGTTCATGGTAAGTTAATGTTATCTTAGTGAGTACAAAATCCACTAGACTAATTAAAGAAATATTACAAGGCATAAATAATATACTATTCAAGGCTCTTTCATCGTTACGAGTTACTTTGGTACTTTTGTTCAGGTCTCTGATTGCCTCTCGGGCGCCACCTTCCATTTGAAGCATGAACGAAACCTGTTCCAGGCAGCGTTGCATGTCTCAGTGATTAGAGCACCCCGTCCAGACCTATTCTCCTCATGAGATTTAAGATGTCTGACGGTTTCAGATTCCGTAGGCTCCTAGGTATTGTGCCCTTAGGTTTTACAAAGCAAGTCATTCAGAGTGTGTATTGACTTTTTAACCTCTGCATTCTTCTGGTTCGGAAAGTCCAAGCTTCTTAAGATCTCCTCTCGGCCAGCAATACCCTGTTAGGGCTCCTGTTAGTTTATGAAGCTTGTTTTACCTCAGGTTGATACATTCTGTGGACCTCTTCTAGAAATAGTTTCCCAGAAGGACATAGACTTGACTCATTTCTTCTGTGGTTGGATTTTTAATTTCCACTTCTCGCTTGAATTCTTCCAGTATCATGCTGTTATTGATCCCACAAAAGGGTTCTGGACCCAAAAATGCTGTTTCAGCCCCTTTTTTGGCGAGTTTATCTGCTATTTGATTTCCCTCCACTCCGGTGTATCCCAGAACCCATAGGAGGATGACTGTATTATTCTTGCCCAGCTCATTTAGTTCCTCTAGGCATTCCTTAACCATCTTGGAGCTGATTACGAGCTTAACGCTTTGATGGCTGCTTGAATATCCGACATAATGACAATTTCTTGCATGCGGAATTTCTTTTCAACATTGAGCTGTACACACTTATCAATAGCGTATATTTCCGTTTGACAAATACTTGGTGATTTACCCAAGCTTTCGAAACATCTGGTACCAGGCCTATTTCCTCCTATTCCAGTGCCCTTTGCTGTCCTAGACCCATCAGTGTACCATTTAATGGCATTTCTGTTGTCGCTAGCAATGTTGTCCTCGTCCCATTCACTATTTCTATAGAACGTTGTGTTGAATTCATTAGCAAAGTTGTACTTTTTTGGTATCTCGTCATGAGGCATGTCCCAGATGTGTTTGTCTCCCATACGGAAATCGGGTTTACTTCTGGTGATTCCCTCTCGAACCATCCTGCATGTTGTTCTTTTTGCCATATTGTCCACTTGTATGTGCAAATGTGTGAGGTTTAGAATTACCTCCATTGTAGCCGTTGGACATGTTCTTATTGCTCTTGTTATGCATATGCAGGCTAACCTCTGGACCTTTGATAGGTTGCTTCTCGATATTGCCAGGTTAGTTCTAATCCAAGCAACAGCTCCGTAAGTGATGATTGGCCTCACAATAGTTGTGTATATCCAGTACAAGATTTTTGGGTTGCATCTCCAGTTTTTCCCAGCAAAATTTCTACTCTATATACCATTAAGGCTTTCGTAGCCTTAGTCGTTACTTCTTTTTCTTTCTAATTCCAGAGCAGTTTATTGTGTAGGGTAAGTCCCAGGTATTTCGCTGGCTTCCACTCAATAACGTGCCCACCTAATTCGATGGTATTGAGATTGAGTTTTCTTTTCCTCGTGAAGGCTACAAGAGTGGTCTTGGTTGGGTTGATGTTTAGTCCCATCGTTTGGCACTATTCTTTTATCAGGTTAAGTCCCTTTTGAATTATGTCATAAAGAGTGTTTGCAAACTTGCCTCTGGTCATTATGACTCTGTAACCGAGTGCTCTTCTGTCAGTGTTGTCAAAAGCCCATTCTATGTCTAGATATACTCCATGGTTGAAGTATATCAGGTTAGACATTGCGCAGGAAATGTGACGTCACCTGGTGCCCATCAAAAATTTTTAATGTGTCTTTTTTGACATATTTTTATTTAATTTCACCTATAAACTGATTAAAAATATATTGCGCTGTGTTTGGTGTAATAGTAATACTCGCTCTAAAAACAGTACAAAGTTTTTTAGATTTCCAAAGTGTCCTTTATTACAAAAACAGTAGGTTATTATTTGAATAAACATGTTAAACATTTTTAGACTTTATTTTAAATAATACAAAAAAAGTTCTGTAAGATGTATTGTGTAATAGCTTTAATTAGTTACGTATTCATTTATTAGTTAGCATTTTATTCACAATTAATAATAACAATAAAGCACTGCACAACTTATGAAAAATTTTATACCATTTAGTTTACATACCAACTTGTATGACTGTAAATCTAAGTTATAGTCATATTTACATTTGCCATATTCGTTCTTTGCGTTTAATTAAGCACTAGGTATGTAAAAGCCTAAGTAACATAAACCTGCAATAACAATATGCATCAAAAAGTTCCACTGATAATATAAGCTATTTCAAATTACTTTTTTGTAAAAATTATTTTTTTGATTAAACATTTATAAAATCACTCTAAAGTTAATCTAAGCGATTTTATTTGTTACATATTTGACAATTATTTCAACGATAAAATTATCCATAACATAATTGAGCATTTTCTGGTTTTTACATCTAGGAATTAAATAATTTTTATAATATAAAGCACATCGGAATCGTAAAAAAGTTTATACCTTTATTAAAGCAGTTACCACTTTTTAGTGTACAATACTTTACAATACATTTGTATTAAATATATAGCCGTAAAAAAATAAAAACCACCCGAAAGACACAATAACCCTATGCAATCCAATATTAAATTATTTCGTTTGGACTCCAGCTGACGTCATGCGCAAACTTGGACGAATTTGGAACGTCTGAGTGTCTAACCTGTGTAATTTTTAAATCATGGATATACTTCTACCACAGTTTCCAGTGCTTCCTGGATAACCTCAGTCAGTTGCATAAGAGCGGTGCCCGTGGACCTACCTGCTTGATATGCATGCTGGCTGGGGTGCAGTGGCACCCGCTCTAGGATATCTGTTCTGATATAGTTATGTACAGCTTTTTCTACCATATTAAGGGCAAACGATGTGAGTCTGATAGGTCGTAGGGATTTGGGCTGTGTGATGTCGCTTTTGCCTGCTTATGAAATGAAGGTGACTTTAGGCCTTCTACATACTTCTGTTATGTAGCCCAGTTCCAGACTGCTCTGATTAATGCGGATGATATAAGGCAGGATATCTTCTTGAAGCTGAAGCAGAGGGATTTAAATGGTTGAAAATTGTTCATGGCCCATCTTATCCACCTGCTACTACATATGTTTCTAGCCATTTTTGAGGCTTCCCCAGAAGGTCTGCTGTGTCCCACAAGTGTATTTCCTGTGGGGATGGGTTTTCTTCCAGGAAAGTGAGTTTCGAGTCGAAGCATGGCTCTTTCCTCTTCACTTTCTGTGAAGCACCCATTTGGTTTTTTTAAGGCCATTACAGTATCGACTCTGCGTTTCGCCATGACTTTGTGCCGTCTTCCTTCGACGGGTGTTGAGTCGATATCCTCACAGAATTTTCTGAAGCTATTCCTTTTAGCTTTCCTAATTTCGTTGTTGTAGGTGGTGAGTTTCTCAGTATAGCTCTACCAAACTCCGTTCTACTTGGCCCTATTGAAGAGTTTCCGTACTTCGGATCTTGTCATTGACAGATGACTGTTCCACCAAGGTGCGTCCCTACAATTTTTTCATATGCATCGAGTATGGTCTCATTTACTTCCCTTATGTCATTCTCTAGTTCAAGATGTTGCTTTACCCTTCTGTTTGGAATGCATGCTAAGTTTGGTGTTGTATTTTTCCCAATCCGTTTTCCTGGAATTCCTCCTGAAGATAGGCTCTAATCTGAACACAATTATTCTGTGATCTGATAGAGACGGATCTCTCGATACTCTCCAGTTTTTAATTAAATCATTTAAGTTCGATGTAATTAACGTAATATCTATTACTCCTTCTCTTACCCTAGTTACTGACAGGCCAGTAGTTTAAACCCTCTTACGTAAAAAAAGCGGTTCGGCAATTAACCGTTTATATTTTAGCGAAATCCCATTGCTTATACGAGAAAATTAGCAAAAAATTCCTATCAAAATTGATCTTTGTATCTGCAACATGTTTATTTACTTTCTTACACATATCAGAGTACTTTAAACCCTCTTACTACAAAAGGAGCAATGTGGCAGTTAACTGTTTATATTTTAGCGGGATATCTCATTATTTATATGAGAAAATTGAGAAAAAAAACTCATGTCTATCCATGTACCTCTTACGACAAAAGAAAATGAAATATAGTTTTATATGGCAATTTAAGACCAGAGATAGCTTCGACGTTGGCAAGTTAAGGTTCTTTATTCACTTAAGACGTAAATGTTGTCTTAGTAAGTACAAAATACAACAATGTGTATCAAATTCGAATCAAAGACTAATAAAAGAAATATTACAAGGGATAAATAAAATACTCTGTAAGGCTCTTTCATAGTTAAGAGCCACTTTGGTGCTTTTGTTCAGGTCTCTGATTACCTCGGGCGCCACCTTTCATTTGAAGCGTGAAGCAAACTTGTTCCGCGCAGCCCTAGTAAAGACAAATACTTCAGGGATCGTTATGGTATCAACAAAATAACCTGGCGGTCAATAGAGTGGACCTTTGCCCTTTTGGGTGAGATGCCTGGGTTTTCTCTGCTGCCACGAAGGTTGATGTCCCCACTTGCTTAGGTCGACTGATTAACTGAGGTGGCTGCGCACGAACTGAACTTAATTTAATTTCTTGATTTATTGTTGTGTCGACTTGCGGTACCCTCTTTCTCAGCGATGCATAAGGACATGGGTAGCGCCCTCCGGATATGCGTGTAGATACCTCAGGATAATGTTATTTGTGTAGTTTTATTGAATGTTGCTTTAGGTAAAATGAATTTTCTATTTTTAAATCAAACAGTGTAGCAATTATAGATAAGAAACTGGATTTGAAAATAAATAGTACCGGTAATTTGGTAACTTCTTTACAACTTTTTCATACAACAAATCTGATGAAGTTACTATGTAACGAAACTAGTCACGAATAAATAAATAACTCTCGTTTTTTTTGTGTGAAAATCATAAAATGTTATTTTATTTATTTAAATATAATAATAGATTTTTTTTATTAAGTATAAGCCGACACAATGAAACAGTTATATAAAAACATTTACAATATTTTTTTTATCATGATTAATAAATAAACCAGAAACAATTTTATATAAACTACAAACAAATTCGTGAACTGTAAGAATTTATTTCCAATTCTATTATTCATTTTCCTGCTATAACAAACTTTTCATTCTTTTATTTTCAATCTAAATTATAAATTGTTTTGAAACGAGAACTGATCAAGTTAAGCGGAAGCAGAAAAATTTGCATCGAAGGGGAGCGGCTGGAAAGTTTCATTGTTTCAATAATCTCAGTCGGTAAAATCAAAAACTGAGTTTCGGTGCTCTAGCTGCGAACCAAGAAACGCTTGATTGAAATTCGCGTGGATAAGTTCATAAAAATTCAATCAAACGTCGACGGGACAATAAAAAACCGACAGATACAACGACATTGTAATCTTCGAAATAGAATAAAGTTTTTGGATAGTATGTTAAAATCAATTTTTTTACATTTAAATTGTTCATAGTATCGTTCCCAAGGTGTTAAAAATATAACTGGAATTTATGAATAATTACTGAGGTCCATAATTAGTGAAAGCGAAAAAATTTCTTATCCCCACTTTTCTCCACGTTTCTGAGCTTCGAGAGTCCGAAAACGCAAAAAAATCATGTCCGGACGTCTGTCTGTCTGTTTCTCTATAAACAGTATAACTATCGAACGAAAGCTCTGATCAAGTTCAGGTTTTCACTTCACTTGTTTGGAAGAAGAAAACGAACGGCATTTGAAAAGGCTAAACATGTTTACAAAAAATAATTAAAAAGAATTTGATATAGCCAGCACACGACCTCTCGCCATTTTTGAATAAAAAAATTTACACCTTATAACACAAGAAAAGTATTAAAAAAATTAATTTTTTTCGTAAATCTGGCAACAGTGGCAAAAGTTTTGAAAATTTTAATGATACGAAAATAAACTATAGTGTATACAAAATATATGTATAAAACTTTATTGCCATTTTGTTTAGTAATGACGTCATAACTCATAGCAACTGCCACTTCCGGTTGTCCAAATGATATCAAAATCTAATCAGATCTAATCTAGGGTATCAGAATCTTGTATGCAGAATTTCAAAGGACCTTGCACTTTTTTTAAGGCGGTTGTGTCCTGGACCGATTTTGTTTTTAATTTTGTATACATATATGTCTCTTAAAATACAGGGTGGTCCAAAAAAATGACATCAATACATATGAATACACAAATTAGAGAAGATTTACAAAACGGCCAAATAAAACCATAGCAAGCTTAATAAAAGTTAAAAAATGAAGGTAAAATGAGCAAAAATATAGCTTAAAACTACTAAAAATCGTGAAAAATTACAGCAGACTTTAAACAATTCTAAAAAATTCATGAAACAGGCTAAACTTAGCTAGGAACCATTAGAAACGTTGAGAAACCTAAGCTATTATAATTAATAGTTAAAAATGGCAAAAAAAAAATCTAAGAAATTATATAAAATGGACAAAACAGGCTAAACATGGCATATAATTTTTAAAAAAATTACAGCAGGTTTTATTAAATTGTAAAAAATTGATAAAACAGGCTAAACTTAGCTAGAAACCATTAGTAATGTTGGGAAACCTAAGCTAGTATAAATTATTGCTAAAAATTGAAAAAAAAATCTAAGAAATTCTAGAAAATGGATAAAATAGGCTAAACATGGCATATAATTTTTAAAAAAGCTACAGCAGGTTTTATTAAATTGTAAAAATTGATGAAACAGGCTAAACTTAGCTAGAAACCATTAGGAACGTTGGGAAACATATAAATAATTGCTAAAAATGGCAAAAAAAATCTAAGAAATTCTACAAAATGGACAAAACAGGCTAAACATGGCATATAATTTTAAAAAAATTGATGAAACAGGCTAAACTTAGTAAGGAACCATAAGAAACGTTGGGAAACATATAAATAATGGCTAAAAATGGCAAAAAAAATCTAAGAAATACTATCAAATGAATATAACAGGCCAAACATGGCATATAATTTTTTAAAAAACTACAGCAGGTTTTACTAAATTGTAAAAAATTGATGATATCAGGCTAAACTTAGTAAGGAACCATTAGAAACGTTGGGAAACCTAAGCTAGCTTAAATAATTGCTAAAAATAGCAAAAAAATCTAAGAAATTCTATAAAATGGACAAAACAGGCCAAACTTGGTATTTAATTTTTTTAAAACTACAGCAGGTTTTATTAATTTGAAAAAAATTGATGAAACAGGCTAAATTTAGCTGGAAACCATTAGAAACTTTGGGAAACCTAAGCTAGAAAAATATTTGCTAAAAATGGTTAAAAATTGCTATAAAATGCTAAAAATGGCTAAAAAATAGCCAAAAATGACTAATAAATGATAATAAAGTCCAAAAACGGCATTTTGATGAATAATTTTTATTACATAGATTTTTTGTTAACGTACAGGATAATAAATGCTTAATATTATTTTTATTATTATAAAATATAGTAAACAATGCGATAAAATTAAATTTCGTGCAAACAAACATACAGGTTGTCTTAAAAAATAAGTCGTTACTCTTCGCTGATTTTATTTTAGTCGGTTTTATTTAAACTAGCTTTTCTTTAGCCGATAGTTATTTTTGAGAAGAATTAATGTATATAAAAAGTGTAAAAAAACTAGAAAAACAGATAAATATAAAATTTACTCTAGTGTGTATATTTCAAATGTGACGTAGAAGAAAAATCATGCGTAGGAACAAAGACAAAAAGGGCGTTAGGGTCTAACTTTGTTATTTCGGATTTTGATGGGACAACCGGTATTATGTATAGAGCACTTCATACATGTATGAAGTTTAGGACATAGGTCATGTGTATCTTAGGTCGTGGGTTATAGGTCTTAGTAATTCATGGGTTAATTTCGTGCTGGGTTAGCCTAGGTTGGGTTTTTGAAATCAGTACGAATTTAAGAACGTAAAAAATACAGTGTATTTCAATTAAAAATACATGAATTGGATAAGTCACAGATTTATCTGTATTTTTAGTCATGGTACTAAATTTTAAAAAAATCGGCCCGGGACCCAACCGCCGTAAGAAAAGTGTCTGGTCCTTTTTCAATTTAGTAGCTTTTGAGTTATCGATACTACAACGTCCATCCTAACAAACATACACACACCCACGCACACTCAGGCACGCACACTCGCACGCACACACATGTACACACTTCATCGCGACAATTTAAAAATCGTATTCTAGAGACCTTAAAACGTGTTTATCCATCTATTGAAAACTAACTACAGAATTTTTAGCATGTTTACTAAACCTCTCGTATCTGAAGGGCGAGAGGTAATAAGTAACTATTTAAGAGAAAAGTTATAAAAATAAAAAAAATTAGATGCGCAGAATTCTCGAATTTGATTGGTTTAATTTCTCCGAACCTCGCTACGCTCGGCTCAGAGTTGATGGCGAGGAAAACTTTTCTCCCCCACTCTTTTTTAAGAAAAAAAGTTTACCACGCTTATCTCGGAGTAATTAAATCAATCAATATAGAAAGCACTTTACTATCATTTTAAATATCCATTAGATATCTTTGTCAAATGGACAACGATCCAACACACACTCGCGAACATCCGTCATTTCATGTAGGATGGAGCTTCGCCGCACTAGGCGTTATGTGTGCGAGAGTTCCTTAATTATCAGTTTGGAGAATTGATAGGTAGACGAGGAACCTTTGAGTGGCCCGCACGGTCATGTGACCTGACACCCTGAAATTTCTTCATGTGGGACCGCTTTTTTGTAAGAAGACCACGCACCCTTTCCGAGCACCGAACTGCAATTAAAGAAGAATTTGAAAATCGTCGCGGTGCTGTGGTAGGTGGGACGAGCTCAGGAAAACCACCGAGAATAATTTACAAAAAACACTTTATTAAATTTTCAATACACCAACTTACAACTGCCTTCATTGAAAAGCGGCATTCAAAAGCCCCAGTTCATCGTATTTGTCCCCAAAATCCCTCACTTAATCAATAAATTAATATAATAATAATTTATAGCCCAATCAGTATTTGACAGGTTAATAACTTAAATAATTATAAGAATGCTGAATGAACAATTGAATATAAAATATAACGTTCTGACCTGTTTCTTTGTTTAATTATATTTATAATAATAAAATGTATTTAATTTCGCAAATTACAACAGCGGACATCTTAATAACATGCTTCGCCTCACCTGTATCTCCGTTGCCAAACGTTGAAGTCAATGCATTGATCAAGATGGGCATCAATTTAAATACTTAAACTAACCCTTTTTTGAAACCCTTTTGTAATTTCTTCGAATAAATTCATTTTGACGCTGCATTTTTTTATCCAAATTTGTTTCCTGATTTATGCCGACAGGATTGTAAAAACCATATAAACTTTAAATTTAGGTGTAAATATTCATTTAAACAACGAGATAACAACCGTTATTTTAAAACACCGATCTACAATTTATTTGTCAATATTCATTGGATATAAAAAAAATAATAAAATAATTTAATAAAATTAAATAAGGAATTTTAATTTCATGGTTAATTATTTTTATTAAATTATAACGGTATAAAAAAAGGTTGGTTAATGTTTTATTGAAATTTATAAACTATAAAATTAAAATAAAAAAATATAAAAAAAAATTACACAAACTAAAATAAAACAACAATATACATAACAACAAAATAAAATATTATAGTATTATACAGGATATTTTTATTTATAACACATTTTTTATTCCATTGAGTTACGCAACTTTACTATAGTCCCAAAACTCATCAAGCTTTCAATTAGAATATTATTATATAATTAAATACGGCTGCAGAAGGGATTCATAGCGAATTGCCAGTAAATTTTTCCTAGGGGTAAACTTAAAATGTAATTTTAAAAAAAAAAATAAAGACAATCGATATTTTTAGGGTAGATAGATATAATTGCGTATTATAATTATAATCGACGTTTTATAATAAAACTTGTAACAACTAAATCGAACAACGAAAATCGAACAACGAAATCGAACAACGAAATTGAACAAAGAACAACGAAATCTAACAACGAACAACGAAATCGAACAAAGAACAACGAAATCTAACAACGAACAACGAACAACAAAATCGAACAACGAATTCGAACAACGAATTCGAACCACGAAATCGAACAACGAAATCGAACAACGAAATCGAACAACGAAATCGAACATCGAAATAGGACAACGAAATCGAACAACGAAATCCAACTTCGATATCGAACAACGAAATCGAAATCGAACAACAAACTGAAACCACGAAATCGAACCACGAAATAGAACAACGAAATGGAACAACGCAATCGAACAACGAAATCGAACAACGAAATCGAACAACGAAATGGAACAACGAAATTGCACAACGAAATCGAACAACGAAAGCGAATAACGAATCGAACAACGAAATCGAAGACCGAAATAGAACAATGAAATCGAACAACGAAATCCAACTTCGATATCGAACAACGAAATCGAAATCGAACAACAAACTGAAACCACGAAATCCAACCACGAAATAGAACAACGAAATGGAACAACGCAATCGAACAACGAAATCGAACCACGAAATCATACAATATCGAACAACGAAAACGAACAACGAAATCGAACAACGAAAATCGAACAACGAAATCGATCAACGAAATTGAATAACGAAATCGAACAACAAAATCGAACAACAAAATCGAACAACGAAATCGAACAACGAAATCGAACAACGAAATCGAACAACGACATCGAACAACGAAATCGAACAACGAAATCGAACAACGAAATCGAACAACGAAATCGAACAACGAATTCGAACAACGAAATCGAACAACGAAATCGAACTTCGAAATCGAACTTCGAAATCGAACAACGAAATCGAACAACGAAATCGAACAACGAATTCGAACAACGATTTCGAACAACGAAATCGAACAACGAAATCGAACAAGGAAATCGAACAACGAAATCGAACAACGAAATCGAACAACGAAATCGAACAACGAAATCGAACAACGAAATCGAACAACGAAATCGAACAACGAATTCGAACAACGAAATCGAACAACGAAATCGAACAACGAAATCGAACAAAGAAATCTAACAACTAAATCGAACTTCGAAATCGAACAACGAAATCGAACAACGAAATCGAACAACGAAATCGAACAACGAAATCGAACAACGAAATCGAACAACTAAATCGAACAACGAAATCGAACAACGATATCGAACAACGAAATCGAACAACGAAATCGAACAACGAAATCGAACAACGAAATCGAACAACGAAATCGAACAACGAAATCGAACAACGAAATCGAACAACGAAATCGAACAACGAATTCGAACAACGAATTCGAACAACGAAATCGAACAACGAAATCGAACAACGAAATCGACCAACGAAATCGAACAACGAAATCGAACTTCGAAATCGAACAACGAAATCGAACAACGAAATCGAACAACGATATCGAACAACGAAATCGAACAACGAAATCGAACAACGAAATCGAACAACGAAATCGAACAACGAAATCGAACAACGAAATCGAACAACGAAATCGAACAACGAAATCGAACAACGAAATCGAACAACGAAATCGAACAACGAAATCGAACATCGAAATCGAACAACGAAATCGAACAACGAAATCGAACAACGAAATGGAACAAAGAAATCGAACAACGAAATCGAACAACGAAATCGAACAACGAAATCGAACAACGAAATCGAACAACGAAATCGAACAACGAAATCGAACAACGAAATCGAACAACGAAATCGAACAACGAAATCGAACAACGAAATCGAACAACGAAATCGAACAACGAAATCGAACAACGAAATCGAACAACGAAATCGAACAACGAAATCGAACAACGAAATCGAACAACGAAATCGAACAACGAAATCGAACAACGAAATCGAACAACGAAATCGAACAACGAAATCGAACAACGAATACGAACAACGAATTCGAACAACCAAATCGAACAACCAAATCGAACAACCAAATCGAACAACCAAATCGAACAACGAAATCGAACTTCGACATCGAACAACGAAATCGAAACACGAAATCGAACAAAGAACAACGAAATCTAACAACGAAATCGAACAACGAAATCTAACAACGAAATCGAACAACGAAATCGAACAACGAAATCGAACAACGAAATCGAACAACGAAATCGAACAACGAAATCGAACAACGAAATCGAACAACGAAATCGAACAACGAAATCGAACAACGAAATCGAACAACGAAATCGAACAACGAAATCGAACAACGAAATCGAACAACGAAATCGAACAACGAAATCGAACAACGAAATCGAACAACGAAATCGAACAACGAAATCGAACAACGAAATCGAACAACGAAATCGAACAACGAAATCGAACAACGAAATCGAACAACGAAATCGAACAACGAAATCGAACAACGAAATCGAACAAGGAATTCGAACAACGAATTCGAACAACGAATTCGAACAACGAAATCGAACAACGAAATCGAACAACGAAATCGAACAACGAAATCGAACAACGAAATCGAACAACGAAATCGAACTTCGAAATCGAACAACGAAATCGAACAACGAAATCGAACAACGAAATCGAACAACGAAATCGAACAACGAAATCGAACAACGAAATCGAACAACGAAATCGAACAACGAAATCGAACAACGAAATCGAACAACGAAATCGAACATCGAAATCGAACATCGAAATCGAACAACGAAATCGAACAACGAAATCGAACAACGAAATCGAACACCGAAATCGAACAACGAAATCGAACAACGAAATCGAACAACGAAATCGAACAACGAAATCGAACAACGAATTCGAACAACGAAATCGAACAACGAAATCGAACAACGAAATCGAACAACGAAATCGAACAACGAAATCGAACAACGAAATCGAACATCGAAATCGAACACCGAAATCGAACAACGAAATCGAACAACGAAATCGAACAACGAAATCGAACAACGAATTCGAACAACGAATTCGAACAACGAATTCGAACAACCTAATCGAACAACCTAATCGAACAACGAAATCGAACAACGAAATCGAACAACGAAATCGAACAAAGAAATCGAACAACGAAATCGAACAACGAAATCGAACAACGAAATCGAACAACGAAATCGAACAACGAAATCGAACTTCGAAATCGAACAACGAAATCGAACAACGAAATCGAACAACGAAATCGAACAACGAAATCGAACAACGAAATCGAACAACGAAATCGAACAACGAAATCGAACAACGAAATCGAACAACGAAATCGAACAACGAAATCGAACAACGAAATCGAACAACGAAATCGAACAACGAAATCAAACAACGAAATCGAACAACGAAATCGAACAACGAAATCGAACAACGAAATCGAACAACGAAATCGAACAACAAAATCGAACAACGAAATCGAACCACGAAATCGAACAACGAATTCGAACAACGAATTCGAACCACGAAATCGAACAAAGAACAACGAAATCTAACAACGAACAACGAAATCTAACAACGAACAACGAAATCTAACAACGAAATCGAACAACGAAATCGAACAACGAAATCTAACAACGAACAACGAAATCGAACAACGAAATCGAACAACGAAATCGAACTACGAAATCGAACAACGAAATCGAACAATGAAATCGAACAACGAAAGCGAACTTCGAAATCGAACAACGAAATCGAACAACGAAATCGAACAACGAAATCGAACAACGAAATCGAACAACGAAATCGAACAACGAAATCGAACAACGAAATCGAACAACGAAATCGAACAACGAAATCGAACAACGAAATCGAACAACGAAATCGAACAACGAAATCGAACAACGAAATCGAACAACGAAATCGAACAACGAATTCAAACAACGAAATCGAACAACAAAATCGAACAACGAAATCGAACAACGAAATCGAACAACGAATTCGAACAACGAATTCGAACCACGAAACGAACAAAGAACAACGAAATCTAACAACGAACAACGAAATCTAACAACGAACACGAATTCGAACAACGAATTCGAACCACGAAATCGAACAACGAAATCGAACAACGAAATCGAACAACGAAATCGAAAAACGAAATCGATCAACGAAATCGAACAATCAAATCGAAACAAAGAAAATCGAACAACGAAATCGATCAACGAAATCGAACAACGAAATCGAACAACGAATTCGAACAACGAAATCGAACAACGAATTCAAACAACGAATTCGAACAACGAATTCGAACAACGAAATCGAACAACTAAATCGAACAACGAAATCGAACAACGAAATCGAACAACGAAATCGAACTTCGAAATCGAACAACGAAATCGAACAACGAAATCGAACAACGATTTCGAACAACGAAATCGAACAACGAAATCGAACAACGAAATCGAACAACGAAATCGAACAACGAAATCGAACAACGAAATCGAACATCGAAATCGAACAACGAAATCGAACAACGAAATCGAACAACGAAATCGAACAAGGAAATTGGAACAACGAATTCGAACAACGAAATCGAACAACGAAATCGAACAACGAATTCGAACAACGAATTCGAACCACGAAACGAACAAAGAACAACGAAATCTAACAACGAACAACGAAATCTAACAACGAACACGAATTCGAACAACGAATTCGAACCACGAAATCGAACAACGAAATCGAACAACGAAATCGAACAACGAAATCGAAAAACGAAATCGATCAACGAAATCGAACAATCAAATCGAAACAAAGAAAATCGAACAACGAAATCGATCAACGAAATCGAACACGAATTCAAACAACGAAATCAAACAACGAAATCGAACTTCGAAATCGAACAACGAAATCGAACAACGAAATCGAACAACGAAATCGAACAGCGAAATCGAACAACGAAATCGAACAACGAAATCGAACAACGAAATCGAACAACGAAATCGAACAACGAAATCGAACAACGAAATCGAACAACGAAATCGAACAACGAAATCGAACAACGAAATCGAACAACTAAATCGAACACCGAAATCGAACAACAAAATCGAACAACGAAATCGAACTTCGAAATCGAACAACGAAATCGAACAACGATTTCGAACAACGAAATCGAACAACGAAATCGAACAACGAAATCGAACAACGAAATCGAACAACGAAATCGAACAACGAAATCGAACAACGAAATCGAACAACGAAATCGAACAACGAAATCGAACAACGAAATCGAACAACGAAATCGAACAACGAAATCGAACAACGAAATCGAACAACGAAATCGAACAACGAAATCGAACAACGAAATCTCGAACAACGAAATGGAACAACGAAATCGAACAACGAAATCGAACAACGAAATCGAACATCGAAATCGAACAACGAAATCGAACAACGAAATCGAACAACGAAATCGAACAACGAAATCGAACAAGGAAATTGGAACAACGAATTCGAACAACGAAATCGAACAACGAAATCGAACAACGAAATCGAACAACGAAATCGAACAACGAAATCGAACAACGAAATCGAACAACGAAATCGAACAACGAAATCGAACAACGAAATCGAACAACGAATTCGAACAACGAAATCGAACAACGAATTCGAACCACGAAACGAACAAAGAACAACGAAATCTAACAACGAACAACGAAATCTAACAACGAACACGAATTCGAACAACGAATTCGAACCACGAAATCGAACAACGAAATCGAACAACGAAATCGAACAACGAAATCGAAAAACGAAATCGAACAACGAAATCGAACAACGAAATCGAACAACGAATTCGAACAACGAATTCGAACCACGAAACGAACAAAGAACAACGAAATCTAACAACGAACAACGAAATCTAACAACGAACACGAATTCGAACAACGAATTCGAACCACGAAATCGAACAACGAAATCGAACAACGAAATCGAACAACGAAATCGAAAAACGAAATCGATCAACGAAATCGAACTTCGAAATCGAACAACGAAATCGAACAACGAAATCGAACAACGAAATCGAACAACGAAATCGAACAACGAAATCGAACAACGAAATCGAACAACGAATTCGAACAACGAATTCGAACAACGAATTCGAACAACCTAATCGAACAACGAAATCGAACAACGAAATCGAACAACGAAATCGAACAAAGAAATCGAACAACGAAATCGAACAACGAAATCGAACAACGAAATCGAACAACGAAATCGAACAACGAAATCGAACAACGAAATCGAACTTCGAAATCGAACAACGAAATCGAACAACGAAATCGAACAACGAAATCGAACAACGAAATCGAACAACGAAATCGAACAACGAAATCGAACAACGAAATCGAACAACGAAATCGAACAACGAAATCGAACAACGAAATCGAACAACGAAATCGAACAACGAAATCAAACAACGAAATCGAACAACGAAATCGAACAACGAAATCGAACAACGAAATCGAACAACAAAATCGAACAACGAAATCGAACCACGAAATCGAACAACGAATTCGAACAACGAATTCGAACCACGAAATCGAACAAAGAACAACTAAATCTAACAACGAACAACGAAATCTAACAACGAACAATGAAATCTAACAACGAAATCGAACAACGAAATCGAACAACGAAATCTAACAACGAACAACGAAATCGAACAACGAAATCGAACAACGAAATCGAACAACGAAATCGAACAATGAAATCGAACAACGAAAGCGAACTTCGAAATCGAACAACGAAATCGAACAACGAAATCGAACAACGAAATCGAACAACGAAATCGAACAACGAAATCGAACAACGAAATCGAACAACGAAATCGAACAACGAAATCGATCTTCGAAATCGAACAACGAAATCGAACAACGAAATCGAACAACGAAATCGAACAACGAAATCGAACAACGAAATCGAACAACGAAATCGAACAACGAAATCGAACAACGAAATCGAACAACGAAATCGAACAACGAAATCGAACAACGAAATCGAACAACGAAATCGAACAACGAATTCAAACAACGAAATCGAACAACAAAATCGAACAACGAAATAAATCGAACAACGAAATCGAACAACGAATTCGAACAACGAATTCGAACCACGAAACGAACAAAGAACAACGAAATCTAACAACGAACAACGAAATCTAACAACGAACACGAATTCGAACAACGAATTCGAACCACGAAATCGAACAACGAAATCGAACAACGAAATCGAACAACGAAATCGAAAAACGAAATCGATCAACGAAATCGAACAATCAAATCGAAAGAAAGAAAATCGAACAACGAAATCGATCAACGAAATCGAACAACGAAATCGAACAACGAATTCGAACAACGAAATCGAACAACGAATTCAAACAACGAATTCGAACAACGAATTCGAACAACGAAATCGAACAACGAAATCGAACAACTAAATCTAACAACGAAATCGAACAACGAAATCGAACAACGAAATCGAACTTCGAAATCGAACAACGAAATCGAACAACGATTTCGAACAACGAAATCGAACAACGAAATCGAACAACGAAATCGAACAACGAAATCGAACAACGAAATCAAACAACGAAATCAAACAACGAAATCGAACAACGAAATCGAACATCGAAATCGAACAACGAAATCGAACAACGAAATCGAACAACGAAATCGAACAACGAAATGGAACAAGGAAATTGGAACAACGAATTCGAACAACGAAATCGAACAACGAAATCGAACAACGAATTCGAACAACGAATTCGAACCACGAAACGAACAAAGAACAACGAAATCTAACAACGAACAACGAAATCTAACAACGAACACGAATTCGAACAACGAATTCGAACCACGAAATCGAACAACGAAATCGAACAACGAAATCGAACAACGAAATCGAAAAACGAAATCTATCAACGAAATCGAACAAACAAATCGAAACAAAGAAAATCGAACAACGAAATCGATCAACGAAATCGAACACGAATTCAAACAACGAAATCAAACAACGAAATCGAACTTCGAAATCGAACAACGAAATCGAACAACGAAATCGAACAACGAAATCGAACAGCGAAATCGAACAACGAAATCGAACAACGAAATCGAACAACGAAATCGAACAACGAAATCGAACAACGAAATCGAACAACGAAATCGAACAACGAAATCGAACAACGAAATCGAACAACGAAATCGAACAACTAAATCGAACAACGAAATCGAACAACAAAATCGAACAACGAAATCGAACTTCGAAATCGAACAACGAAATCGAACAACGATTTCGAACAACGAAATCGAACAACGAAATCGAACAACGAAATCGAACAACGAAATCGAACAACGAAATCGAACAACGAAATCGAACAACGAAATCGAACAACGAAATCGAACAACGAAATCGAACAACGAAATCGAACAACGAAATCGAACAACGAAATGGAACAACGAAATCGAACAACGAAATCGAACAACGAAATCGAACATCGAAATCGAACAACGAAATCGAACAACGAAATCGAACAACGAAATCGAACAACGAAATCGAACAAGGAAATTGGAACAACGAATTCGAACAACGAAATCGAACAACGAAATCGAACAACGAAATCGAACAACGAAATCGAACAACGAAATCGAACAACGAAATCGAACAACGAATTCGAACAACGAAATCGAACAACGAAATCGAACAACGAAATCGAACAACGAAATCGAACAACGAAATCGAACAACGAAATCGAACAACGAAATCGAACAACGAAATCGAACAACGAAATCGAACAACGAATTCGAACAACGAAATCGAACAACGAAATCGAACAACGAAATCGAACAACGAAATCGAACAACGAAATCGAACAACGAAATCGAACAACGAAAGCGAACTTCGAAATCGAACAACGAAATCGAACAACGAAATCGAACAACGAAATCGAACAACGAAATCGAACAACGAAATCGAACAACGAAATCGAACAACGAAATCGAACAACGAAATCGAACAACGAAATCGAACAACGAAATCGAACAACGAAATCGAACAACGAAATCTAACAACGAAATCGAACAACGAAATCGAACAACGAAATCGAACAACGAAATCGAACAACGAAATCGAACAACGAAATCGAACTTCGAAATCGAACAACGAAATCGAACAACGAAATCGAACAACGAAATGGAACAACGAAATCGAACAACAAAATCGAACAACGAAATCGAACAACGAAATCGAACAACGAATTCGAACAACGAATTCGAACCACGAAACGAACAAAGAACAACGAAATCTAACAACGAACAACGAAATCTAACAACGAACACGAATTCGAACAACGAATTCGAACCACGAAATCGAACAACGAAATCGAACAACGAAATCGAACAACGAAATCGAACAACGAAATCGAAAAACGAAATCGATCAACGAAATCGAACAATCAAATCGAAACAAAGAAAATCGAACAACGAAATCGATCAACGAAATCGAACACGAATTCAAACAACGAAATCAAACAACGAAATCGAACTTCGAAATCGAACAACGAAATCGAACAACGAAATCGAACAGCGAAATCGAACAACGAAATCGAACAACGAAATCGAACAACGAAATCGAACAACGAAATCGAACAACGAAATCGAACAACGAAATCGAACAACGAAATCGAACAACGAAATCGAACAACTAAATCGAACTTCGAAATCGAACTTCGAAATCGAACAACGAAATCGAACAACGAAATCGAACAACTAAATCGAACTTCGAAATCGAACTTCGAAATCGAACAACGAAATCGAACAACGAAATCGAACAACTAAATCGAACAACTAAATCGAACAACGAAATCGAACAACGAAATCGAACAACGAAATCGAACAACGAAATCGAACAACGAAATCGAACAACGAAATCGAACAACGAATTCGAACAACGAAATCGAACAACGAATTCAAACAACGAATTCGAACAACGAATTCGAACAACGAAATCGAACAACAAAATCGAACAACGAAATCGAACAACGAAATCGAACAACGAATTCGAACAACGAAATCGAACAACGAAATCGAACAAAGAAATCGAACAACTAAATCGAACTTCGAAATCGAACAACGAAATCGAACAACGAAATCGAACAACGAAATCGAACAACGAAATCGAACAACGAAATCGAACAACGAAATCGAACAACGAAATCGAACAACGAAATCGAACAACGAAATCGAACAACGAAATCGAACAACAAAATCGAACAACGAAATCGAACAACGAAATCGAACAACGAAATCGAACAACGAAATCGAACAACGAAATCGAACAACGAAATCGAACAACGAAATCGAACAACGAAATCGAACAACGAAATCGAACAACAAAATCGAACAACGAAATCGAACAACGAAATCGAACAACGAAATCGAACAACGAAATCGAACAACGAATTCGAACAACGAAATCGAACAACGAAATCGAACAACGAAATCGAACTTCGAAATCGAACAACGAAATCGAACAACGAAATCGAACAACGAAATCGAACAACGAAATCGAACAACGATTTCGAACAACGAAATCGAACAACGAAATCGAACAACGAAATCGAACAACGAAATCGAACAACGAAATCGAACAACGAAATCGAACAACGAAATCGAACAACGAAATCGAACAACGAATTCGAACAACGAAATCGAACAACGAAATCGAACAAAGAAATCGAACAACTAAATCGAACTTCGAAATCGAACAACGAAATCGAACAACGAAATCGAACAACGAAATCGAACAACGAAATCGAACAACGAAATCGAACAACGAAATCGAACAACGAAATCGAACAACGAAATCGAACAACGAAATCGAACAACGAAATCGAACAACGAAATCGAACAACGAAATCGAACAACGAATTCGAACCACGAAACGAACAAAGAACAACGAAATCTAACAACGAACAACGAAATCTAACAACGAACACGAATTCGAACAACGAATTCGAACCACGAAATCGAACAACGAAATCGAACAACGAAATCGAACAACGAAATCGAAAAACGAAATCGAACAACGAAATCGAACAACGAAATCGAACAACGAATTCGAACAACGAATTCGAACCACGAAACGAACAAAGAACAACGAAATCTAACAACGAACAACGAAATCTAACAACGAACACGAATTCGAACAACGAATTCGAACCACGAAATCGAACAACGAAATCGAACAACGAAATCGAACAACGAAATCGAAAAACGAAATCGATCAACGAAATCGAACTTCGAAATCGAACAACGAAATCGAACAACGAAATCGAACAACGAAATCGAACAACGAAATCGAACAACGAAATCGAACAACGAAATCGAACAACGAATTCGAACAACGAATTCGAACAACGAATTCGAACAACCTAATCGAACAACGAAATCGAACAACGAAATCGAACAACGAAATCGAACAAAGAAATCGAACAACGAAATCGAACAACGAAATCGAACAACGAAATCGAACAACGAAATCGAACAACGAAATCGAACAACGAAATCGAACTTCGAAATCGAGCAACGAAATCGAGCAACGAAATCGAACAACGAAATCGAACAACGAAATCGAACAACGAAATCGAACAACGAAATCGAACAACGAAATCGAACAACGAAATCGAACAACGAAATCGAACAACGAAATCGAACAACGAAATCGAACAACGAAATCGAACAACGAAATCGAACAACGAAATCGAACAACGAAATCGAACAACGAAATCGAACAACGAAATCGAACTTCGAAATCGAACAACGAAATCGAACAACGAAATCGAACAACGAAATGGAACAACGAAATCGAACAACAAAATCGAACAACGAAATCGAACAACGAAATCGAACAACGAATTCGAACAACGAATTCGAACCACGAAACGAACAAAGAACAACGAAATCTAACAACGAACAACGAAATCTAACAACGAACACGAATTCGAACAACGAATTCGAACCACGAAATCGAACAACGAAATCGAACAACGAAATCGAACAACGAAATCGAACAACGAAATCGAAAAACGAAATCGATCAACGAAATCGAACAATCAAATCGAAACAAAGAAAATCGAACAACGAAATCGATCAACGAAATCGAACACGAATTCAAACAACGAAATCAAACAACGAAATCGAACTTCGAAATCGAACAACGAAATCGAACAACGAAATCGAACAGCGAAATCGAACAACGAAATCGAACAACGAAATCGAACAACGAAATCGAACAACGAAATCGAACAACGAAATCGAACAACGAAATCGAACAACGAAATCGAACAACGAAATCGAACAACTAAATCGAACTTCGAAATCGAACTTCGAAATCGAACAACGAAATCGAACAACGAAATCGAACAACTAAATCGAACTTCGAAATCGAACTTCGAAATCGAACAACGAAATCGAACAACGAAATCGAACAACTA
Source organism: Neocrepidodera transversa (assembly GCA_963243735.1). NCBI lineage: Eukaryota > Metazoa > Arthropoda > Insecta > Coleoptera > Chrysomelidae > Neocrepidodera > Neocrepidodera transversa. The sequence goes on from CAUJLB010000030.1 coordinate 144,517, forward strand.
AATCGAACAACTAAATCGAACAACGAAATCGAACAACGAAATCGAACAACGAAATCGAACAACGAAATCGAACAACGAAATCGAACAACGAAATCGAACAACGAATTCGAACAACGAAATCGAACAACGAATTCCAACAACGAATTCGAACAACGAATTCGAACAACGAAATCGAACAACAAAATCGAACAACGAAATCGAACAACGAAATCGAACAACGAATTCGAACAACGAAATCGAACAACGAAATCGAACAAAGAAATCGAACAACTAAATCGAACTTCGAAATCGAACAACGAAATCGAACAACGAAATCGAACAACGAAATCGAACAACGAAATCGAACAACGATTTCGAACAACGAAATCGAACAACGAAATCGAACAACGAAATCGAACAACGAAATCGAACAACGAAATCGAACAACGAAATCGAACAACGAATTCGAACAACGAAATCGAACAACGAAATCGAACAAAGAAATCGAACAACTAAATCGAACTTCGAAATCGAACAACGAAATCGAACAACGAAATCGAACAACGAAATCGAACAACGAAATCGAACAACGAATTCGAACAACGAAATCGAACAACGAAATCGAACAAAGAAATCGAACAACTAAATCGAACTTCGAAATCGAACAACGAAATCGAACAACGAAATCGAACAACGAAATCGAACAACGAAATCGAACAACGAAATCGAACAACGAAATCGAACAACGAAATCGAACAACGAAATCGAACAACGAAATCGAACAACGAAATCGAACAACGAAATCGAACAACGAAATCGAACAACGAATTCGAACCACGAAACGAACAAAGAACAACGAAATCTAACAACGAACAACGAAATCTAACAACGAACACGAATTCGAACAACGAATTCGAACCACGAAATCGAACAACGAAATCGAACAACGAAATCGAACAACGAAATCGAAAAACGAAATCGAACAACGAAATCGAACAACGAAATCGAACAACGAATTCGAACAACGAATTCGAACCACGAAACGAACAAAGAACAACGAAATCTAACAACGAACAACGAAATCTAACAACGAACACGAATTCGAACAACGAATTCGAACCACGAAATCGAACAACGAAATCGAACAACGAAATCGAACAACGAAATCGAAAAACGAAATCGATCAACGAAATCGAACTTCGAAATCGAACAACGAAATCGAACAACGAAATCGAACAACGAAATCGAACAACGAAATCGAACAACGAAATCGAACAACGAAATCGAACAACGAATTCGAACAACGAATTCGAACAACGAATTCGAACAACCTAATCGAACAACGAAATCGAACAACGAAATCGAACAACGAAATCGAACAAAGAAATCGAACAACGAAATCGAACAACGAAATCGAACAACGAAATCGAACAACGAAATCGAACAACGAAATCGAACAACGAAATCGAACTTCGAAATCGAGCAACGAAATCGAGCAACGAAATCGAACAACGAAATCGAACAACGAAATCGAACAACGAAATCGAACAACGAAATCGAACAACGAAATCGAACAACGAAATCGAACAACGAAATCGAACAACGAAATCGAACAACGAAATCGAACAACGAAATCGAACAACGAAATCGAACAACGAAATCGAACAACGAAATCGAACAACGAAATCGAACAACGAAATCGAACAACGAAATCGAACAACGAAATCGAACCGCGAAATCGAACAACGAATTCGAACAACGAATTCGAACCACGAAATCGAACAAAGAACAACGAAATCTAACAACGAACAACGAAATCTAACAACGAACAACGAAATCTAACAACGAAATCGAACAACGAAATCGAACAACGAAATCTAACAACGAACAACGAAATCGAACAACGAAATCGAACAACGAAATCGAACAACGAAATCGGACAATGAAATCGAACAACGAAAGCGAACTTCGAAATCGAACAACGAAATCGAACAACGAAATCGAACAACGAAATCGAACAACGAAATCGAACAACGAAATCGAACAACGAAATCGAACAACGAAATCGAACAACGAAATCGATCTTCGAAATCGAACAACGAAATCGAACAACGAAATCGAACAACGAAATCGAACAACGAAATCGAACAACGAAATCGAACAACGAAATCGAACAACGAAATCGAACAACGAAATCGAACAACGAAATCGAACAACGAAATCGAACAACGAATTCAAACAACGAAATCGAACAACAAAATCGAACAACGAAATCGAACAACGAAATCGAACAACGAATTCGAACAACGAATTCGAACCACGAAACGAACAAAGAACAACGAAATCTAACAACGAACAACGAAATCTAACAACGAACACGAATTCGAACAACGAATTCGAACCACGAAATCGAACAACGAAATCGAACAACGAAATCGAACAACGAAATCGAAAAACGAAATCGATCAACGAAATCGAACAATCAAATCGAAACAAAGAAAATCGAACAACGAAATCGATCAACGAAATCGAACAACGAAATCGAACAACGAATTCGAACAACGAAATCGAACAACGAATTCAAACAACGAATTCGAACAACGAATTCGAACAACGAAATCGAACAACGAAATCGAACAACTAAATCTAACAACGAAATCGAACAACGAAATCGAACAACGAAATCGAACTTCGAAATCGAACAACGAAATCGAACAACGATTTCGAACAACGAAATCGAACAACGAAATCGAACAACGAAATCGATCAACGAAATCGAACAACGAAATCAAACAACGAAATCGAACAACGAAATCGAACATCGAAATCGAACAACGAAATCGAACAACGAAATCGAACAAGGAAATTGGAACAACGAATTCGAACAACGAAATCGAACAACGAAATCGAACAACGAATTCGAACAACGAATTCGAACAACGAATTCGAACAACGAAATCGAACAACGAAATCGAACAACGAAATCGAACAACGAAATCGAACAACGAAATCGAACAACGAAATCGAACAACGAAATCGAACAACGAATTCGAACAACGAAATCGAACAACGAAATCGAACAAAGAAATCGAACAACTAAATCGAACTTCGAAATCGAACAACGAAATCGAACAACGAAATCGAACAACGAAATCGAACAACGAAATCGAACAACGAAATCGAACAACGAAATCGAACAACGAAATCGAACAACGAAATCGAACAACGAATTCGAACCACGAAACGAACAAAGAACAACGAAATCTAACAACGAACAACGAAATCTAACAACGAACACGAATTCGAACAACGAATTCGAACCACGAAATCGAACAACGAAATCGAACAACGAAATCGAACAACGAAATCGAAAAACGAAATCGAACAACGAAATCGAACAACGAAATCGAACAACGAATTCGAACAACGAATTCGAACCACGAAACGAACAAAGAACAACGAAATCTAACAACGAACAACGAAATCTAACAACGAACACGAATTCGAACAACGAATTCGAACCACGAAATCGAACAACGAAATCGAACAACGAAATCGAACAACGAAATCGAAAAACGAAATCGATCAACGAAATCGAACTTCGAAATCGAACAACGAAATCGAACAACGAAATCGAACAACAAAATCGAACAACGAAATCGAACAACGAAATCGAACAACGAAATCGAACAACGAATTCCAACAACGAATTCGAACAACGAATTCGAACAACCTAATCGAACAACGAAATCGAACAACGAAATCGAACAACGAAATCGAACAAAGAAATCGAACAACGAAATCGAACAACGAAATCGAACAACGAAATCGAACAACGAAATCGAACAACGAAATCGAACAACGAAATCGAACTTCGAAATCGAGCAACGAAATCGAGCAACGAAATCGAACAACGAAATCGAACAACGAAATCGAACAACGAAATCGAACAACGAAATCGAACAACGAAATCGAACAACGAAATCGAACAACGAAATCGAACAACGAAATCGAACAACGAAATCGAACAACGAAATCGAACAACGAAATCGAACTACGAAATCGAACAACGAAATCGAACAACGAAATCGAACAACGAAATCGAACAACGAAATCGAACAACGAAATCGAACAACGAAATCGAACCGCGAAATCGAACAACGAATTCGAACAACGAATTCGAACCACGAAATCGAACAAAGAACAACGAAATCTAACAACGAACAACGAAATCTAACAACGAACAACGAAATCTAACAACGAAATCGAACAACGAAATCGAACAACGAAATCTAACAACGAACAACGAAATCGAACAACGAAATCGAACAACGAAATCGAACAACGAAATCGGACAATGAAATCGAACAACGAAAGCGAACTTCGAAATCGAACAACGAAATCGAACAACGAAATCGAACAACGAAATCGAACAACGAAATCGAACAACGAAATCGAACAACGAAATCGAACAACGAAATCGAACAACGAAATCGATCTTCGAAATCGAACAACGAAATCGAACAACGAAATCGAACAACGAAATCGAACAACGAAATCGAACAACGAAATCGAACAACGAAATCGAACAACGAAATCGAACAACGAAATCGAACAACGAAATCGAACAACGAATTCAAACAACGAAATCGAACAACAAAATCGAACAACGAAATCGAACAACGAAATCGAACAACGAATTCGAACAACGAATTCGAACCACGAAACGAACAAAGAACAACGAAATCTAACAACGAACAACGAAATCTAACAACGAACACGAATTAGAACAACGAATTCGAACCACGAAATCGAACAACGAAATCGAACAACGAAATCGAACAACGAAGTCGAAAAACGAAATCGATCAACGAAATCGAACAATCAAATCGAAACAAAGAAAATCGAACAACGAAATCGATCAACGAAATCGAACAACGAAATCGAACAACGAATTCGAACAACGAAATCGAACAACGAATTCAAACAACGAATTCGATCAACGAATTCGAACAACGAACTCGAACAACGAAATCGAACAACTAAATCTAACAACGAAATCGAACAACGAAATCGAACAACGAAATCGAACAACGATTTCGAACAACGAAATCGAACAACGAATCGAACAACGAAATCGAACAACGAAATCGAACAACGAAATCAAACAACGAAATCGAACAACGAAATCGAACATCGAAATCGAACAACGAAATCGAACAACGAAATCGAACAACGAAATCGAACAAGGAAATTGGAACAACGAATTCGAACAACGAAATCGAACAACGAAATCGAACAACGAATTCGAACAACGAATTCGAACAACGAATTCGAACCACGAAACGAACAAAGAACAACAAAATCTAACAACGAACAACGAAATCTAACAAAGAACACGAATTCGAACAACGAATTCGAACCACGAAATCGAACAACGAAATCGAACAACGAAATCGAACAACGAAATCGAAAAACGAAATCGATCAACGAAATCGAACAATCAAATCGAAACAAAGAAAATCATACAACGAAATCGATCAACGAAATCGAACACGAATTCAAACAACGAAATCAAACAACGAAATCGAACTTCGAAATCGAACAACGAAATCGAACAGCGAAATCGAACAACGAAATCGAACAACGAAATCGAACAACGAAATCGAACAACGAAATCGAACAACGAAATCGAACAACGAAATCGAACAACGAAATCGAACAACGAAATCGAACAACGAAATCGAACAACTAAATCGAACAACGAAATCGAACAACAAAATCGAACAACGAAATCGAACAACGAAATCGAACAACGATTTCGAACAACGAAATCGAACAACGAAATCGAACAACGAAATCGAACAACGAAATCGAACAACGAAATCGAACAACGAAATCGAACAACGAAATCGAACAACGAAATCGAACAACGAAATCGAACGAAATCGAACAACGAAATCGAACAACGAAATCGAACAACGAAATGGAACAACGAAATCGAACAACGAAATCGAACAACGAAATCGAACATCGAAATCGAACAACGAAATCGAACAACGAAATCGAACAACGAAATCGAACAACGAAATCGAACAAGGAAATTGGAACAACGAATTCGAACAACGAAATCGAACAACGAAATCGAACAACGAAATCGAACAACGAAATCGAACAACGAAATCGAACAACGAAATCGAACAACGAAATCGAACAACGAAATCGAACAACGAAATCGAACAACGAAATCGAACAACGAAATCGAACAACGAAATCGAACAACGAAATCGAACAACGAAATCGAACAACGAAATCGAACTTCGAAGTCGAACAACGAAATCGAACAACGAATTCGAACAACGAAATCGAACAACGAAATCGAACAACGAAATCGAACAACGAAATCGAACAACGAAATCGAACAACGAAATCGAACAACGAAAGCGAACTTCGAAATCGAACAACGAAATCGAACAACGAAATCGAACAACGAAATCGAACAACGAAATCGAACAACGAAATCGAACAACGAAATCGAACAACGAAATCGAACTTCGAAATCGAACAACGAAATCGAACAACGAAATCGAACAACGAAATCTAACAACGAAATCGAACAACGAAATCGAACAACGAAATCGAACAACGAAATCGAACAACGAAATCGAACAACGAAATCGAACAACGAAATCGAACTTCGAAATCGAACAACGAAATCGAACAACGAAATCGAACAACGAAATGGAACAACGAAATCGAACAACAAAATCGAACAACGAAATCGAACAACGAAATCGAACAACGAAATCGAACAACGAAATCGAACAACGAAATCGAACAACGAAATCGAACAACGAAATCGAACAACGAAATCGAACAACGAAATCGAACAACGAAATCGAACAACGAAATCGAACAACGAAATCGAACAACGAAATCGAACAACGAAATCGAACAACGAAATCGAACAACGAAATCGAACAACGAAATCGAACAACGAAATCGAACAACGAAATCGAACAACGAAATCGAACAACGAAATCGAACAACGAAATCGAACAACGAAATCGAACAACGAAATCGAACAACGAAATCGAACCGCGAAATCGAACAACGAATTCGAACAACGAATTCGAACCACGAAATCGAACAAAGAACAACGAAATCTAACAACGAACAACGAAATCTAACAACGAACAACGAAATCTAACAACGAAATCGAACAACGAAATCGAACAACGAAATCTAACAACGAACAACGAAATCGAACAACGAAATCGAACAACGAAATCGAACAACGAAATCGAACAATGAAATCGAACAACGAAAGCGAACTTCGAAATCGAACAACGAAATCGAACAACGAAATCGAACAACGAAATCGAACAACGAAATCGAACAACGAAATCGAACAACGAAATCGAACAACGAAATCGATCTTCGAAATCGAACAACGAAATCGAACAACGAAATCGAACAACGAAATCGAACAACGAAATCGAACAACGAAATCGAACAACGAAATCGAACAACGAAATCGAACAACGAAATCGAACAACGAATTCAAACAACGAAATCGAACAACAAAATCGAACAACGAAATCGAACAACGAAATCGAACAACGAATTCGAACAACGAATTCGAACCACGAAACGAACAAAGAACAACGAAATCTAACAACGAACAACGAAATCTAACAACGAACACGAATTCGAACAACGAATTCGAACCACGAAATCGAACAACGAAATCGAACAACGAAATCGAACAACGAAATCGAAAAACGAAATCGATCAACGAAATCGAACAATCAAATCGAAACAAAGAAAATCGAACAACGAAATCGATCAACGAAATCGAACAACGAAATCGAACAACGAATTCGAACAACGAAATCGAACAACGAATTCAAACAACGAATTCGAACAACGAATTCGAACAACGAAATCGAACAACGAAATCGAACAACTAAATCTAACAACGAAATCGAACAACGAAATCGAACAACGAAATCGAACTTCGAAATCGAACAACGAAATCGAACAACGATTTCGAACAACGAAATCGAACAACGAAATCGAACAACGAAATCGAACAACGAAATCAAACAACGAAATCGAACAACGAAATCGAACATCGAAATCGAACAACGAAATCGAACAACGAAATCGAACAACGAAATCGAACAAGGAAATTGGAACAACGAATTCGAACAACGAAATCGAACAACGAAATCGAACAACGAATTCGAACAACGAATTCGAACAACGAATTCGAACCACGAAACGAACAAAGAACAACGAAATCTAACAACGAACAACGAAATCTAACAAAGAACACGAATTCGAACAACGAATTCGAACCACGAAATCGAACAACGAAATCGAACAACGAAATCGAACAACGAAATCGAAAAACGAAATCGATCAACGAAATCGAACAATCAAATCGAAACAAAGAAAATCATACAACGAAATCGATCAACGAAATCGAACACGAATTCAAACAACGAAATCAAACAACGAAATCGAACTTCGAAATCGAACAACGAAATCGAACAACGAAATCGAACAGCGAAATCGAACAACGAAATCGAACAACGAAATCGAACGAAATCGAACAACGAAATCGAACAACGAAATCGAACAACGAAATGGAACAACGAAATCGAACAACGAAATCGAACAACGAAATCGAACATCGAAATCGAACAACGAAATCGAACAACGAAATCGAACAACGAAATCGAACAACGAAATCGAACAAGGAAATTGGAACAACGAATTCGAACAACGAAATCGAACAACGAAATCGAACAACGAAATCGAACAACGAAATCGAACAACGAAATCGAACAACGAAATCGAACAACGAAATCGAACAACGAATTCGAACAACGAAATCGAACAACGAAATCGAACAACGAAATCGAACAACGAAATCGAACAACGAAATCGAACAACGAAATCGAACAACGAAATCGAACTTCGAAATCGAACAACGAAATCGAACAACGAATTCGAACAACGAAATCGAACAACGAAATCGAACAACGAAATCGAACAACGAAATCGAACAACGAAATCGAACAACGAAATCGAACAACGAAAGCGAACTTCGAAATCGAACAACGAAATCGAACAACGAAATCGAACAACGAAATCGAACAACGAAATCGAACAACGAAATCGAACAACGAAATCGAACAACGAAATCGAACTTCGAAATCGAACAACGAAATCGAACAACGAAATCGAACAACGAAATCTAACAACGAAATCGAACAACGAAATCGAACAACGAAATCGAACAACGAAATCGAACATCGAAATCGAACAACGAAATCGAACAACGAAATCGAACTTCGAAATCGAACAACGAAATCGAACAACGAAATGGAACAACGAAATCGAACAACAAAATCGAACAACGAAATCGAACAACGAAATCGAACAACGAATTCGAACAACGAATTCGAACCACGAAACGAACAAAGAACAACGAAATCTAACAACGAACAACGAAATCTAACAACGAACACGAATTCGAACAACGAATTCGAACCACGAAATCGAACAACGAAATCGAACAACGAAATCGAACAACGAAATCGAAAAACGAAATCGATCAACGAAATCGAACAATCAAATCGAAACAAAGAAAATCGAACAACGAAATCGATCAACGAAATCGAACACGAATTCAAACAACGAAATCAAACAACGAAATCGAACTTCGAAATCGAACAACGAAATCGAACAACGAAATCGAACAGCGAAATCGAACAACGAAATCGAACAACGAAATCGAACAACGAAATCGAACAACGAAATCGAACAACGAAATCGAACAACGAAATCGAACAACGAAATCGAACAACGAAATCGAACAACTAAATCGAACTTCGAAATCGAACTTCGAAATCGAACAACGAAATCGAACAACGAAATCGAACAACTAAATCGAACTTCGAAATCGAACTTCGAAATCGAACTTCGAAATCGAACAACGAAATCGAACAACGAAATCGAACAACTAAATCGAACAACGAAATCGAACAACGAAATCGAACAACGAAATCGAACAACGAAATCGAACAACGAAATCGAACAACGAAATCGAACAACGAATTCGAACAACGAAATCGAACAACGAATTCAAACAACGAATTCGAACAACGAATTCGAACAACGAAATCGAACAACAAAATCGAACAACGAAATCGAACAACGAAATCGAACAACGAAATCGAACTTCGAAATCGAACAACGAAATCGAACAACGAAATCGAACCACGAAATCGAACAAAGAACAACGAAATCTAACAACGAACAACGAAATCTAACAACGAAATCGAACAACGAAATCGAACAACGAAATCGAACAACGAAATCGAACAACGAAATCGAACAACGAAATCGAACAACGAAATCGAACAACGAAATCGAACAACGAAATCGAACAACGAAATCGAACAACGAAATCGAACAACGAAATCGAACAACGAAATCGAACAACGAAATCGAACAACGAAATCGAACAACGAAATCGAACAACGAAATCGAACAACGAAATCGAACAACGAAATCGAACAACGAAATCGAACAACGAAATCGAACAACGAATTCGAACAACGAAATCGAACTTCGAAATCGAACTTCGAAATCGAACAACGAAATCGAACAACGAAATCGAACAACGAATTCGAACAACGATTTCGAACAACGAAATCGAACAACGAAATCGAACAACGAAATCGAACAACGAAATCGAACAACGAAATCGAACAACGAAATCGAACAACGAAATCGAACAACGAAATCGAACAACGAAATCGAACAACGAATTCGAACAACGAATTCGAACAACGAAATCGAACAAAGAAATCGAACAACTAAATCGAACTTCGAAATCGAACAACGAAATCGAACAACGAAATCGAACAACGAAATCGAACAACGAAATCGAACAACGAAATCGAACAACGAAATCGAACAACGAAATCGAACAACGAAATCGAACAACGAAATCGAACAACGAAATCGAACAACGAAATCGAACAACGAAATCGAACAACGAAATCGAACAACGAATTCGAACAACGAATTCGAACAACGAAATCGAACAACGAAATCGACCAACGAAATCGAACAACGAAATCGAACTTCGAAATCGAACAACGAAATCGAATAACGAAATCGAACAACGATATCGAACAACGAAATCGAACAACGAAATCGAACATCGAAATCGAACAACGAAATCGAACAACGAAATCGAACAACGAAATCGAACAACGAAATCGAACAACGAAATCGAACAACGAAATCGAACAACGAAATCGAACATCGAAATCGAACATCGAAATCGAACAACGAAATCGAACAACGAAATCGAACAAAGAAATCGAACAACGAAATCGAACAACGAAATCGAACAACGAAATCGAACAACGAAATCGAACAACGAAATCGAACAACGAAATCGAACAACGAAATCGAACAACGAAATCGAACAACGAAATCGAACAACGAAATCGAACAACGAAATCGAACAACGAAATCGAACAACGAAATCGAACATCGAAATCGAACAACGAAATCGAACAACGAAATCGAACAACGAAATCGAACAACGAAATCGAACAACGAAATCGAACAACGAAATCGAACAACGAAATCGAACAACGAAATCGAACAACGAAATCGAACAACGAAATCGAACAACGAAATCGTACAACGAATACGAACAACGAATTCGAACAACGAATTCGAACAACCAAATCGAACAACCAAATCGAACAACCAAATCGAACAACCAAATCGAACAACGAAATCGAACTTCGACATCGAACAACGAAATCGAACAACGAAATCGAAACACGAAATCGAACAAAGAACAACGAAATCTAACAACGAAATCGAACAACGAAATCGAACAACGAAATCGAACAACGAAATCGAACAACGAAATCGAACAACGAAATCGAACAACAAAATCGAACAACGAAATCGAACAACGAAATCGAACAACGAAATCGAACAACGATTTCGAACAACGAAATCGAACAACGAAATCGAACAACGAAATCGAACAACGAAATCGAACAACGAAATCGAACAACGAAATCGAACAACGAAATCGAACATCGAAATCGAACAACGAAATCGAACAACGAAATCGAACAACGAAATCGAACAAGGAAATTGGAACAACGAATTCGAACAACGAAATCGAACAACGAAATCGAACAACGTATTCGAACAACGATTTCGAACCACGAAACGAACAAAGAACAACGAAATCTAACAACGAACAACGAAATCTAACAACGAACACGAATTCGAACAACGAATTCGAACCACGAAATCGAACAACGAAATCGAACAACGAAATCGAACAACGAAATCGAACAACGAAATCGAAAAACGAAATCGATCAACGAAATCGAACAATCAAATCGAAACAAAGAAAATCGAACAACGAAATCGATCAACGAAATCGAACACGAATTCAAACAACGAAATCAAACAACGAAATCGAACTTCGAAATCGAACAACGAAATCGAACAACGAAATCGAACAACGAAATCGAACAGCGAAATCGAACAACGAAATCGAACAACGAAATCGAACAACGAAATCGAACAACGAAATCGAACAACGAAATCGAACAACGAAATCGAACAACGAAATCGAACAACGAAATCGAACAACGAAATCGAACAACGAATTCGAACAACGAATTCGAACAACGAAATCGAACAACGAAATCGACCAACGAAATCGAACAACGAAATCGAACTTCGAAATCGAACAACGAAATCGAATAACGAAATCGAACAACGATATCGAACAACGAAATCGAACAACGAAATCGAACATCGAAATCGAACAACGAAATCGAACAACGAAATCGAACAACGAAATCGAACAACGAAATCGAACAACGAAATCGAACAACGAAATCGAACAACGAAATCGAACATCGAAATCGAACATCGAAATCGAACAACGAAATCGAACAACGAAATCGAACAAAGAAATCGAACAACGAAATCGAACAACGAAATCGAACAACGAAATCGAACAACGAAATCGAACAACGAAATCGAACAACGAAATCGAACAACGAAATCGAACAACGAAATCGAACAACGAAATCGAACAACGAAATCGAACAACGAAATCGAACAACGAAATCGAACAACGAAATCGAACATCGAAATCGAACAACGAAATCGAACAACGAAATCGAACAACGAAATCGAACAACGAAATCGAACAACGAAATCGAACAACGAAATCGAACAACGAAATCGAACAACGAAATCGTACAACGAATACGAACAACGAATTCGAACAACGAATTCGAACAACCAAATCGAACAACCAAATCGAACAACCAAATCGAACTTCGACATCGAACAACGAAATCGAACAACGAAATCGAAACACGAAATCGAACAAAGAACAACGAAATCTAACAACGAAATCGAACAACGAAATCGAACAACGAAATCGAACAACGAAATCGAACAACGAAATCGAACAACGAAATCGAACAACGAAATCCAACAACAAAATCGAACAACGAAATCGAACAACGAAATCGAACAACGAAATCGAACAACGATTTCGAACAACGAAATCGAACAACGAAATCGAACAACGAAATCGAACAACGAAATCGAACAACGAAATCGAACAACGAAATCGAACAACGAAATCGAACATCGAAATCGAACAACGAAATCGAACAACGAAATCGAACAACGAAATCGAACAAGGAAATTGGAACAACGAATTCGAACAACGAAATCGAACAACGAAATCGAACAACGAATTCGAACAACGATTTCGAACCACGAAACGAACAAAGAACAACGAAATCTAACAACGAACAACGAAATCTAACAACGAACACGAATTCGAACAACGAATTCGAACCACGAAATCGAACAACGAAATCGAACAACGAAATCGAACAACGAAATCGAAAAACGAAATCGATCAACGAAATCGAACAATCAAATCGAAACAAAGAAAATCGAACAACGAAATCGATCAACGAAATCGAACACGAATTCAAACAACGAAATCAAACAACGAAATCGAACTTCGAAATCGAACAACGAAATCGAACAACGAAATCGAACAACGAAATCGAATAGCGAAATCGAACAACGAAATCGAACAACGAAATCGAACAACGAAATCGAACAACGAAATCGAACAACGAAATCGAACAACGAAATCGAACAACGAAATCGAACAACGAAATCGAACAACGAAATCGAACAACTAAATCGAACACCGAAATCGAACAACAAAATCGAACAACGAAATCGAACTTCGAAATCGAACAACGAAATCGAACAACGATTTCGAACAACGAAATCGAACAACGAAATCGAACAACGAAATCGAACAACGAAATCGAACAACGAAATCGAACAACGAAATCGAACAACGAAATCGAACAACGAAATCGAACAACGAAATCGAACATCGAAATCGAACAACGAAATCGAACAACGAAATCGAACAACGAAATCGAACAACGAAATCGAACAAGGAAATTGGAACAACGAATTCGAACAACGAAATCGAACAACGAAATCGAACAACGAAATCGAACAACGAAATCGAACAACGAAATCGAACAACGAAATCGAACAACGAAATCGAACAACGAAATCGAACAACGAAATCGAACAACGAAATCGAACAACGAAATCGAACAACGAATTCGAACAACGAAATCGAACAACGAATTCGAACCACGAAACGAACAAAGAACAACGAAATCTAACAACGAACAACGAAATCTAACAACGAACACGAATTCGAACAACGAATTCGAACCACGAAATCGAACAACGAAATCGAACAACGAAATCGAACAACGAAATCGAAAAACGAAATCGAACAACGAAATCGAACAACGAAATCGAACAACGAATTCGAACAACGAATTCGAACCACGAAACGAACAAAGAACAACGAAATCTAACAACGAACAACGAAATCTAACAACGAACACGAATTCGAACCACGAAATCGAACAACGAAATCGAACAACGAAATCGAACAACGAAATCGAAAAACGAAATCGATCAACGAAATCGAACTTCGAAATCGAACAACGAAATCGAACAACGAAATCGAACAACGAAATCGAACAACGAAATCGAACAACGAAATCGAACAACGAAATCGAACAACGAATTCGAACAACGAATTCGAACAACGAATTCGAACAACGAATTCGAACAACCTAATCGAACAACGAAATCGAACAACGAAATCGAACAACGAAATCGAACAAAGAAATCGAACAACGAAATCGAACAACGAAATCGAACAACGAAATCGAACAACGAAATCGAACAACGAAATCGAACTTCGAAATCGAACAACGAAATTGAACAACGAAATCGAACAACGAAATCGAACAACGAAATCGAACAACGAAATCGAACAACGAAATCGAACGAAATCGAACAACGAAATCGAACAACGAAATCGAACAACGAAATCGAACAACGAAATCGAACAACGAAATCAAACAACGAAATCGAACAACGAAATCGAACAACGAAATCGAACAACAAAATCGAACAACGAAATCGAACCACGAAATCGAACAACGAATTCGAACAACGAATTCGAACCACGAAATCGAACAAAGAACAACGAAATCTAACAACGAACAACGAAATCTAACAACGAACAACGAAATCTAACAACGAAATCGAACAACGAAATCGAACAACGAAATCTAACAACGAACAACGAAATCGAACAACGAAATCGAACAACGAAATCGAACAACGAAATCGAACAATGAAATCGAACAACGAAAGCGAACTTCGAAATCGAACAACGAAATCGAACAACGAAATCGAACAACGAAATCGAACAACGAAATCGAACAACGAAATCGAACAACGAAATCGAACAACGAAATCGAACAACGAAATCGAACAACGAAATCGAACAACGAATTCAAACAACGAAATCGAACAACAAAATCGAACAACGAAATCGAACAACGAAATCGAACAACGAATTCGAACAACGAATTCGAACCACGAAACGAACAAAGAACAACGAAATCTAACAACGAACAACGAAATCTAACAACGAACACGAATTCGAACAACGAATTCGAACAACGAATTCGAACAACGAAATCGAACAACGAAATCAAACAACTAAATCTAACAACGAAATCGAACAACGAAATCGAACAACGAAATCGAACTTCGAAATCGAACAACGAAATCGAACAACGATTTCGAACAACGAAATCGAACAACGAAATCGAACAACGAAATCGAACAACGAAATCGAACAACGAAATCAAACAACGAAATCAAACAACGAAATCGAACAACGAAATCGAACATCGAAATCGAACAACGAAATCGAACAACGAAATCGAACAACGAAATCGAACAAGGAAATTGGAACAACGAATTCGAACAACGAAATCGAACAACGAAATCGAACAACGAATTCGAACAACGAATTCGAACCACGAAACGAACAAAGAACAACGAAATCTAACAACGAACAACGAAATCTAACAACGAACACGAATTCGAACAACGAATTCGAACCACGAAATCGAACAACGAAATCGAACAACGAAATCGAACAACGAAATCGAAAAACGAAATCGATCAACGAAATCGAACAATCAAATCGAAACAAAGAAAATCGAACAACGAAATCGATCAACGAAATCGAACACGAATTCAAACAACGAAATCGAACAACGAAATCGAACAACGAAATCGAACAACGAAATCGAAAAACGAAATCGAACAACGAAATCGAACAACGAAATCGAACAACGAATTCGAACAACGAATTCGAACCACGAAACGAACAAAGAACAACGAAATCTAACAACGAACAACGAAATCTAACAACGAACACGAATTCGAACCACGAAATCGAACAACGAAATCGAACAACGAAATCGAACAACGAAATCGAAAAACGAAATCGGTCAACGAAATCGAACTTCGAAATCGAACAACGAAATCGAACAACGAAATCGAACAACGAAATCGAACAACGAAATCGAACAACGAAATCGAACAACGAAATCGAACAACGAATTCGAACAACGAATTCGAACAACGAATTCGAACAACCTAATCGAACAACGAAATCGAACAACGAAATCGAACAACGAAATCGAACAAAGAAATCGAACAACGAAATCGAACAACGAAATCGAACAACGAAATCGAACAACGAAATCGAACAACGAAATCGAACAACGAAATCGAACTTCGAAATCGAACAACGAAATCGAACAACGAAATCGAACAACGAAATCGAACAACGAAATCGAACAACGAAATCGAACAACGAAATCGAACAACGAAATCGAACAACGAAATCGAACAACGAAATCGAACAACGAAATCGAACAACGAAATCGAACAACGAAATCAAACAACGAAATCGAACAACGAAATCGAACAACAAAATCGAACAACGAAATCGAACCACGAAATCGAACAACGAATTCGAACAACGAATTCGAACCACGAAATCGAACAAAGAACAACGAAATCTAACAACGAACAACGAAATCTAACAACGAACAACGAAATCTAACAACGAAATCGAACAACGAAATCGAACAACGAAATCTAACAACGAACAACGAAATCGAACAACGAAATCGAACAACGAAATCGAACAACGAAATCGAACAATGAAATCGAACAACGAAAGCGAACTTCGAAATCGAACAACGAAATCGAACAACGAAATCGAACAACGAAATCGAACAACGAAATCGAACAACGAAATCGAACAACGAAATCGAACAACGAAATCGAACAACGAAATCGAACAACGAATTCAAACAACGAAATCGAACAACAAAATCGAACAACGAAATCGAACAACGAAATCGAACAACGAATTCGAACAACGAATTCGAACCACGAAACGAACAAAGAACAACGAAATCTAACAACGAACAACGAAATCTAACAACGAACACGAATTCGAACAACGAATTCGAACCACGAAATCGAACAACGAAATCGAACAACGAAATCGAACAACGAAATCGAAAAACGAAATCGATCAACGAAATCGAACAATCAAATCGAAACAAAGAAAATCGAACAACGAAATCGATCAACGAAATCGAACAACGAAATCGAACAACGAATTCGAACAACGAAATCGAACAACGAATTCAAACAACGAATTCGAACAACGAATTCGAACAACGAAATCGAACAACGAAATCGAACAACTAAATCTAACAACGAAATCGAACAACGAAATCGAACAACGAAATCGAACTTCGAAATCGAACAACGAAATCGAACAACGATTTCGAACAACGAAATCGAACAACGAAATCGAACAACGAAATCGAACAACGAAATCGAACAACGAAATCAAACAACGAAATCAAACAACGAAATCGAACAACGAAATCGAACATCGAAATCGAACAACGAAATCGAACAACGAAATCGAACAACGAAATCGAACAAGGAAATTGGAACAACGAATTCGAACAACGGAATCGAACAACGAAATCGAACAACGAAATCGAACAACGAATTCGAACAACGAATTCGAACCACGAAACGAACAAAGAACAACGAAATCTAACAACGAACAACGAAATCTAACAACGAACACGAATTCGAACAACGAATTCGAACCACGAAATCGAACAACGAAATCGAACAACGAAATCGAACAACGAAATCGAAAAACGAAATCGATCAACGAAATCGAACAATCAAATCGAAACAAAGAAAATCGAACAACGAAATCGATCAACGAAATCGAACACGAATTCAAACAACGAAATCAAACAACGAAATCGAACTTCGAAATCGAACAACGAAATCGAACAACGAAATCGAACAACGAAATCGAACAGCGAAATCGAACAACGAAATCGAACAACGAAATCGAACAACGAAATCGAACAACGAAATCGAACAACGAAATCGAACAACGAAATCGAACAACGAAATCAAACAACGAAATCGAACAACTAAATCGAACAACGAAATCGAACAACAAAATCGAACAACGAAATCGAACTTCGAAATCGAACAACGAAATCGAACAACGATTTCGAACAACGAAATCGAACAACGAAATCGAACAACGAAATCGAACAACGAAATCGAACAACGAAATCGAACAACGAAATCGAACAACGAAATCGAACAACGAAATCGAACAACGAAATCGAACAACGAAATCAAACAACGAAATCGAACAACGAAATCGAACAACGAAATCGAACAACGAAATCGAACAACGAAATCGAACAACGAAATGGAACAACGAAATCGAACAACGAAATCGAACAACGAAATCGAACATCGAAATCGAACAACGAAATCGAACAACGAAATCGAACAACGAAATCGAACAAGGAAATTGGAACAACGAATTCGAACAACGAAATCGAACAACGAAATCGAACAACGAAATCGAACAACGAAATCGAACAACGAAATCGAACAACGAATTCGAACAACGAAATCGAACAACGAAATCGAACAACGAAATCGAACAACGAAATCGAACAACGAAATCGAACAACGAAATCGAACTTCGAAATCGAACAACGAAATCGAACAACGAAATCGAACAACGAAATCGAACAACGAAATCGAACAACGAAATCGAACAACGAAATCGAACAACGAAATCGAACAACGAAATCGAACAACGAAAGCGAACTTCGAAATCGAACAACGAAATCGAACAACGAAATCGAACAACGAAATCGAACAACGAAATCGAACAACGAAATCGAACAACGAAATCGAACAACGAAATCGAACAACGAAATCGAACTTCGAAATCGAACAACGAAATCGAACAACGAAATCGAACAACGAAATGGAACAACGAAATCGAACAACAAAATCGAACAACGAAATCGAACAACGAAATCGAACAACGAAATCGAACAACGAAATCGAACAACGAAATCGAACAACGAAATCGAACAACGAAATCGAACAACGAAATCGAACAACGAAATCGAACAACGAAATCGAACAACGAAATCGAACAACGAAATCGAACAACGAAATCGAACAACGAAATCGAACAACGAAATCGAACAACGAAATCGAACAACGAAATCGAACAACGAAATCGAACAACGAAATCGAACAACGAAATCGAACAACGAAATCGAACAACGAAATCGAACAACGAAATCGAACAACGAAATCGAACAACGAAATCGAACCGCGAAATCGAACAACGAATTCGAACAACGAATTCGAACCACGAAATCGAACAAAGAACAACGAAATCTAACAACGAACAACGAAATCTAACAACGAACAACGAAATCTAACAACGAAATCGAACAACGAAATCGAACAACGAAATCTAACAACGAACAACGAAATCGAACAACGAAATCGAACAACGAAATCGAACAACGAAATCGAACAATGAAATCGAACAACGAAAGCGAACTTCGAAATCGAACAACGAAATCGAACAACGAAATCGAACAACGAAATCGAACAACGAAATCGAACAACGAAATCGAACAACGAAATCGAACAACGAAATCGATCTTCGAAATCGAACAACGAAATCGAACAACGAAATCGAACAACGAAATCGAACAACGAAATCGAACAACGAAATCGAACAACGAAATCGAACAACGAAATCGAACAACGAAATCGAACAACGAATTCAAACAACGAAATCGAACAACAAAATCGAACAACGAAATCGAACAACGAAATCGAACAACGAATTCGAACAACGAATTCGAACCACGAAACGAACAAAGAACAACGAAATCTAACAACGAACAACGAAATCTAACAACGAACACGAATTCGAACAACGAATTCGAACCACGAAATCGAACAACGAAATCGAACAACGAAATCGAACAACGAAATCGAAAAACGAAATCGATCAACGAAATCGAACAATCAAATCGAAACAAAGAAAATCGAACAACGAAATCGATCAACGAAATCGAACAACGAAATCGAACAACGAATTCGAACAACGAAATCGAACAACGAATTCAAACAACGAATTCGAACAACGAATTCGAACAACGAAATCGAACAACGAAATCGAACAACTAAATCTAACAACGAAATCGAACAA
The DNA here is from genome assembly GCA_963243735.1 of Neocrepidodera transversa. Classification (NCBI taxonomy): domain Eukaryota; kingdom Metazoa; phylum Arthropoda; class Insecta; order Coleoptera; family Chrysomelidae; genus Neocrepidodera; species Neocrepidodera transversa. The sequence continues at coordinate 165,674 of CAUJLB010000030.1, forward strand.
CGAAATCGAACAACGAAATCGAACTTCGAAATCGAACAACGAAATCGAACAACGATTTCGAACAACGAAATCGAACAACGAAATCGAACAACGAAATCGAACAACGAAATCAAACAACGAAATCGAACAACGAAATCGAACATCGAAATCGAACAACGAAATCGAACAACGAAATCGAACAACGAAATCGAACAAGGAAATTGGAACAACGAATTCGAACAACGAAATCGAACAACGAAATCGAACAACGAATTCGAACAACGAATTCGAACAACGAATTCGAACCACGAAACGAACAAAGAACAACGAAATCTAACAACGAACAACGAAATCTAACAAAGAACACGAATTCGAACAACGAATTCGAACCACGAAATCGAACAACGAAATCGAACAACGAAATCGAACAACGAAATCGAAAAACGAAATCGATCAACGAAATCGAACAATCAAATCGAAACAAAGAAAATCATACAACGAAATCGATCAACGAAATCGAACACGAATTCAAACAACGAAATCAAACAACGAAATCGAACTTCGAAATCGAACAACGAAATCGAACAACGAAATCGAACAGCGAAATCGAACAACGAAATCGAACAACGAAATCGAACGAAATCGAACAACGAAATCGAACAACGAAATCGAACAACGAAATGGAACAACGAAATCGAACAACGAAATCGAACAACGAAATCGAACATCGAAATCGAACAACGAAATCGAACAACGAAATCGAACAACGAAATCGAACAACGAAATCGAACAAGGAAATTGGAACAACGAATTCGAACAACGAAATCGAACAACGAAATCGAACAACGAAATCGAACAACGAAATCGAACAACGAAATCGAACAACGAAATCGAACAACGAAATCGAACAACGAATTCGAACAACGAAATCGAACAACGAAATCGAACAACGAAATCGAACAACGAAATCGAACAACGAAATCGAACAACGAAATCGAACAACGAAATCGAACTTCGAAATCGAACAACGAAATCGAACAACGAATTCGAACAACGAAATCGAACAACGAAATCGAACAACGAAATCGAACAACGAAATCGAACAACGAAATCGAACAACGAAATCGAACAACGAAAGCGAACTTCGAAATCGAACAACGAAATCGAACAACGAAATCGAACAACGAAATCGAACAACGAAATCGAACAACGAAATCGAACAACGAAATCGAACAACGAAATCGAACTTCGAAATCGAACAACGAAATCGAACAACGAAATCGAACAACGAAATCTAACAACGAAATCGAACAACGAAATCGAACAACGAAATCGAACAACGAAATCGAACATCGAAATCGAACAACGAAATCGAACAACGAAATCGAACTTCGAAATCGAACAACGAAATCGAACAACGAAATGGAACAACGAAATCGAACAACAAAATCGAACAACGAAATCGAACAACGAAATCGAACAACGAATTCGAACAACGAATTCGAACCACGAAACGAACAAAGAACAACGAAATCTAACAACGAACAACGAAATCTAACAACGAACACGAATTCGAACAACGAATTCGAACCACGAAATCGAACAACGAAATCGAACAACGAAATCGAACAACGAAATCGAAAAACGAAATCGATCAACGAAATCGAACAATCAAATCGAAACAAAGAAAATCGAACAACGAAATCGATCAACGAAATCGAACACGAATTCAAACAACGAAATCAAACAACGAAATCGAACTTCGAAATCGAACAACGAAATCGAACAACGAAATCGAACAGCGAAATCGAACAACGAAATCGAACAACGAAATCGAACAACGAAATCGAACAACGAAATCGAACAACGAAATCGAACAACGAAATCGAACAACGAAATCGAACAACGAAATCGAACAACTAAATCGAACTTCGAAATCGAACTTCGAAATCGAACAACGAAATCGAACAACGAAATCGAACAACTAAATCGAACTTCGAAATCGAACTTCGAAATCGAACTTCGAAATCGAACAACGAAATCGAACAACGAAATCGAACAACTAAATCGAACAACGAAATCGAACAACGAAATCGAACAACGAAATCGAACAACGAAATCGAACAACGAAATCGAACAACGAAATCGAACAACGAATTCGAACAACGAAATCGAACAACGAATTCAAACAACGAATTCGAACAACGAATTCGAACAACGAAATCGAACAACAAAATCGAACAACGAAATCGAACAACGAAATCGAACAACGAAATCGAACTTCGAAATCGAACAACGAAATCGAACAACGAAATCGAACCACGAAATCGAACAAAGAACAACGAAATCTAACAACGAACAACGAAATCTAACAACGAAATCGAACAACGAAATCGAACAACGAAATCGAACAACGAAATCGAACAACGAAATCGAACAACGAAATCGAACAACGAAATCGAACAACGAAATCGAACAACAAAATCGAACAACGAAATCGAACAACGAAATCGAACAACGAAATCGAACAACGAAATCGAACAACGAAATCGAACAACGAAATCGAACAACGAAATCGAACAACGAAATCGAACAACGAAATCGAACAACGAAATCGAACAACGAAATCGAACAACGAAATCGAACAACGAAATCGAACAACGAAATCGAACAACGAATTCGAACAACGAAATCGAACTTCGAAATCGAACTTCGAAATCGAACAACGAAATCGAACAACGAAATCGAACAACGAATTCGAACAACGATTTCGAACAACGAAATCGAACAACGAAATCGAACAACGAAATCGAACAACGAAATCGAACAACGAAATCGAACAACGAAATCGAACAACGAAATCGAACAACGAAATCGAACAACGAAATCGAACAACGAATTCGAACAACGAATTCGAACAACGAAATCGAACAAAGAAATCGAACAACTAAATCGAACTTCGAAATCGAACAACGAAATCGAACAACGAAATCGAACAACGAAATCGAACAACGAAATCGAACAACGAAATCGAACAACGAAATCGAACAACGAAATCGAACAACGAAATCGAACAACGAAATCGAACAACGAAATCGAACAACGAAATCGAACAACGAAATCGAACAACGAAATCGAACAACGAATTCGAACAACGAATTCGAACAACGAAATCGAACAACGAAATCGACCAACGAAATCGAACAACGAAATCGAACTTCGAAATCGAACAACGAAATCGAATAACGAAATCGAACAACGATATCGAACAACGAAATCGAACAACGAAATCGAACATCGAAATCGAACAACGAAATCGAACAACGAAATCGAACAACGAAATCGAACAACGAAATCGAACAACGAAATCGAACAACGAAATCGAACAACGAAATCGAACATCGAAATCGAACATCGAAATCGAACAACGAAATCGAACAACGAAATCGAACAAAGAAATCGAACAACGAAATCGAACAACGAAATCGAACAACGAAATCGAACAACGAAATCGAACAACGAAATCGAACAACGAAATCGAACAACGAAATCGAACAACGAAATCGAACAACGAAATCGAACAACGAAATCGAACAACGAAATCGAACAACGAAATCGAACAACGAAATCGAACAACGAAATCGAACATCGAAATCGAACAACGAAATCGAACAACGAAATCGAACAACGAAATCGAACAACGAAATCGAACAACGAAATCGAACAACGAAATCGAACAACGAAATCGAACAACGAAATCGAACAACGAAATCGAACAACGAAATCGAACAACGAAATCGTACAACGAATACGAACAACGAATTCGAACAACGAATTCGAACAACCAAATCGAACAACCAAATCGAACAACCAAATCGAACAACCAAATCGAACAACGAAATCGAACTTCGACATCGAACAACGAAATCGAACAACGAAATCGAAACACGAAATCGAACAAAGAACAACGAAATCTAACAACGAAATCGAACAACGAAATCGAACAACGAAATCGAACAACGAAATCGAACAACGAAATCGAACAACGAAATCGAACAACAAAATCGAACAACGAAATCGAACAACGAAATCGAACAACGAAATCGAACAACGATTTCGAACAACGAAATCGAACAACGAAATCGAACAACGAAATCGAACAACGAAATCGAACAACGAAATCGAACAACGAAATCGAACAACGAAATCGAACATCGAAATCGAACAACGAAATCGAACAACGAAATCGAACAACGAAATCGAACAAGGAAATTGGAACAACGAATTCGAACAACGAAATCGAACAACGAAATCGAACAACGTATTCGAACAACGATTTCGAACCACGAAACGAACAAAGAACAACGAAATCTAACAACGAACAACGAAATCTAACAACGAACACGAATTCGAACAACGAATTCGAACCACGAAATCGAACAACGAAATCGAACAACGAAATCGAACAACGAAATCGAACAACGAAATCGAAAAACGAAATCGATCAACGAAATCGAACAATCAAATCGAAACAAAGAAAATCGAACAACGAAATCGATCAACGAAATCGAACACGAATTCAAACAACGAAATCAAACAACGAAATCGAACTTCGAAATCGAACAACGAAATCGAACAACGAAATCGAACAACGAAATCGAACAGCGAAATCGAACAACGAAATCGAACAACGAAATCGAACAACGAAATCGAACAACGAAATCGAACAACGAAATCGAACAACGAAATCGAACAACGAAATCGAACAACGAAATCGAACAACGAATTCGAACAACGAATTCGAACAACGAAATCGAACAACGAAATCGACCAACGAAATCGAACAACGAAATCGAACTTCGAAATCGAACAACGAAATCGAATAACGAAATCGAACAACGATATCGAACAACGAAATCGAACAACGAAATCGAACATCGAAATCGAACAACGAAATCGAACAACGAAATCGAACAACGAAATCGAACAACGAAATCGAACAACGAAATCGAACAACGAAATCGAACAACGAAATCGAACATCGAAATCGAACATCGAAATCGAACAACGAAATCGAACAACGAAATCGAACAAAGAAATCGAACAACGAAATCGAACAACGAAATCGAACAACGAAATCGAACAACGAAATCGAACAACGAAATCGAACAACGAAATCGAACAACGAAATCGAACAACGAAATCGAACAACGAAATCGAACAACGAAATCGAACAACGAAATCGAACAACGAAATCGAACAACGAAATCGAACATCGAAATCGAACAACGAAATCGAACAACGAAATCGAACAACGAAATCGAACAACGAAATCGAACAACGAAATCGAACAACGAAATCGAACAACGAAATCGAACAACGAAATCGTACAACGAATACGAACAACGAATTCGAACAACGAATTCGAACAACCAAATCGAACAACCAAATCGAACAACCAAATCGAACAACGAAATCGAACTTCGACATCGAACAACGAAATCGAACAACGAAATCGAAACACGAAATCGAACAAAGAACAACGAAATCTAACAACGAAATCGAACAACGAAATCGAACAACGAAATCGAACAACGAAATCGAACAACGAAATCGAACAACGAAATCGAACAACGAAATCCAACAACAAAATCGAACAACGAAATCGAACAACGAAATCGAACAACGAAATCGAACAACGATTTCGAACAACGAAATCGAACAACGAAATCGAACAACGAAATCGAACAACGAAATCGAACAACGAAATCGAACAACGAAATCGAACAACGAAATCGAACATCGAAATCGAACAACGAAATCGAACAACGAAATCGAACAACGAAATCGAACAAGGAAATTGGAACAACGAATTCGAACAACGAAATCGAACAACGAAATCGAACAACGAATTCGAACAACGATTTCGAACCACGAAACGAACAAAGAACAACGAAATCTAACAACGAACAACGAAATCTAACAACGAACACGAATTCGAACAACGAATTCGAACCACGAAATCGAACAACGAAATCGAACAACGAAATCGAACAACGAAATCGAAAAACGAAATCGATCAACGAAATCGAACAATCAAATCGAAACAAAGAAAATCGAACAACGAAATCGATCAACGAAATCGAACACGAATTCAAACAACGAAATCAAACAACGAAATCGAACTTCGAAATCGAACAACGAAATCGAACAACGAAATCGAACAACGAAATCGAATAGCGAAATCGAACAACGAAATCGAACAACGAAATCGAACAACGAAATCGAACAACGAAATCGAACAACGAAATCGAACAACGAAATCGAACAACGAAATCGAACAACGAAATCGAACAACTAAATCGAACACCGAAATCGAACAACAAAATCGAACAACGAAATCGAACTTCGAAATCGAACAACGAAATCGAACAACGATTTCGAACAACGAAATCGAACAACGAAATCGAACAACGAAATCGAACAACGAAATCGAACAACGAAATCGAACAACGAAATCGAACAACGAAATCGAACAACGAAATCGAACAACGAAATCGAACAACGAAATCGAACAACGAAATCGAACAACGAAATCGAACAACGAAATCTCGAACAACGAAATGGAACAACGAAATCGAACAACGAAATCGAACAACGAAATCGAACATCGAAATCGAACAACGAAATCGAACAACGAAATCGAACAACGAAATCGAACAACGAAATCGAACAAGGAAATTGGAACAACGAATTCGAACAACGAAATCGAACAACGAAATCGAACAACGAAATCGAACAACGAAATCGAACAACGAAATCGAACAACGAAATCGAACAACGAAATCGAACAACGAAATCGAACAACGAAATCGAACAACGAAATCGAACAACGAAATCGAACAACGAATTCGAACAACGAAATCGAACAACGAATTCGAACCACGAAACGAACAAAGAACAACGAAATCTAACAACGAACAACGAAATCTAACAACGAACACGAATTCGAACAACGAATTCGAACCACGAAATCGAACAACGAAATCGAACAACGAAATCGAACAACGAAATCGAAAAACGAAATCGAACAACGAAATCGAACAACGAAATCGAACAACGAATTCGAACAACGAATTCGAACCACGAAACGAACAAAGAACAACGAAATCTAACAACGAACAACGAAATCTAACAACGAACACGAATTCGAACCACGAAATCGAACAACGAAATCGAACAACGAAATCGAACAACGAAATCGAAAAACGAAATCGATCAACGAAATCGAACTTCGAAATCGAACAACGAAATCGAACAACGAAATCGAACAACGAAATCGAACAACGAAATCGAACAACGAAATCGAACAACGAAATCGAACAACGAAATCGAACAACGAATTCGAACAACGAATTCGAACAACGAATTCGAACAACCTAATCGAACAACGAAATCGAACAACGAAATCGAACAACGAAATCGAACAAAGAAATCGAACAACGAAATCGAACAACGAAATCGAACAACGAAATCGAACAACGAAATCGAACAACGAAATCGAACAACGAAATCGAACTTCGAAATCGAACAACGAAATTGAACAACGAAATCGAACAACGAAATCGAACAACGAAATCGAACAACGAAATCGAACAACGAAATCGAACGAAATCGAACAACGAAATCGAACAACGAAATCGAACAACGAAATCGAACAACGAAATCGAACAACGAAATCAAACAACGAAATCGAACAACGAAATCGAACAACGAAATCGAACAACAAAATCGAACAACGAAATCGAACCACGAAATCGAACAACGAATTCGAACAACGAATTCGAACCACGAAATCGAACAAAGAACAACGAAATCTAACAACGAACAACGAAATCTAACAACGAACAACGAAATCTAACAACGAAATCGAACAACGAAATCGAACAACGAAATCTAACAACGAACAACGAAATCGAACAACGAAATCGAACAACGAAATCGAACAACGAAATCGAACAATGAAATCGAACAACGAAAGCGAACTTCGAAATCGAACAACGAAATCGAACAACGAAATCGAACAACGAAATCGAACAACGAAATCGAACAACGAAATCGAACAACGAAATCGAACAACGAAATCGAACAACGAAATCGAACAACGAAATCGAACAACGAATTCAAACAACGAAATCGAACAACAAAATCGAACAACGAAATCGAACAACGAAATCGAACAACGAATTCGAACAACGAATTCGAACCACGAAACGAACAAAGAACAACGAAATCTAACAACGAACAACGAAATCTAACAACGAACACGAATTCGAACAACGAATTCGAACAACGAATTCGAACAACGAAATCGAACAACGAAATCAAACAACTAAATCTAACAACGAAATCGAACAACGAAATCGAACAACGAAATCGAACTTCGAAATCGAACAACGAAATCGAACAACGATTTCGAACAACGAAATCGAACAACGAAATCGAACAACGAAATCGAACAACGAAATCGAACAACGAAATCAAACAACGAAATCAAACAACGAAATCGAACAACGAAATCGAACATCGAAATCGAACAACGAAATCGAACAACGAAATCGAACAACGAAATCGAACAAGGAAATTGGAACAACGAATTCGAACAACGAAATCGAACAACGAAATCGAACAACGAATTCGAACAACGAATTCGAACCACGAAACGAACAAAGAACAACGAAATCTAACAACGAACAACGAAATCTAACAACGAACACGAATTCGAACAACGAATTCGAACCACGAAATCGAACAACGAAATCGAACAACGAAATCGAACAACGAAATCGAAAAACGAAATCGATCAACGAAATCGAACAATCAAATCGAAACAAAGAAAATCGAACAACGAAATCGATCAACGAAATCGAACACGAATTCAAACAACGAAATCGAACAACGAAATCGAACAACGAAATCGAACAACGAAATCGAAAAACGAAATCGAACAACGAAATCGAACAACGAAATCGAACAACGAATTCGAACAACGAATTCGAACCACGAAACGAACAAAGAACAACGAAATCTAACAACGAACAACGAAATCTAACAACGAACACGAATTCGAACCACGAAATCGAACAACGAAATCGAACAACGAAATCGAACAACGAAATCGAAAAACGAAATCGATCAACGAAATCGAACTTCGAAATCGAACAACGAAATCGAACAACGAAATCGAACAACGAAATCGAACAACGAAATCGAACAACGAAATCGAACAACGAAATCGAACAACGAATTCGAACAACGAATTCGAACAACGAATTCGAACAACGAATTCGAACAACCTAATCGAACAACGAAATCGAACAACGAAATCGAACAACGAAATCGAACAAAGAAATCGAACAACGAAATCGAACAACGAAATCGAACAACGAAATCGAACAACGAAATCGAACAACGAAATCGAACAACGAAATCGAACTTCGAAATCGAACAACGAAATCGAACAACGAAATCGAACAACGAAATCGAACAACGAAATCGAACAACGAAATCGAACAACGAAATCGAACAACGAAATCGAACAACGAAATCGAACAACGAAATCGAACAACGAAATCGAACAACGAAATCGAACAACGAAATCAAACAACGAAATCGAACAACGAAATCGAACAACAAAATCGAACAACGAAATCGAACCACGAAATCGAACAACGAATTCGAACAACGAATTCGAACCACGAAATCGAACAAAGAACAACGAAATCTAACAACGAACAACGAAATCTAACAACGAACAACGAAATCTAACAACGAAATCGAACAACGAAATCGAACAACGAAATCTAACAACGAACAACGAAATCGAACAACGAAATCGAACAACGAAATCGAACAACGAAATCGAACAATGAAATCGAACAACGAAAGCGAACTTCGAAATCGAACAACGAAATCGAACAACGAAATCGAACAACGAAATCGAACAACGAAATCGAACAACGAAATCGAACAACGAAATCGAACAACGAAATCGAACAACGAAATCGAACAACGAATTCAAACAACGAAATCGAACAACAAAATCGAACAACGAAATCGAACAACGAAATCGAACAACGAATTCGAACAACGAATTCGAACCACGAAACGAACAAAGAACAACGAAATCTAACAACGAACAACGAAATCTAACAACGAACACGAATTCGAACAACGAATTCGAACCACGAAATCGAACAACGAAATCGAACAACGAAATCGAACAACGAAATCGAAAAACGAAATCGATCAACGAAATCGAACAATCAAATCGAAACAAAGAAAATCGAACAACGAAATCGATCAACGAAATCGAACAACGAAATCGAACAACGAATTCGAACAACGAAATCGAACAACGAATTCAAACAACGAATTCGAACAACGAATTCGAACAACGAAATCGAACAACGAAATCGAACAACTAAATCTAACAACGAAATCGAACAACGAAATCGAACAACGAAATCGAACTTCGAAATCGAACAACGAAATCGAACAACGATTTCGAACAACGAAATCGAACAACGAAATCGAACAACGAAATCGAACAACGAAATCGAACAACGAAATCAAACAACGAAATCAAACAACGAAATCGAACAACGAAATCGAACATCGAAATCGAACAACGAAATCGAACAACGAAATCGAACAACGAAATCGAACAAGGAAATTGGAACAACGAATTCGAACAACGGAATCGAACAACGAAATCGAACAACGAAATCGAACAACGAATTCGAACAACGAATTCGAACCACGAAACGAACAAAGAACAACGAAATCTAACAACGAACAACGAAATCTAACAACGAACACGAATTCGAACAACGAATTCGAACCACGAAATCGAACAACGAAATCGAACAACGAAATCGAACAACGAAATCGAAAAACGAAATCGATCAACGAAATCGAACAATCAAATCGAAACAAAGAAAATCGAACAACGAAATCGATCAACGAAATCGAACACGAATTCAAACAACGAAATCAAACAACGAAATCGAACTTCGAAATCGAACAACGAAATCGAACAACGAAATCGAACAACGAAATCGAACAGCGAAATCGAACAACGAAATCGAACAACGAAATCGAACAACGAAATCGAACAACGAAATCGAACAACGAAATCGAACAACGAAATCGAACAACGAAATCAAACAACGAAATCGAACAACTAAATCGAACAACGAAATCGAACAACAAAATCGAACAACGAAATCGAACTTCGAAATCGAACAACGAAATCGAACAACGATTTCGAACAACGAAATCGAACAACGAAATCGAACAACGAAATCGAACAACGAAATCGAACAACGAAATCGAACAACGAAATCGAACAACGAAATCGAACAACGAAATCGAACAACGAAATCGAACAACGAAATCAAACAACGAAATCAAACAACGAAATCGAACAACGAAATCGAACAACGAAATCGAACAACGAAATCGAACAACGAAATCGAACAACGAAATCGAACAACGAAATCGAACAACGAAATGGAACAACGAAATCGAACAACGAAATCGAACAACGAAATCGAACATCGAAATCGAACAACGAAATCGAACAACGAAATCGAACAACGAAATCGAACAAGGAAATTGGAACAACGAATTCGAACAACGAAATCGAACAACGAAATCGAACAACGAAATCGAACAACGAAATCGAACAACGAAATCGAACAACGAATTCGAACAACGAAATCGAACAACGAAATCGAACAACGAAATCGAACAACGAAATCGAACAACGAAATCGAACAACGAAATCGAACTTCGAAATCGAACAACGAAATCGAACAACGAAATCGAACAACGAAATCGAACAACGAAATCGAACAACGAAATCGAACAACGAAATCGAACAACGAAATCGAACAACGAAAGCGAACTTCGAAATCGAACAACGAAATCGAACAACGAAATCGAACAACGAAATCGAACAACGAAATCGAACAACGAAATCGAACAACGAAATCGAACTTCGAAATCGAACAACGAAATCGAACAACGAAATCGAACAACGAAATCTAACAACGAAATCGAACAACGAAATCGAACAACGAAATCGAACAACGAAATCGAACAACGAAATCGAACAACGAAATCGAACAACGAAATCGAACTTCGAAATCGAACAACGAAATCGAACAACGAAATCGAACAACGAAATGGAACAACGAAATCGAACAACAAAATCGAACAACGAAATCGAACAACGAAATCGAACAACGAAATCGAACAACGAATTCGAACAACGAATTCGAACAACGAATTCGAACCACGAAACGAACAAAGAACAACGAAATCTAACAACGAACAACGAAATCTAACAACGAACACGAATTCGAACAACGAATTCGAACCACGAAATCGAACAACGAAATCGAACAACGAAATCGAACAACGAAATCGAAAAACGAAATCGATCAACGAAATCGAACAATCAAATCGAAACAAAGAAAATCGAACAACGAAATCGATCAACGAAATCGAACACGAATTCAAACAACGAAATCAAACAACGAAATCGAACTTCGAAATCGAACAACGAAATCGAACAACGAAATCGAACAGCGAAATCGAACAACGAAATCGAACAACGAAATCGAACAACGAAATCGAACAACGAAATCGAACAACGAAATCGAACAACGAAATCGAACAACGAAATCGAACAACGAAATCGAACAACGAAATCGAACAACGAAATCGAACAACAAAATCGAACAACGAAATCGAACAACGAAATCGAACAACGAAATCGAACAACGATTTCGAACAACGAAATCGAACAACGAAATCGAACAACGAAATCGAACAACGAAATCGAACAACGAAATCGAACAACGAAATCGAACAACGAAATCGAACATCGAAATCGAACAACGAAATCGAACAACGAAATCGAACAACGAAATCGAACAAGGAAATTGGAACAACGAATTCGAACAACGAAATCGAACAACGAAATCGAACAACGAATTCGAACAACGATTTCGAACCACGAAACGAACAAAGAACAACGAAATCTAACAACGAACAACGAAATCTAACAACGAACACGAATTCGAACAACGAATTCGAACCACGAAATCGAACAACGAAATCGAACAACGAAATCGAACAACGAAATCGAAAAACGAAATCGATCAACGAAATCGAACAATCAAATCGAAACAAAGAAAATCGAACAACGAAATCGATCAACGAAATCGAACACGAATTCAAACAACGAAATCAAACAACGAAATCGAACTTCGAAATCGAACAACGAAATCGAACAACGAAATCGAACAACGAAATCGAACAACGAAATCGAACAACGAAATCGAACAACGAAATCGAACAACGAAATCGAACAACGAAATCGAACAACTAAATCGAACACCGAAATCGAACAACAAAATCGAACAACGAAATCGAACTTCGAAATCGAACAACGAAATCGAACAACGATTTCGAACAACGAAATCGAACAACGAAATCGAACAACGAAATCGAACAACGAAATCGAACAACGAAATCGAACAACGAAATCGAACAACGAAATCGAACAACGAAATCGAACAACGAAATCGAACAACGAAATCGAACAACGAAATCGAACAACGAAATCGAACAACGAAATCGAACAACGAAATCGAACAACGAAATCGAACAACGAAATCGAACAACGAAATCTCGAACAACGAAATGGAACAACGAAATCGAACAACGAAATCGAACAACGAAATCGAACATCGAAATCGAACAACGAAATCGAACAACGAAATCGAACAACGAAATCGAACAACGAAATCGAACAAGGAAATTGGAACAACGAATTCGAACAACGAAATCGAACAACGAAATCGAACAACGAAATCGAACAACGAAATCGAACAACGAAATCGAACAACGAAATCGAACAACGAAATCGAACAACGAAATCGAACAACGAAATCGAACAACGAAATCGAACAACGAATTCGAACAACGAAATCGAACAACGAATTCGAACCACGAAACGAACAAAGAACAACGAAATCTAACAACGAACAACGAAATCTAACAACGAACACGAATTCGAACAACGAATTCGAACCACGAAATCGAACAACGAAATCGAACAACGAAATCGAACAACGAAATCGAAAAACGAAATCGAACAACGAAATCGAACAACGAAATCGAACAATGAATTCGAACAACGAATTCGAACCACGAAACGAACAAAGAACAACGAAATCTAACAACGAACAACGAAATCTAACAACGAACACGAATTCGAACCACGAAATCGAACAACGAAATCGAACAACGAAATCGAACAACGAAATCGAAAAACGAAATCGATCAACGAAATTGAACTTCGAAATCGAACAACGAAATCGAACAACGAAATCGAACAACGAAATCGAACAACGAAATCGAACAACGAAATCGAACAACGAAATCGAACAACGAATTCGAACAACGAATTCGAACAACGAATTCGAACAACCTAATCGAACAACGAAATCGAACAACGAAATCGAACAACGAAATCGAACAAAGAAATCGAACAACGAAATCGAACAACGAAATCGAACAACGAAATCGAACAACGAAATCGAACAACGAAATCGAACAACGAAATCGAACTTCGAAATCGAACAACGAAATCGAACAACGAAATCGAACAACGAAATCGAACAACGAAATCGAACAACGAAATCGAACAACGAAATCGAACAACGAAATCGAACAACGAAATCGAACAACGAAATCGAACAACGAAATCGAACAACGAAATCAAACAACGAAATCGAACAACGAAATCGAACAACGAAATCGAACAACAAAATCGAACAACGAAATCGAACCACGAAATCGAACAACGAATTCGAACAACGAATTCGAACCACGAAATCGAACAAAGAACAACGAAATCTAACAACGAACAACGAAATCTAACAACGAACAACGAAATCTAACAACGAAATCGAACAACGAAATCGAACAACGAAATCTAACAACGAACAACGAAATCGAACAACGAAATCGAACAACGAAATCGAACAACGAAATCGAACAATGAAATCGAACAACGAAAGCGAACTTCGAAATCGAACAACGAAATCGAACAACGAAATCGAACAACGAAATCGAACAACGAAATCGAACAACGAAATCGAACAACGAAATCGAACAACGAAATCGAACAACGAAATCGAACAACGAAATCGAACAACGAATTCAAACAACGAAATCGAACAACAAAATCGAACAACGAAATCGAACAACGAAATCGAACAACGAATTCGAACAACGAATTCGAACCACGAAACGAACAAAGAACAACGAAATCTAACAACGAACAACGAAATCTAACAACGAACACGAATTCGAACAACGAATTCGAACCACGAAATCGAACAACGAAATCGAACAACGAAATCGAACAACGAAATCGAAAAACGAAATCGATCAACGAAATCGAACAATCAAATCGAAACAAAGAAAATCGAACAACGAAATCGATCAACGAAATCGAACAACGAAATCGAACAACGAATTCGAACAACGAAATCGAACAACGAATTCAAACAACGAATTCGAACAACGAATTCGAACAACGAAATCGAACAACGAAATCGAACAACTAAATCTAACAACGAAATCGAACAACGAAATCGAACAACGAAATCGAACTTCGAAATCGAACAACGAAATCGAACAACGATTTCGAACAACGAAATCGAACAACGAAATCGAACAACGAAATCGAACAACGAAATCGAACAACGAAATCAAACAACGAAATCAAACAACGAAATCGAACAACGAAATCGAACATCGAAATCGAACAACGAAATCGAACAACGAAATCGAACAACGAAATCGAACAAGGAAATTGGAACAACGAATTCGAACAACGAAATCGAACAACGAAATCGAACAACGAATTCGAACAACGAATTCGAACCACGAAACGAACAAAGAACAACGAAATCTAACAACGAACAACGAAATCTAACAACGAACACGAATTCGAACAACGAATTCGAACCACGAAATCGAACAACGAAATCGAACAACGAAATCGAACAACGAAATCGAAAAACGAAATCGATCAACGAAATCGAACAATCAAATCGAAACAAAGAAAATCGAACAACGAAATCGATCAACGAAATCGAACACGAATTCAAACAACGAAATCAAACAACGAAATCGAACTTCGAAATCGAACAACGAAATCGAACAACGAAATCGAACAACGAAATCGAACAGCGAAATCGAACAACGAAATCGAACAACGAAATCGAACAACGAAATCGAACAACGAAATCGAACAACGAAATCGAACAACGAAATCGAACAACGAAATCGAACAACGAAATCGAACAACGAAATCGAACAACTAAATCGAACAACGAAATCGAACAACAAAATCGAACAACGAAATCGAACTTCGAAATCGAACAACGAAATCGAACAACGATTTCGAACAACGAAATCGAACAACGAAATCGAACAACGAAATCGAACAACGAAATCGAACAACGAAATCGAACAACGAAATCGAACAACGAAATCGAACAACGAAATCGAACAACGAAATCGAACAACGAAATCAAACAACGAAATCGAACAACGAAATCGAACAACGAAATCGAACAACGAAATCGAACAACGAAATCGAACAACGAAATGGAACAACGAAATCGAACAACGAAATCGAACAACGAAATCGAACATCGAAATCGAACAACGAAATCGAACAACGAAATCGAACAACGAAATCGAACAACGAAATCGAACAAGGAAATTGGAACAACGAATTCGAACAACGAAATCGAACAACGAAATCGAACAACGAAATCGAACAACGAAATCGAACAACGAAATCGAACAACGAAATCGAACAACGAAATCGAACAACGAATTCGAACAACGAAATCGAACAACGAAATCGAACAACGAAATCGAACAACGAAATCGAACAACGAAATCGAACAACGAAATCGAACTTCGAAATCGAACAACGAAATCGAACAACGAAATCGAACAACGAATTCGAACAACGAAATCGAACAACGAAATCGAACAACGAAATCGAACAACGAAATCGAACAACGAAATCGAACAACGAAATCGAACAACGAAAGCGAACTTCGAAATCGAACAACGAAATCGAACAACGAAATCGAACAACGAAATCGAACAACGAAATCGAACAACGAAATCGAACAACGAAATCGAACTTCGAAATCGAACAACGAAATCGAACAACGAAATCGAACAACGAAATCTAACAACGAAATCGAACAACGAAATCGAACAACGAAATCGAACAACGAAATCGAACAACGAAATCGAACAACGAAATCGAACAACGAAATCGAACAACGAAATCGAACAACGAAATCGAACTTCGAAATCGAACAACGAAATCGAACAACGAAATCGAACAACGAATTCGAACAACCAAATCGAACAACCAAATCGAACAACCAAATCGAACAACCAAATCGAACAACGAAATCGAACTTCGACATCGAACAACGAAATCGAACAACGAAATCGAAACACGAAATCGAACAAAGAACAACGAAATCTAACAACGAAATCGAACAACGAAATCGAACAACGAAATCGAACAACGAAATCGAACAACGAAATCGAACAACGAAATCGAACAACGAAATCGTACAACGAATACGAACAACGAATTCGAACAACGAATTCGAACAACCAAATCGAACAACCAAATCGAACAACCAAATCGAACAACCAAATCGAACAACGAAATCGAACTTCGACATCGAACAACGAAATCGAACAACGAAATCGAAACACGAAATCGAACAAAGAACAACGAAATCTAACAACGAAATCGAACAACGAAATCGAACAACGAAATCGAACAACGAAATCGAACAACGAAATCGAACAACGAAATCGAACAACAAAATCGAACAACGAAATCGAACAACGAAATCGAACAACGAAATCGAACAACGATTTCGAACAACGAAATCGAACAACGAAATCGAACAACGAAATCGAACAACGAAATCGAACAACGAAATCGAACAACGAAATCGAACAACGAAATCGAACATCGAAATCGAACAACGAAATCGAACAACGAAATCGAACAACGAAATCGAACAAGGAAATTGGAACAACGAATTCGAACAACGAAATCGAACAACGAAATCGAACAACGTATTCGAACAACGATTTCGAACCACGAAACGAACAAAGAACAACGAAATCTAACAACGAACAACGAAATCTAACAACGAACACGAATTCGAACAACGAATTCGAACCACGAAATCGAACAACGAAATCGAACAACGAAATCGAACAACGAAATCGAACAACGAAATCGAAAAACGAAATCGATCAACGAAATCGAACAATCAAATCGAAACAAAGAAAATCGAACAACGAAATCGATCAACGAAATCGAACACGAATTCAAACAACGAAATCAAACAACGAAATCGAACTTCGAAATCGAACAACGAAATCGAACAACGAAATCGAACAACGAAATCGAACAGCGAAATCGAACAACGAAATCGAACAACGAAATCGAACAACGAAATCGAACAACGAAATCGAACAACGAAATCGAACAACGAAATCGAACAACGAAATCGAACAACGAAATCGAACAACGAAATCGAACAACGAATTCGAACAACGAATTCGAACAACGAAATCGAACAACGAAATCGACCAACGAAATCGAACAACGAAATCGAACTTCGAAATCGAACAACGAAATCGAATAACGAAATCGAACAACGATATCGAACAACGAAATCGAACAACGAAATCGAACATCGAAATCGAACAACGAAATCGAACAACGAAATCGAACAACGAAATCGAACAACGAAATCGAACAACGAAATCGAACAACGAAATCGAACAACGAAATCGAACATCGAAATCGAACATCGAAATCGAACAACGAAATCGAACAACGAAATCGAACAAAGAAATCGAACAACGAAATCGAACAACGAAATCGAACAACGAAATCGAACAACGAAATCGAACAACGAAATCGAACAACGAAATCGAACAACGAAATCGAACAACGAAATCGAACAACGAAATCGAACAACGAAATCGAACAACGAAATCGAACAACGAAATCGAACAACGAAATCGAACATCGAAATCGAACAACGAAATCGAACAACGAAATCGAACAACGAAATCGAACAACGAAATCGAACAACGAAATCGAACAACGAAATCGAACAACGAAATCGAACAACGAAATCGTACAACGAATACGAACAACGAATTCGAACAACGAATTCGAACAACCAAATCGAACAACCAAATCGAACAACCAAATCGAACAACGAAATCGAACTTCGACATCGAACAACGAAATCGAACAACGAAATCGAAACACGAAATCGAACAAAGAACAACGAAATCTAACAACGAAATCGAACAACGAAATCGAACAACGAAATCGAACAACGAAATCGAACAACGAAATCGAACAACGAAATCGAACAACGAAATCCAACAACAAAATCGAACAACGAAATCGAACAACGAAATCGAACAACGAAATCGAACAACGATTTCGAACAACGAAATCGAACAACGAAATCGAACAACGAAATCGAACAACGAAATCGAACAACGAAATCGAACAACGAAATCGAACAACGAAATCGAACATCGAAATCGAACAACGAAATCGAACAACGAAATCGAACAACGAAATCGAACAAGGAAATTGGAACAACGAATTCGAACAACGAAATCGAACAACGAAATCGAACAACGAATTCGAACAACGATTTCGAACCACGAAACGAACAAAGAACAACGAAATCTAACAACGAACAACGAAATCTAACAACGAACACGAATTCGAACAACGAATTCGAACCACGAAATCGAACAACGAAATCGAACAACGAAATCGAACAACGAAATCGAAAAACGAAATCGATCAACGAAATCGAACAATCAAATCGAAACAAAGAAAATCGAACAACGAAATCGATCAACGAAATCGAACACGAATTCAAACAACGAAATCAAACAACGAAATCGAACTTCGAAATCGAACAACGAAATCGAACAACGAAATCGAACAACGAAATCGAATAGCGAAATCGAACAACGAAATCGAACAACGAAATCGAACAACGAAATCGAACAACGAAATCGAACAACGAAATCGAACAACGAAATCGAACAACGAAATCGAACAACGAAATCGAACAACGAAATCGAACAACTAAATCGAACACCGAAATCGAACAACAAAATCGAACAACGAAATCGAACTTCGAAATCGAACAACGAAATCGAACAACGATTTCGAACAACGAAATCGAACAACGAAATCGAACAACGAAATCGAACAACGAAATCGAACAACGAAATCGAACAACGAAATCGAACAACGAAATCGAACAACGAAATCGAACAACGAAATCGAACAACGAAATCGAACAACGAAATCGAACAACGAAATCGAACAACGAAATCTCGAACAACGAAATGGAACAACGAAATCGAACAACGAAATCGAACAACGAAATCGAACATCGAAATCGAACAACGAAATCGAACAACGAAATCGAACAACGAAATCGAACAACGAAATCGAACAAGGAAATTGGAACAACGAATTCGAACAACGAAATCGAACAACGAAATCGAACAACGAAATCGAACAACGAAATCGAACAACGAAATCGAACAACGAAATCGAACAACGAAATCGAACAACGAAATCGAACAACGAAATCGAACAACGAAATCGAACAACGAAATCGAACAACGAATTCGAACAACGAAATCGAACAACGAATTCGAACCACGAAACGAACAAAGAACAACGAAATCTAACAACGAACAACGAAATCTAACAACGAACACGAATTCGAACAACGAATTCGAACCACGAAATCGAACAACGAAATCGAACAACGAAATCGAACAACGAAATCGAAAAACGAAATCGAACAACGAAATCGAACAACGAAATCGAACAACGAATTCGAACAACGAATTCGAACCACGAAACGAACAAAGAACAACGAAATCTAACAACGAACAACGAAATCTAACAACGAACACGAATTCGAACCACGAAATCGAACAACGAAATCGAACAACGAAATCGAACAACGAAATCGAAAAACGAAATCGATCAACGAAATCGAACTTCGAAATCGAACAACGAAATCGAACAACGAAATCGAACAACGAAATCGAACAACGAAATCGAACAACGAAATCGAACAACGAAATCGAACAACGAATTCGAACAACGAATTCGAACAACGAATTCGAACAACGAATTCGAACAACCTAATCGAACAACGAAATCGAACAACGAAATCGAACAACGAAATCGAACAAAGAAATCGAACAACGAAATCGAACAACGAAATCGAACAACGAAATCGAACAACGAAATCGAACAACGAAATCGAACTTCGAAATCGAACAACGAAATTGAACAACGAAATCGAACAACGAAATCGAACAACGAAATCGAACAACGAAATCGAACAACGAAATCGAACGAAATCGAACAACGAAATCGAACAACGAAATCGAACAACGAAATCGAACAACGAAATCGAACAACGAAATCAAACAACGAAATCGAACAACGAAATCGAACAACGAAATCGAACAACAAAATCGAACAACGAAATCGAACCACGAAATCGAACAACGAATTCGAACAACGAATTCGAACCACGAAATCGAACAAAGAACAACGAAATCTAACAACGAACAACGAAATCTAACAACGAACAACGAAATCTAACAACGAAATCGAACAACGAAATCGAACAACGAAATCTAACAACGAACAACGAAATCGAACAACGAAATCGAACAACGAAATCGAACAACGAAATCGAACAATGAAATCGAACAACGAAAGCGAACTTCGAAATCGAACAACGAAATCGAACAACGAAATCGAACAACGAAATCGAACAACGAAATCGAACAACGAAATCGAACAACGAAATCGAACAACGAAATCGAACAACGAAATCGAACAACGAAATCGAACAACGAATTCAAACAACGAAATCGAACAACAAAATCGAACAACGAAATCGAACAACGAAATCGAACAACGAATTCGAACAACGAATTCGAACCACGAAACGAACAAAGAACAACGAAATCTAACAACGAACAACGAAATCTAACAACGAACACGAATTCGAACAACGAATTCGAACAACGAATTCGAACAACGAAATCGAACAACGAAATCAAACAACTAAATCTAACAACGAAATCGAACAACGAAATCGAACAACGAAATCGAACTTCGAAATCGAACAACGAAATCGAACAACGATTTCGAACAACGAAATCGAACAACGAAATCGAACAACGAAATCGAACAACGAAATCGAACAACGAAATCAAACAACGAAATCAAACAACGAAATCGAACAACGAAATCGAACATCGAAATCGAACAACGAAATCGAACAACGAAATCGAACAACGAAATCGAACAAGGAAATTGGAACAACGAATTCGAACAACGAAATCGAACAACGAAATCGAACAACGAATTCGAACAACGAATTCGAACCACGAAACGAACAAAGAACAACGAAATCTAACAACGAACAACGAAATCTAACAACGAACACGAATTCGAACAACGAATTCGAACCACGAAATCGAACAACGAAATCGAACAACGAAATCGAACAACGAAATCGAAAAACGAAATCGATCAACGAAATCGAACAATCAAATCGAAACAAAGAAAATCGAACAACGAAATCGATCAACGAAATCGAACACGAATTCAAACAACGAAATCGAACAACGAAATCGAACAACGAAATCGAACAACGAAATCGAAAAACGAAATCGAACAACGAAATCGAACAACGAAATCGAACAACGAATTCGAACAACGAATTCGAACCACGAAACGAACAAAGAACAACGAAATCTAACAACGAACAACGAAATCTAACAACGAACACGAATTCGAACCACGAAATCGAACAACGAAATCGAACAACGAAATCGAACAACGAAATCGAAAAACGAAATCGATCAACGAAATCGAACTTCGAAATCGAACAACGAAATCGAACAACGAAATCGAACAACGAAATCGAACAACGAAATCGAACAACGAAATCGAACAACGAAATCGAACAACGAATTCGAACAACGAATTCGAACAACGAATTCGAACAACGAATTCGAACAACCTAATCGAACAACGAAATCGAACAACGAAATCGAACAACGAAATCGAACAAAGAAATCGAACAACGAAATCGAACAACGAAATCGAACAACGAAATCGAACAACGAAATCGAACAACGAAATCGAACAACGAAATCGAACTTCGAAATCGAACAACGAAATCGAACAACGAAATCGAACAACGAAATCGAACAACGAAATCGAACAACGAAATCGAACAACGAAATCGAACAACGAAATCGAACAACGAAATCGAACAACGAAATCGAACAACGAAATCGAACAACGAAATCGAACAACGAAATCAAACAACGAAATCGAACAACGAAATCGAACAACAAAATCGAACAACGAAATCGAACCACGAAATCGAACAACGAATTCGAACAACGAATTCGAACCACGAAATCGAACAAAGAACAACGAAATCTAACAACGAACAACGAAATCTAACAACGAACAACGAAATCTAACAACGAAATCGAACAACGAAATCGAACAACGAAATCTAACAACGAACAACGAAATCGAACAACGAAATCGAACAACGAAATCGAACAACGAAATCGAACAATGAAATCGAACAACGAAAGCGAACTTCGAAATCGAACAACGAAATCGAACAACGAAATCGAACAACGAAATCGAACAACGAAATCGAACAACGAAATCGAACAACGAAATCGAACAACGAAATCGAACAACGAAATCGAACAACGAATTCAAACAACGAAATCGAACAACAAAATCGAACAACGAAATCGAACAACGAAATCGAACAACGAATTCGAACAACGAATTCGAACCACGAAACGAACAAAGAACAACGAAATCTAACAACGAACAACGAAATCTAACAACGAACACGAATTCGAACAACGAATTCGAACCACGAAATCGAACAACGAAATCGAACAACGAAATCGAACAACGAAATCGAAAAACGAAATCGATCAACGAAATCGAACAATCAAATCGAAACAAAGAAAATCGAACAACGAAATCGATCAACGAAATCGAACAACGAAATCGAACAACGAATTCGAACAACGAAATCGAACAACGAATTCAAACAACGAATTCGAACAACGAATTCGAACAACGAAATCGAACAACGAAATCGAACAACTAAATCTAACAACGAAATCGAACAACGAAATCGAACAACGAAATCGAACTTCGAAATCGAACAACGAAATCGAACAACGATTTCGAACAACGAAATCGAACAACGAAATCGAACAACGAAATCGAACAACGAAATCGAACAACGAAATCAAACAACGAAATCAAACAACGAAATCGAACAACGAAATCGAACATCGAAATCGAACAACGAAATCGAACAACGAAATCGAACAACGAAATCGAACAAGGAAATTGGAACAACGAATTCGAACAACGGAATCGAACAACGAAATCGAACAACGAAATCGAACAACGAATTCGAACAACGAATTCGAACCACGAAACGAACAAAGAACAACGAAATCTAACAACGAACAACGAAATCTAACAACGAACACGAATTCGAACAACGAATTCGAACCACGAAATCGAACAACGAAATCGAACAACGAAATCGAACAACGAAATCGAAAAACGAAATCGATCAACGAAATCGAACAATCAAATCGAAACAAAGAAAATCGAACAACGAAATCGATCAACGAAATCGAACACGAATTCAAACAACGAAATCAAACAACGAAATCGAACTTCGAAATCGAACAACGAAATCGAACAACGAAATCGAACAACGAAATCGAACAGCGAAATCGAACAACGAAATCGAACAACGAAATCGAACAACGAAATCGAACAACGAAATCGAACAACGAAATCGAACAACGAAATCGAACAACGAAATCAAACAACGAAATCGAACAACTAAATCGAACAACGAAATCGAACAACAAAATCGAACAACGAAATCGAACTTCGAAATCGAACAACGAAATCGAACAACGATTTCGAACAACGAAATCGAACAACGAAATCGAACAACGAAATCGAACAACGAAATCGAACAACGAAATCGAACAACGAAATCGAACAACGAAATCGAACAACGAAATCGAACAACGAAATCGAACAACGAAATCAAACAACGAAATCGAACAACGAAATCGAACAACGAAATCGAACAACGAAATCGAACAACGAAATCGAACAACGAAATCGAACAACGAAATGGAACAACGAAATCGAACAACGAAATCGAACAACGAAATCGAACATCGAAATCGAACAACGAAATCGAACAACGAAATCGAACAACGAAATCGAACAAGGAAATTGGAACAACGAATTCGAACAACGAAATCGAACAACGAAATCGAACAACGAAATCGAACAACGAAATCGAACAACGAAATCGAACAACGAATTCGAACAACGAAATCGAACAACGAAATCGAACAACGAAATCGAACAACGAAATCGAACAACGAAATCGAACAACGAAATCGAACTTCGAAATCGAACAACGAAATCGAACAACGAAATCGAACAACGAAATCGAACAACGAAATCGAACAACGAAATCGAACAACGAAATCGAACAACGAAATCGAACAACGAAAGCGAACTTCGAAATCGAACAACGAAATCGAACAACGAAATCGAACAACGAAATCGAACAACGAAATCGAACAACGAAATCGAACAACGAAATCGAACTTCGAAATCGAACAACGAAATCGAACAACGAAATCGAACAACGAAATCTAACAACGAAATCGAACAACGAAATCGAACAACGAAATCGAACAACGAAATCGAACAACGAAATCGAACAACGAAATCGAACAACGAAATCGAACTTCGAAATCGAACAACGAAATCGAACAACGAAATCGAACAACGAAATGGAACAACGAAATCGAACAACAAAATCGAACAACGAAATCGAACAACGAAATCGAACAACGAAATCGAACAACGAATTCGAACAACGAATTCGAACAACGAATTCGAACCACGAAACGAACAAAGAACAACGAAATCTAACAACGAACAACGAAATCTAACAACGAACACGAATTCGAACAACGAATTCGAACCACGAAATCGAACAACGAAATCGAACAACGAAATCGAACAACGAAATCGAAAAACGAAATCGATCAACGAAATCGAACAATCAAATCGAAACAAAGAAAATCGAACAACGAAATCGATCAACGAAATCGAACACGAATTCAAACAACGAAATCAAACAACGAAATCGAACTTCGAAATCGAACAACGAAATCGAACAACGAAATCGAACAGCGAAATCGAACAACGAAATCGAACAACGAAATCGAACAACGAAATCGAACAACGAAATCGAACAACGAAATCGAACAACGAAATCGAACAACGAAATCGAACAACGAAATCGAACAACGAAATCGAACAACGAAATCGAACAACAAAATCGAACAACGAAATCGAACAACGAAATCGAACAACGAAATCGAACAACGATTTCGAACAACGAAATCGAACAACGAAATCGAACAACGAAATCGAACAACGAAATCGAACAACGAAATCGAACAACGAAATCGAACAACGAAATCGAACATCGAAATCGAACAACGAAATCGAACAACGAAATCGAACAACGAAATCGAACAAGGAAATTGGAACAACGAATTCGAACAACGAAATCGAACAACGAAATCGAACAACGAATTCGAACAACGATTTCGAACCACGAAACGAACAAAGAACAACGAAATCTAACAACGAACAACGAAATCTAACAACGAACACGAATTCGAACAACGAATTCGAACCACGAAATCGAACAACGAAATCGAACAACGAAATCGAACAACGAAATCGAAAAACGAAATCGATCAACGAAATCGAACAATCAAATCGAAACAAAGAAAATCGAACAACGAAATCGATCAACGAAATCGAACACGAATTCAAACAACGAAATCAAACAACGAAATCGAACTTCGAAATCGAACAACGAAATCGAACAACGAAATCGAACAACGAAATCGAACAACGAAATCGAACAACGAAATCGAACAACGAAATCGAACAACGAAATCGAACAACTAAATCGAACACCGAAATCGAACAACAAAATCGAACAACGAAATCGAACTTCGAAATCGAACAACGAAATCGAACAACGATTTCGAACAACGAAATCGAACAACGAAATCGAACAACGAAATCGAACAACGAAATCGAACAACGAAATCGAACAACGAAATCGAACAACGAAATCGAACAACGAAATCGAACAACGAAATCGAACAACGAAATCGAACAACGAAATCGAACAACGAAATCGAACAACGAAATCGAACAACGAAATCGAACAACGAAATCGAACAACGAAATCGAACAACGAAATCTCGAACAACGAAATGGAACAACGAAATCGAACAACGAAATCGAACAACGAAATCGAACATCGAAATCGAACAACGAAATCGAACAACGAAATCGAACAACGAAATCGAACAACGAAATCGAACAAGGAAATTGGAACAACGAATTCGAACAACGAAATCGAACAACGAAATCGAACAACGAAATCGAACAACGAAATCGAACAACGAAATCGAACAACGAAATCGAACAACGAAATCGAACAACGAAATCGAACAACGAAATCGAACAACGAAATCGAACAACGAATTCGAACAACGAAATCGAACAACGAATTCGAACCACGAAACGAACAAAGAACAACGAAATCTAACAACGAACAACGAAATCTAACAACGAACACGAATTCGAACAACGAATTCGAACCACGAAATCGAACAACGAAATCGAACAACGAAATCGAACAACGAAATCGAAAAACGAAATCGAACAACGAAATCGAACAACGAAATCGAACAATGAATTCGAACAACGAATTCGAACCACGAAACGAACAAAGAACAACGAAATCTAACAACGAACAACGAAATCTAACAACGAACACGAATTCGAACCACGAAATCGAACAACGAAATCGAACAACGAAATCGAACAACGAAATCGAAAAACGAAATCGATCAACGAAATTGAACTTCGAAATCGAACAACGAAATCGAACAACGAAATCGAACAACGAAATCGAACAACGAAATCGAACAACGAAATCGAACAACGAAATCGAACAACGAATTCGAACAACGAATTCGAACAACGAATTCGAACAACCTAATCGAACAACGAAATCGAACAACGAAATCGAACAACGAAATCGAACAAAGAAATCGAACAACGAAATCGAACAACGAAATCGAACAACGAAATCGAACAACGAAATCGAACAACGAAATCGAACAACGAAATCGAACAACGAAATCGAACTTCGAAATCGAACAACGAAATCGAACAACGAAATCGAACAACGAAATCGAACAACGAAATCGAACAACGAAATCGAACAACGAAATCGAACAACGAAATCGAACAACGAAATCGAACAACGAAATCGAACAACGAAATCGAACAACGAAATCAAACAACGAAATCGAACAACGAAATCGAACAACGAAATCTAACAACAAAATCGAACAACGAAATCGAACCACGAAATCGAACAACGAATTCGAACAACGAATTCGAACCACGAAATCGAACAAAGAACAACGAAATCTAACAACGAACAACGAAATCTAACAACGAACAACGAAATCTAACAACGAAATCGAACAACGAAATCGAACAACGAAATCTAACAACGAACAACGAAATCGAACAACGAAATCGAACAACGAAATCGAACAACGAAATCGAACAATGAAATCGAACAACGAAAGCGAACTTCGAAATCGAACAACGAAATCGAACAACGAAATCGAACAACGAAATCGAACAACGAAATCGAACAACGAAATCGAACAACGAAATCGAACAACGAAATCGAACAACGAAATCGAACAACGAAATCGAACAACGAATTCAAACAACGAAATCGAACAACAAAATCGAACAACGAAATCGAACAACGAAATCGAACAACGAATTCGAACAACGAATTCGAACCACGAAACGAACAAAGAACAACGAAATCTAACAACGAACAACGAAATCTAACAACGAACACGAATTCGAACAACGAATTCGAACCACGAAATCGAACAACGAAATCGAACAACGAAATCGAACAACGAAATCGAAAAACGAAATCGATCAACGAAATCGAACAATCAAATCGAAACAAAGAAAATCGAACAACGAAATCGATCAACGAAATCGAACAACGAAATCGAACAACGAATTCGAACAACGAAATCGAACAACGAATTCAAACAACGAATTCGAACAACGAATTCGAACAACGAAATCGAACAACGAAATCGATCAACTAAATCTAACAACGAAATCGAACAACGAAATCGAACAACGAAATCGAACTTCGAAATCGAACAACGAAATCGAACAACGATTTCGAACAACGAAATCGAACAACGAAATCGAACAACGAAATCGAACAACGAAATCGAACAACGAAATCAAACAACGAAATCAAACAACGAAATCGAACAACGAAATCGAACATCGAAATCGAACAACGAAATCGAACAACGAAATCGAACAACGAAATCGAACAAGGAAATTGGAACAACGAATTCGAACAACGAAATCGAACAACGAAATCGAACAACGAATTCGAACAACGAATTCGAACCACGAAACGAACAAAGAACAACGAAATCTAACAACGAACAACGAAATCTAACAACGAACACGAATTCGAACAACGAATTCGAACCACGAAATCGAACAACGAAATCGAACAACGAAATCGAACAACGAAATCGAAAAACGAAATCGATCAACGAAATCGAACAATCAAATCGAAACAAAGAAAATCGAACAACGAAATCGATCAACGAAATCGAACACGAATTCAAACAACGAAATCAAACAACGAAATCGAACTTCGAAATCGAACAACGAAATCGAACAACGAAATCGAACAACGAAATCGAACAGCGAAATCGAACAACGAAATCGAACAACGAAATCGAACAACGAAATCGAACAACGAAATCGAACAACGAAATCGAACAACGAAATCGAACAACGAAATCGAACAACGAAATCGAACAACGAAATCGAACAACTAAATCGAACAACGAAATCGAACAACAAAATCGAACAACGAAATCGAACTTCGAAATCGAACAACGAAATCGAACAACGATTTCGAACAACGAAATCGAACAACGAAATCGAACAACGAAATCGAACAACGAAATCGAACAACGAAATCGAACAACGAAATCGAACAACGAAATCGAACAACGAAATCGAACAACGAAATCGAACAACGAAATCAAACAACGAAATCGAACAACGAAATCGAACAACGAAATCGAACAACGAAATCGAACAACGAAATCGAACAACGAAATGGAACAACGAAATCGAACAACGAAATCGAACAACGAAATCGAACATCGAAATCGAACAACGAAATCGAACAACGAAATCGAACAACGAAATCGAACAACGAAATCGAACAAGGAAATTGGAACAACGAATTCGAACAACGAAATCGAACAACGAAATCGAACAACGAAATCGAACAACGAAATCGAACAACGAAATCGAACAACGAAATCGAACAACGAAATCGAACAACGAATTCGAACAACGAAATCGAACAACGAAATCGAACAACGAAATCGAACAACGAAATCGAACAACGAAATCGAACAACGAAATCGAACTTCGAAATCGAACAACGAAATCGAACAACGAAATCGAACAACGAATTCGAACAACGAAATCGAACAACGAAATCGAACAACGAAATCGAACAACGAAATCGAACAACGAAATCGAACAACGAAATCGAACAACGAAAGCGAACTTCGAAATCGAACAACGAAATCGAACAACGAAATCGAACAACGAAATCGAACAACGAAATCGAACAACGAAATCGAACAACGAAATCGAACTTCGAAATCGAACAACGAAATCGAACAACGAAATCGAACAACGAAATCTAACAACGAAATCGAACAACGAAATCGAACAACGAAATCGAACAACGAAATCGAACAACGAAATCGAACAACGAAATCGAACAACGAAATCGAACAACGAAATCGAACAACGAAATCGAACTTCGAAATCGAACAACGAAATCGAACAACGAAATCGAACAACGAAATCGAACAACGAAATGGAACAACGAAATCGAACAACAAAATCGAACAACGAAATCGAACAACGAAATCGAACAACGAATTCGAACAACGAATTCGAACCACGAAACGAACAAAGAACAACGAAATCTAACAACGAACAACGAAATCTAACAACGAACACGAATTCGAACAACGAATTCGAACCACGAAATCGAACAACGAAATCGAACAACGAAATCGAACAACGAAATCGAAAAACGAAATCGATCAACGAAATCGAACAATCAAATCGAAACAAAGAAAATCGAACAACGAAATCGATCAACGAAATCGAACACGAATTCAAACAACGAAATCAAACAACGAAATCGAACTTCGAAATCGAACAACGAAATCGAACAACGAAATCGAACAGCGAAATCGAACAACGAAATCGAACAACGAAATCGAACAACGAAATCGAACAACGAAATCGAACAACGAAATCGAACAACGAAATCGAACAACGAAATCGAACAACGAAATCGAACAACTAAATCGAACTTCGAAATCGAACTTCGAAATCGAACAACGAAATCGAACAACGAAATCGAACAACGAAATCGAACTTCGAAATCGAACTTCGAAATCGAACAACGAAATCGAACAACGAAATCGAACAACTAAATCGAACAACGAAATCGAACAACGAAATCGAACAACGAAATCGAACAACGAAATCGAACAACGAAATCGAACAACGAAATCGAACAACGAAATCGAACAACGAAATCGAACAACGAATTCGAACAACGAAATCGAACAACGAATTCAAACAACGAATTCGAACAACGAATTCGAACAACGAAATCGAACAACAAAATCGAACAACGAAATCGAACAACGAAATCGAACAACGAAATGGAACTTCGAAATCGAACAACGAAATCGAACAACGAAATCGAACCACGAAATCGAACAAAGAACAACGAAATCTAACAACGAACAACGAAATCTAACAACGAAATCGAACAACGAAATCGAACAACGAAATCGAACAACGAAATCGAACAACGAAATCGAACAACGAAATCGAACAACGAAATCGAACAACGAAATCGAACAACGAAATCGAACAACGAAATCGAACAACGAAATCGAACAACGAAATCGAACAACAAAATCGAACAACGAAATCGAACAACGAAATCGAACAACGAAATCGAACAACGAAATCGAACAACGAAATCGAACAACGAAATCGAACAACGAAATCGAACAACGAAATCGAACAACGAATTCGAACAACGAAATCGAACAACGAAATCGAACTTCGAAATCGAACTTCGAAATCGAACTTCGAAATCGAACAACGAAATCGAACAACGAAATCGAACAACGAATTCGAACAACGAAATCGAACAACGAAATCGAACAACGAAATCGAACAACGAAATCGAACAACGAAATGGAACAACGAAATCGAACAACGAAATCGAACAACGAAATCGAACAACGAAATCGAACAACGAAATCGAACAACGAAATCGAACAACGAATTCGAACAACGAAATCGAACAACGAAATCGAACAAAGAAATCGAACAACTAAATCGAACTTCGAAATCGAACAACGAAATCGAACAACGAAATCGAACAACGAAATCGAACAACGAAATCGAACAACGAAATCGAACAACGAAATCGAACAACGAAATCGAACAACGAAATCGAACAACGAAATCGAACAACGAAATCGAACAACGAAATCGAACAACGAATTCGAACAACGAATTCGAACAACGAAATCGAACAACGAAATCGACCAACGAAATCGAACAACGAAATCGAACTTCGAAATCGAACAACGAAATCGAATTACGAAATCGAACAACGATATCGAACAACGAAATCGAACAACGAAATCGAACATCGAAATCGAACAACGAAATCGAACAACGAAATCGAACAACGAAATCGAACAACGAAATCGAACAACGAAATCGAACAACGAAATCGAACATCGAAATCGAACATCGAAATCGAACAACGAAATCGAACAACGAAATCGAACAAAGAAATCGAACAACGAAATCGAACAACGAAATCGAACAACGAAATCGAACAACGAAATCGAACAACGAAATCGAACAACGAAATCGAACAACGAAATCGAACAACGAAATCGAACAACGAAATCGAACAACGAAATCGAACAACGAAATCGAACATCGAAATCGAACAACGAAATCGAACAACGAAATCGAACAACGAAATCGAACAACGAAATCGAACAACGAAATCGAACAACGAAATCGAACAACGAAATCGAACAACGAAATCGAACAACGAAATCGAACAACGAAATCGAACAACGAATACGAACAACGAATTCGAACAACCAAATCGAACAACCAAATCGAACAACCAAATCGAACAACGAAATCGAACAACGAAATCGAACAACGAAATCGAACAACGAAATCGAACAACGAAATCGAACAACGAAATCGAACAACGAAATCGAACAACGAATTCGAACAACGAAATCGAACAACGAAATCGAACTTCGAAATCGAACTTCGAAATCGAACAACGAAATCGAACAACGAAATCGAACAACGAAATCGAACAACGAATTCGAACAACGATTTCGAACAACGAAATCGAACAACGACATCGAACAACGAAATCGAACAACGAAATCGAACAACGAAATCGAACAACGAAATCGAACAACGAAATCGAACAACGAAATCGAACAACGAAATCGAACAACGAAATCGAACAACGAATTCGAACAACGAATTCGAACAACGAATTCGAACAACGAAATCGAACAACGAAATCGAACAACGAAATCGAACAACGAAATCGAACAACGAAATCGAACTTCGAAATCGAACTTCGAAATTGAACAACGAAATCAAACAACGAAATCGAACTTCGAAATCGAACAACGAAATCGAACAACGAAATCGAACAGCGAAATCGAACAACGAAATCGAACAACGAAATCGAACAACGAAATCGAACAACGAAATCGAACAACGAAATCGAACAACGAAATCGAACAACGAAATCGAACAACGAAATCGAACAACTAAATCGAACTTCGAAATCGAACTTCGAAATCGAACAACGAAATCGAACAACTAAATCGAACTTCGAAATCGAACTTCGAAATCGAACAACGAAATCGAACAACGAAATCGAACAACTAAATCGAACAACGAAATCGAACAACGAAATCGAACAACGAAATCGAACAACGAAATCGAACAACGAAATCGAACAACGAAATCGAACTTCGAAATCGAACAACGAATTCGAACAACGAAATCGAACAACGAATTCAAACAACGAATTCGAACAACGAATTCGAACAACGAAATCGAACAACAAAATCGAACAACGAAATCGAACAACGAAATCGAACAACGAAATCGAACTTCGAAATCGAACAACGAAATCGAACAACGAAATCGAACCACGAAATCGAACAAAGAACAACGAAATCTAACAACGAACAACGAAATCTAACAACGAAATCGAACAACGAAATCGAACAACGAAATCGAACAACGAAATCGAACAACGAAATCGAACAACGAAATCGAACAACGAAATCGAACAACGAAATCGAACAACGAAATCGAACAACGAAATCGAACAACGAAATCGAACAACAAAATCGAACAACGAAATCGAACAACGAAATCGAACAACGAAATCGAACAACGAAATCGAACAACGAAATCGAACAACGAAATCGAACAACGAAATCGAACAACGAAATCGAACAACGAAATCGAACAACGAAATCGAACAACGAAATCGAACAACGAAATCGAACAACGAAATCGAACAACGAATTCGAACAACGAAATCGAACAACGAAATCGAACTTCGAAATCGAACTTCGAAATCGAACAACGAAATCGAACAACGAAATCGAACAACGAATTCGAACAACGATTTCGAACAACGAAATCGAACAACGAAATCGAACAACGAAATCGAACAACGAAATCGAACAACGAAATCGAACAACGAAATCGAACAACGAAATCGAACAACGAAATCGAACAACGAAATCGAACAACGAAATCGAACAACGAAATCGAACAACGAAATCGAACAACGAATTCGAACAACGAAATCGAACAACGAAATCGAACAAAGAAATCGAACAACTAAATCGAACTTCGAAATCGAACAACGAAATCGAACAACGAAATCGAACAACGAAATCGAACAACGAAATCGAACAACGAAATCGAACAACGAAATCGAACAACGAAATCGAACAACGAAATCGAACAACGAAATCGAACAACGAAATCGAACAACGAAATCGAACAACGAATTCGAACAACGAATTCGAACAACGAAATCGAACAACGAAATCGACCAACGAAATCGAACAACGAAATCGAACTTCGAAATCGAACAACGAAATCGAATAACGAAATCGAACAACGATATCGAACAACGAAATCGAACAACGAAATCGAACATCGAAATCGAACAACGAAATCGAACAACGAAATCGAACAACGAAATCGAACAACGAAATCGAACAACGAAATCGAACAACGAAATCGAACATCGAAATCGAACATCGAAATCGAACAACGAAATCGAACAACGAAATCGAACAAAGAAATCGAACAACGAAATCGAACAACGAAATCGAACAACGAAATCGAACAACGAAATCGAACAACGAAATCGAACAACGAAATCGAACAACGAAATCGAACAACGAAATCGAACAACGAAATCGAACATCGAAATCGAACAACGAAATCGAACAACGAAATCGAACAACGAAATCGAACAACGAAATCGAACAACGAAATCGAACAACGAAATCGAACAACGAAATCGAACAACGAAATCGAACAACGAAATCGAACAACGAAATCGAACAACGAAATCGAACAACGAAATCGAACAACGAAATCGAACAACGAATTCGAACAACGAAATCGAACAACGAATTCAAACAACGAATTCGAACAACGAATTCGAACAACGAAATCGAACAACAAAATCGAACAACGAAATCGAACAACGAAATCGAACAACGAAATGGAACTTCGAAATCGAACAACGAAATCGAACAACGAAATCGAACCACGAAATCGAACAAAGAACAACGAAATCTAACAACGAACAACGAAATCTAACAACGAAATCGAACAACGAAATCGAACAACGAAATCGAACAACGAAATCGAACAACGAAATCGAACAACGAAATCGAACAACGAAATCGAACAACGAAATCGAACAACGAAATCGAACAACGAAATCGAACAACGAAATCGAACAACAAAATCGAACAACGAAATCGAACAACGAAATCGAACAACGAAATCGAACAACGAAATCGAACAACGAAATCGAACAACGAAATCGAACAACGAAATCGAACAACGAAATCGAACAACGAAATCGAACAACGAATTCG
Organism: Neocrepidodera transversa; assembly: GCA_963243735.1. Classification (NCBI taxonomy): domain Eukaryota; kingdom Metazoa; phylum Arthropoda; class Insecta; order Coleoptera; family Chrysomelidae; genus Neocrepidodera; species Neocrepidodera transversa. Next base: position 202,559 of record CAUJLB010000030.1, read on the forward strand.
AACAACGAAATCGAACAACGAAATCGAACTTCGAAATCGAACTTCGAAATCGAACAACGAAATCGAACAACGAAATCGAACAACGAATTCGAACAACGAAATCGAACAACGAAATCGAACAACGAAATCGAACAACGAAATCGAACAACGAAATGGAACAACGAAATCGAACAACGAAATCGAACAACGAAATCGAACAACGAAATCGAACAACGAAATCGAACAACGAAATCGAACAACGAATTCGAACAACGAAATCGAACAACGAAATCGAACAAAGAAATCGAACAACTAAATCGAACTTCGAAATCGAACAACGAAATCGAACAACGAAATCGAACAACGAAATCGAACAACGAAATCGAACAACGAAATCGAACAACGAAATCGAACAACGAAATCGAACAACGAAATCGAACAACGAAATCGAACAACGAAATCGAACAACGAAATCGAACAACGAAATCGAACAACGAATTCGAACAACGAATTCGAACAACGAAATCGAACAACGAAATCGACCAACGAAATCGAACAACGAAATCGAACTTCGAAATCGAACAACGAAATCGAATTACGAAATCGAACAACGATATCGAACAACGAAATCGAACAACGAAATCGAACATCGAAATCGAACAACGAAATCGAACAACGAAATCGAACAACGAAATCGAACAACGAAATCGAACAACGAAATCGAACAACGAAATCGAACATCGAAATCGAACATCGAAATCGAACAACGAAATCGAACAACGAAATCGAACAAAGAAATCGAACAACGAAATCGAACAACGAAATCGAACAACGAAATCGAACAACGAAATCGAACAACGAAATCGAACAACGAAATCGAACAACGAAATCGAACAACGAAATCGAACAACGAAATCGAACAACGAAATCGAACAACGAAATCGAACAACGAAATCGAACAACGAAATCGAACATCGAAATCGAACAACGAAATCGAACAACGAAATCGAACAACGAAATCGAACAACGAAATCGAACAACGAAATCGAACAACGAAATCGAACAACGAAATCGAACAACGAAATCGAACAACGAAATCGAACAACGAAATCGAACAACGAAATCGAACAACGAATACGAACAACGAATTCGAACAACCAAATCGAACAACCAAATCGAACAACCAAATCGAACAACGAAATCGAACAACGAAATCGAACAACGAAATCGAACAACGAAATCGAACAACGAAATCGAACAACGAAATCGAACAACGAAATCGAACAACGAATTCGAACAACGAAATCGAACAACGAAATCGAACTTCGAAATCGAACTTCGAAATCGAACAACGAAATCGAACAACGAAATCGAACAACGAATTCGAACAACGATTTCGAACAACGAAATCGAACAACGACATCGAACAACGAAATCGAACAACGAAATCGAACAACGAAATCGAACAACGAAATCGAACAACGAAATCGAACAACGAAATCGAACAACGAAATCGAACAACGAAATCGAACAACGAAATCGAACAACGAATTCGAACAACGAATTCGAACAACGAAATCGAACAACGAAATCGAACAACGAAATCGAACAACGAAATCGAACAACGAAATCGAACTTCGAAATCGAACTTCGAAATTGAACAACGAAATCAAACAACGAAATCGAACTTCGAAATCGAACAACGAAATCGAACAACGAAATCGAACAGCGAAATCGAACAACGAAATCGAACAACGAAATCGAACAACGAAATCGAACAACGAAATCGAACAACGAAATCGAACAACGAAATCGAACAACGAAATCGAACAACGAAATCGAACAACTAAATCGAACTTCGAAATCGAACTTCGAAATCGAACAACGAAATCGAACAACTAAATCGAACTTCGAAATCGAACTTCGAAATCGAACAACGAAATCGAACAACGAAATCGAACAACTAAATCGAACAACGAAATCGAACAACGAAATCGAACAACGAAATCGAACAACGAAATCGAACAACGAAATCGAACAACGAAATCGAACTTCGAAATCGAACAACGAATTCGAACAACGAAATCGAACAACGAATTCAAACAACGAATTCGAACAACGAATTCGAACAACGAAATCGAACAACAAAATCGAACAACGAAATCGAACAACGAAATCGAACAACGAAATCGAACTTCGAAATCGAACAACGAAATCGAACAACGAAATCGAACCACGAAATCGAACAAAGAACAACGAAATCTAACAACGAACAACGAAATCTAACAACGAAATCGAACAACGAAATCGAACAACGAAATCGAACAACGAAATCGAACAACGAAATCGAACAACGAAATCGAACAACGAAATCGAACAACGAAATCGAACAACGAAATCGAACAACGAAATCGAACAACAAAATCGAACAACGAAATCGAACAACGAAATCGAACAACGAAATCGAACAACGAAATCGAACAACGAAATCGAACAACGAAATCGAACAACGAAATCGAACAACGAAATCGAACAACGAAATCGAACAACGAAATCGAACAACGAAATCGAACAACGAAATCGAACAACGAATTCGAACAACGAAATCGAACAACGAAATCGAACTTCGAAATCGAACTTCGAAATCGAACAACGAAATCGAACAACGAAATCGAACAACGAATTCGAACAACGATTTCGAACAACGAAATCGAACAACGAAATCGAACAACGAAATCGAACAACGAAATCGAACAACGAAATCGAACAACGAAATCGAACAACGAAATCGAACAACGAAATCGAACAACGAAATCGAACAACGAAATCGAACAACGAAATCGAACAACGAAATCGAACAACGAATTCGAACAACGAAATCGAACAACGAAATCGAACAAAGAAATCGAACAACTAAATCGAACTTCGAAATCGAACAACGAAATCGAACAACGAAATCGAACAACGAAATCGAACAACGAAATCGAACAACGAAATCGAACAACGAAATCGAACAACGAAATCGAACAACGAAATCGAACAACGAAATCGAACAACGAAATCGAACAACGAAATCGAACAACGAATTCGAACAACTAATTCGAACAACGAAATCGAACAACGAAATCGACCAACGAAATCGAACAACGAAATCGAACTTCGAAATCGAACAACGAAATCGAATAACGAAATCGAACAACGATATCGAACAACGAAATCGAACAACGAAATCGAACATCGAAATCGAACAACGAAATCGAACAACGAAATCGAACAACGAAATCGAACAACGAAATCGAACAACGAAATCGAACAACGAAATCGAACATCGAAATCGAACATCGAAATCGAACAACGAAATCGAACAACGAAATCGAACAAAGAAATCGAACAACGAAATCGAACAACGAAATCGAACAACGAAATCGAACAACGAAATCGAACAACGAAATCGAACAACGAAATCGAACAACGAAATCGAACAACGAAATCGAACAACGAAATCGAACATCGAAATCGAACAACGAAATCGAACAACGAAATCGAACAACGAAATCGAACAACGAAATCGAACAACGAAATCGAACAACGAAATCGAACAACGAAATCGAACAACGAAATCGAACAACGAAATCGAACAACGAAATCGAACAACGAAATCGAACAACGAATTCGAACAACCAAATCGAACAACCAAATCGAACAACCAAATCGAACAACCAAATCGAACAACCAAATCGAACAACCAAATCGAACAACGAAATCGAACAACGAAATCGAACTTCGACATCGAACAACGAAATCGAAACACGAAATCGAACAAAGAACAACGAAATCTAACAACGAAATCGAACAACGAAATCGAACAACGAAATCGAACAACGAAATCGAACAACGAAATCGAACTTCGACATCGAACAACGAAATCGAACTTCGAAATCGAACAACGAAATCGAATAACGAAATCGAACAACGATATCGAACAACGAAATCGAACAACGAAATCGAACCACGAAACGAACAAAGAACAACGAAATCTAACAACGAACAACGAAATCTAACAACGAACACGAATTCGAACAACGAATTCGAACCACGAAATCGAACAACGAAATCGAACAACGAAATCGAACAACGAAATCGAAAAACGAAATCGATCAACGAAATCGAACAATCAAATCGAAACAAAGAAAATCGAACAACGAAATCGATCAACGAAATCGAACACGAATTCAAACAACGAAATCAAACAACGAAATCGAACTTCGAAATCGAACAACGAAATCGAACAACGAAATCGAACAACTAAATCGAACACCGAAATCGAACAACAAAATCGAACAACGAAATCGAACTTCGAAATCGAACAACGAAATCGAACAACGATTTCGAACAACGAAATCGAACAACGAAATCGAACAACGAAATCGAACAACGAAATCGAACAACGAAATCGAACAATGAAATCGAACAACGAAATCGAACAACGAAATCGAACAACGAAATCGAACAACGAAATCGAACAACGAAATCGAACAACGAAATCGAACAACTAAATCGAACACCGAAATCGAACAACAAAATCGAACAACGAAATCGAACTTCGAAATCGAACAACGAAATCGAACAACGATTTCGAACAACGAAATCGAACAACGAAATCGAACAACGAAATCGAACAACGAAATCGAACAACGAAATCGAACAACGAAATCGAACAACGAAATCGAACAACGAAATCGAACAACGAAATCGAACAACGAAATCGAACAACGAAATCGAACAACGAAATCGAACAACGAAATCGAACAACGAAATCTCGAACAACGAAATGGAACAACGAAATCGAACAACGAAATCGAACAACGAAATCGAACATCGAAATCGAACAACGAAATCGAACAACGAAATCGAACAACGAAATCGAACAACGAAATCGAACAACGAAATCGAACAAGGAAATTGGAACAACGAATTCGAACAACGAAATCGAACAACGAAATCGAACAACGAAATCGAACAACGAAATCGAACAACGAAATCGAACAACGAAATCGAACAACGAAATCGAACAACGAAATCGAACAACGAAATCGAACAACGAAATCGAACAACGAAATCGAACAACGAATTCGAACAACGAAATCGAACAACGAATTCGAACCACGAAACGAACAAAGAACAACGAAATCTAACAACGAACAACGAAATCTAACAACGAACACGAATTCGAACAACGAATTCGAACCACGAAATCGAACAACGAAATCGAACAACGAAATCGAACAACGAAATCGAAAAACGAAATCGAACAACGAAATCGAACAACGAAATCGAACAACGAATTCGAACAACGAATTCGAACCACGAAACGAACAAAGAACAACGAAATCTAACAACGAACAACGAAATCTAACAACGAACACGAATTCGAACCACGAAATCGAACAACGAAATCGAACAACGAAATCGAACAACGAAATCGAAAAACGAAATCGATCAACGAAATCGAACTTCGAAATCGAACAACGAAATCGAACAACGAAATCGAACAACGAAATCGAACAACGAAATCGAACAACGCAATCGAACAACGAAATCGAACAACGAAATCGAACAACGAAATCGAACAACGAAATCGAACAACGAAATCGAACAACGAAATCGAACAACGAAATCGAACAACGAAATCGAACAACGAAATCGAACAACGAAATCGAACAACGAAATCGAACAACGAAATCGAACAACGAAATCGAACAACGAAATCGAACAACGAAATCGAACAACGAAATCGAACAACGAAATCGAACAACGAAATCGAACAACGAAATCGAACAACAAAATCGAACAACGAAATCGAACCACGAAATCGAACAACGAATTCGAACAACGAATTCGAACCACGAAATCGAACAAAGAACAACGAAATCTAACAACGAACAACGAAATCTAACAACGAACAACGAAATCTAACAACGAAATCGAACAACGAAATCGAACAACGAAATCGAACAACGAAATCGAACAACGAAATCGAAAAACGAAATCGATCAACGAAATCGAACAATCAAATCGAAACAAAGAAAATCGAACAACGAAATCGATCAACGAAATCGAACAACGAAATCGAACAACGAATTCGAACAACGAAATCGAACAACGAATTCAAACAACGAATTCGAACAACGAATTCGAACAACGAAATCGAACAACGAAATCGAACAACTAAATCTAACAACGAAATCGAACAACGAAATCGAACAACGAAATCGAACTTCGAAATCGAACAACGAAATCGAACAACGATTTCGAACAACGAAATCGAACAACGAAATCGAACAACGAAATCGAACAACGAAATCGAACAACGAAATCGAACAACGAAATCAAACAACGAAATCCAACAACGAAATCGAACAACGAAATCGAACATCGAAATCGAACAACGAAATCGAACAACGAAATCGAACAACGAAATCGAACAAGGAAATTGGAACAACGAATTCGAACAACGAAATCGAACAACGAAATCGAACAACGAATTCGAACAACGAATTCGAACCACGAAACGAACAAAGAACAACGAAATCTAACAACGAACAACGAAATCTAACAACGAACGCGAATTCGAACAACGAATTCGAACCACGAAATCGAACAACGAAATCGAACAACGAAATCGAACAACGAAATCGAAAAACGAAATCGATCAACGAAATCGAACAATCAAATCGAAACAAAGAAAATCGAACAACGAAATCGATCAACGAAATCGAACACGAATTCAAACAACGAAATCAAACAACGAAATCGAACTTCGAAATCGAACAACGAAATCGAACAACGAAATCGAACAACGAAATCGAACAGCGAAATCGAACAACGAAATCGAACAACGAAATCGAACAACGAAATCGAACAACGAAATCGAACAACGAAATCGAACAACGAAATCGAACAACGAAATCGAACAACGAAATCGAACAACGAAATCGAACAACTAAATCGAACAACGAAATCGAACAACAAAATCGAACAACGAAATCGAACTTCGAAATCGAACAACGAAATCGAACAACGATTTCGAACAACGAAATCGAACAACGAAATCGAACAACGAAATCGAACAACGAAATCGAACAACGAAATCGAACAACGAAATCGAACAACGAAATCGAACAACGAAATCGAACAACGAAATCGAACAACGAAATCGAACAACGAAATCGAACAACGAAATCGAACAACGAAATGGAACAACGAAATCGAACAACGAAATCGAACAACGAAATCGAACATCGAAATCGAACAACGAAATCGAACAACGAAATCGAACAACGAAATCGAACAACGAAATCGAACAAGGAAATTGGAACAACGAATTCGAACAACGAAATCGAACAACGAAATCGAACAACGAAATCGAACAACGAAATCGAACAACGAAATCGAACAACGAAATCGAACAACGAAATCGAACAACGAATTCGAACAACGAAATCGAACAACGAAATCGAACAACGAAATCGAACAACGAAATCGAACAACGAAATCGAACAACGAAATCGAACAACGAAATCGAACTTCGAAATCGAACAACGAAATCGAACAACGAATTCGAACAACGAAATCGAACAACGAAATCGAACAACGAAATCGAACAACGAAATCGAACAACGAAATCGAACAACGAAAGCGAACTTCGAAATCGAACAACGAAATCGAACAACGAAATCGAACAACGAAATCGAACAACGAAATCGAACAACGAAATCGAACAACGAAATCGAACAACGAAATCGAACTTCGAAATCGAACAACGAAATCGAACAACGAAATCGAACAACGAAATCTAACAACGAAATCGAACAACGAAATCGAACAACGAAATCGAACAACGAAATCGAACAACGAAATCGAACAACGAAATCGAACTTCGAAATCGAACAACGAAATCGAACAACGAAATCGAACAACGAAATGGAACAACGAAATCGAACAACAAAATCGAACAACGAAATCGAACAACGAAATCGAACAACGAATTCGAACAACGAATTCGAACCACGAAACGAACAAAGAACAACGAAATCTAACAACGAACAACGAAATCTAACAACGAACACGAATTCGAACAACGAATTCGAACCACGAAATCGAACAACGAAATCGAACAACGAAATCGAACAACGAAATCGAAAAACGAAATCGATCAACGAAATCGAACAATCAAATCGAAACAAAGAAAATCGAACAACGAAATCGATCAACGAAATCGAACACGAATTCAAACAACGAAATCAAACAACGAAATCGAACTTCGAAATCGAACAACGAAATCGAACAACGAAATCGAACAGCGAAATCGAACAACGAAATCGAACAACGAAATCGAACAACGAAATCGAACAACGAAATCGAACAACGAAATCGAACAACGAAATCGAACAACGAAATCGAACAACGAAATCGAACAACTAAATCGAACTTCGAAATCGAACTTCGAAATCGAACAACGAAATCGAACAACGAAATCGAACAACTAAATCGAACTTCGAAATCGAACTTCGAAATCGAACAACGAAATCGAACAACGAAATCGAACAACTAAATCGAACAACGAAATCGAACAACGAAATCGAACAACGAAATCGAACAACGAAATCGAACAACGAAATCGAACAACGAAATCGAACAACGAATTCGAACAACGAAATCGAACAACGAATTCAAACAACGAATTCGAACAACGAATTCGAACAACGAAATCGAACAACAAAATCGAACAACGAAATCGAACAACGAAATCGAACAACGAAATCGAACTTCGAAATCGAACAACGAAATCGAACAACGAAATCGAACCACGAAATCGAACAAAGAACAACGAAATCTAACAACGAACAACGAAATCTAACAACGAAATCGAACAACGAAATCGAACAACGAAATCGAACAACGAAATCGAACAACGAAATCGAACAACGAAATCGAACAATGAAATCGAACAACGAAATCGAACAACGAAATCGAACAACGAAATCGAACAACGAAATCGAACAACAAAATCGAACAACGAAATCGAACAACGAAATCGAACAACGAAATCGAACAACGAAATCGAACAACGAAATCGAACAACGAAATCGAACAACGAAATCGAACAACGAAATCGAACAACGAAATCGAACAACGAAATCGAACAACGAAATCGAACAACGAATTCGAACAACGAATTCGAACAACGAAATCGAACAACGAAATCGAACAACGAAATCGAACAACGAAATCGAACAACGAAATCGAACAACGAATTCGAACAACGATTTCGAACAACGAAATCGAACAACGAAATCGAACAACGAAATCGAACAACGAAATCGAACAACGAAATCGAACAACGAAATCGAACAACGAAATCGAACAACGAAATCGAACAACGAAATCGAACAACGAATTCGAACAACGAAATCGAACAACGAAATCGAACAAAGAAATCGAACAACTAAATCGAACTTCGAAATCGAACAACGAAATCGAACAACGAAATCGAACAACGAAATCGAACAACGAAATCGAACAACGAAATCGAACAACGAAATCGAACAACGAAATCGAACAACGAAATCGAACAACGAAATCGAACAACGAAATCGAACAACGAAATCGAACAACGAATTCGAACAACGAATTCGAACAACGAAATCGAACAACGAAATCGACCAACGAAATCGAACAACGAAATCGAACTTCGAAATCGAACAACGAAATCGAATAACGAAATCGAACAACGATATCGAACAACGAAATCGAACAACGAAATCGAACATCGAAATCGAACAACGAAATCGAACAACGAAATCGAACAACGAAATCGAACAACGAAATCGAACAACGAAATCGAACAACGAAATCGAACATCGAAATCGAACATCGAAATCGAACAACGAAATCGAACAACGAAATCGAACAAAGAAATCGAACAACGAAATCGAACAACGAAATCGAACAACGAAATCGAACAACGAAATCGAACAACGAAATCGAACAACGAAATCGAACAACGAAATCGAACAACGAAATCGAACAACGAAATCGAACAACGAAATCGAACATCGAAATCGAACAACGAAATCGAACAACGAAATCGAACAACGAAATCGAACAACGAAATCGAACAACGAAATCGAACAACGAAATCGAACAACGAAATCGAACAACGAAATCGAACAACGAAATCGAACAACGAAATCGAACAACGAAATCGAACAACGAAATCGAACAACGAATACGAACAACGAATTCGAACAACCAAATCGAACAACCAAATCGAACAACGAAATCGAACATCGAAATCGAACAACGAAATCGAACAACGAAATCGAACAACGAAATCGAACAACGAAATCGAACAACGAAATCGAACAACGAAATCGAACAACGAAATCGAACAACGAAATCGAACAACGAATTCGAACAACGAATTCGAACAACGAAATCGAACAACAAAATCGAACAACGAAATCGAACAACGAAATCGAACAACGAAATCGAACAACGAAATCGAACAACGAAATCGAACAACGAAATCGAACAACGAAATCGAACAACGAAATCGAACAACGAAATCGAACAACGAATTCGAACAACGAATTCGAACAACGAAATCGAACAACGAAATCGAACAACGAAATCGAACAACGAAATCGAACAACGAAATCGAACTTCGAAATCGAACTTCGAAATTGAACAACGAAATCAAATAACGAAATCGAACTTCGAAATCGAACAACTAAATCGAACTTCGAAATCGAACTTCGAAATCGAACAACGAAATCGAACAACGAAATCGAACAACTAAATCGAACAACGAAATCGAACAACGAAATCGAACAACGAAATCGAACAACGAAATCGAACAACGAAATCGAACAACGAAATCGAACAACGAATTCGAACAACGAAATCGAACAACGAATTCAAACAACGAATTCGAACAACGAATTCGAACAACGAAATCGAACAACAAAATCGAACAACGAAATCGAACAACGAAATCGAACAACGAAATCGAACAACGAAATCGAACTTCGAAATCGAACAACGAAATCGAACCACGAAATCGAACAAAGAACAACGAAATCTAACAACGAACAACGAAATCTAACAACGAAATCGAACAACGAAATCGAACAACGAAATCGAACAACGAAATCGAACAACGAAATCGAACAACGAAATCGAACAACGAAATCGAACAACGAAATCGAACAACGAAATCGAACAACAAAATCGAACAACGAAATCGAACAACGAAATCGAACAACGAAATCGAACAACGAAATCGAACAACGAAATCGAACAACGAAATCGAACAACGAAATCGAACAACGAAATCGAACAACGAAATCGAACAACGAAATCGAACAACGAAATCGAACAACGAAATCGAACAACGAAATCGAACAACGAATTCGAACAACGAAATCGAACAACGAAATCGAACTTCGAAATCGAACTTCGAAATCGAACAACGAAATCGAACAACGAAATCGAACAACGAATTCGAACAACGATTTCGAACAACGAAATCGAACAACGAAATCGAACAACGAAATCGAACAACGAAATCGAACAACGAAATCGAACAACGAAATCGAACAACGAAATCGAACAACGAAATCGAACAACGAAATCGAACAACGAAATCGAACAACGAATTCGAACAACGAAATCGAACAACGAAATCGAACAAAGAAATCGAACAACTAAATCGAACTTCGAAATCGAACAACGAAATCGAACAACGAAATCGAACAACGAAATCGAACAACGAAATCGAACAACGAAATCGAACAACGAAATCGAACAACGAAATCGAACAACGAAATCGAACAACGAAATCGAACAACGAAATCGAACAACGAATTCGAACAACGAATTCGAACAACGAAGTCGAACAACGAAATCGACCAACGAAAACGAACAACGAAATCGAACAACGAAATCGAACAATGAAATCGAACAACGAAAGCGAACTTCGAAATCGAACAACGAAATCGAACAACGAAATCGAACAACGAAATCGAAAAACGAAATCGATCAACGAAATCGAACAATCAAATCGAAACAAAGAAAATCGAACAACGAAATCGATCAACGAAATCGAACACGAATTCAAACAACGAAATCAAACAACGAAATCGAACTTCGAAATCGAACAACGAAATCGAACAACGAAATCGAACAGCGAAATCGAACAACGAAATCGAACAACGAAATCGAACAACGAAATCGAACAACGAAATCGAACAACGAAATCGAACAACGAAATCGAACAACGAAATCGAACAACGAAATCGAACAACTAAATCGAACTTCGAAATCGAACTTCGAAATCGAACAACGAAATCGAACAACGAAATCGAACAACTAAATCGAACTTCGAAATCGAACTTCGAAATCGAACAACGAAATCGAACAACGAAATCGAACAACTAAATCGAACAACGAAATCGAACAACGAAATCGAACAACGAAATCGAACAACGAAATCGAACAACGAAATCGAACAACGAAATCGAACAACGAATTCGAACAACGAAATCGAACAACGAATTCAAACAACGAATTCGAACAACGAATTCGAACAACGAAATCGAACAACAAAATCGAACAACGAAATCGAACAACGAAATCGAACAACGAAATCGAACTTCGAAATCGAACAACGAAATCGAACAACGAAATCGAACCACGAAATCGAACAAAGAACAACGAAATCTAACAACGAACAACGAAATCTAACAACGAAATCGAACAACGAAATCGAACAACGAAATCGAACAACGAAATCGAACAACGAAATCGAACAACGAAATCGAACAACGAAATCGAACAATGAAATCGAACAACGAAATCGAACAACGAAATCGAACAACGAAATCGAACAACGAAATCGAACAACAAAATCGAACAACGAAATCGAACAACGAAATCGAACAACGAAATCGAACAACGAAATCGAACAACGAAATCGAACAACGAAATCGAACAACGAAATCGAACAACGAAATCGAACAACGAAATCGAACAACGAAATCGAACAACGAAATCGAACAACGAATTCGAACAACGAATTCGAACAACGAAATCGAACAACGAAATCGAACTTCGAAATCGAACAACGAAATCGAACAACGAAATCGAACAACGAATTCGAACAACGATTTCGAACAACGAAATCGAACAACGAAATCGAACAACGAAATCGAACAACGAAATCGAACAACGAAATCGAACAACGAAATCGAACAACGAAATCGAACAACGAAATCGAACAACGAAATCGAACAACGAATTCGAACAACGAAATCGAACAACGAAATCGAACAAAGAAATCGAACAACTAAATCGAACTTCGAAATCGAACAACGAAATCGAACAACGAAATCGAACAACGAAATCGAACAACGAAATCGAACAACGAAATCGAACAACGAAATCGAACAACGAAATCGAACAACGAAATCGAACAACGAAATCGAACAACGAAATCGAACAACGAAATCGAACAACGAATTCGAACAACGAATTCGAACAACGAAATCGAACAACGAAATCGACCAACGAAATCGAACAACGAAATCGAACTTCGAAATCGAACAACGAAATCGAATAACGAAATCGAACAACGATATCGAACAACGAAATCGAACAACGAAATCGAACATCGAAATCGAACAACGAAATCGAACAACGAAATCGAACAACGAAATCGAACAACGAAATCGAACAACGAAATCGAACAACGAAATCGAACATCGAAATCGAACATCGAAATCGAACAACGAAATCGAACAACGAAATCGAACAAAGAAATCGAACAACGAAATCGAACAACGAAATCGAACAACGAAATCGAACAACGAAATCGAACAACGAAATCGAACAACGAAATCGAACAACGAAATCGAACAACGAAATCGAACAACGAAATCGAACAACGAAATCGAACATCGAAATCGAACAACGAAATCGAACAACGAAATCGAACAACGAAATCGAACAACGAAATCGAACAACGAAATCGAACAACGAAATCGAACAACGAAATCGAACAACGAAATCGAACAACGAAATCGAACAACGAAATCGAACAACGAAATCGAACAACGAATACGAACAACGAATTCGAACAACCAAATCGAACAACCAAATCGAACAACGAAATCGAACATCGAAATCGAACAACGAAATCGAACAACGAAATCGAACAACGAAATCGAACAACGAAATCGAACAACGAAATCGAACAACGAAATCGAACAACGAAATCGAACAACGAAATCGAACAACGAATTCGAACAACGAATTCGAACAACGAAATCGAACAACAAAATCGAACAACGAAATCGAACAACGAAATCGAACAACGAAATCGAACAACGAAATCGAACAACGAAATCGAACAACGAAATCGAACAACGAAATCGAACAACGAATTCGAACAACGAATTCGAACAACGAAATCGAACAACGAAATCGAACAACGAAATCGAACAACGAAATCGAACAACGAAATCGAACTTCGAAATCGAACTTCGAAATTGAACAACGAAATCAAATAACGAAATCGAACTTCGAAATCGAACAACTAAATCGAACTTCGAAATCGAACTTCGAAATCGAACAACGAAATCGAACAACGAAATCGAACAACTAAATCGAACAACGAAATCGAACAACGAAATCGAACAACGAAATCGAACAACGAAATCGAACAACGAAATCGAACAACGAAATCGAACAACGAATTCGAACAACGAAATCGAACAACGAATTCAAACAACGAATTCGAACAACGAAATCGAACAACAAAATCGAACAACGAAATCGAACAACGAAATCGAACAACGAAATCGAACAACGAAATCGAACTTCGAAATCGAACAACGAAATCGAACCACGAAATCGAACAAAGAACAACGAAATCTAACAACGAACAACGAAATCTAACAACGAAATCGAACAACGAAATCGAACAACGAAATCGAACAACGAAATCGAACAACGAAATCGAACAACGAAATCGAACAACGAAATCGAACAACGAAATCGAACAACGAAATCGAACAACGAAATCGAACAACAAAATCGAACAACGAAATCGAACAACGAAATCGAACAACGAAATCGAACAACGAAATCGAACAACGAAATCGAACAACGAAATCGAACAACGAAATCGAACAACGAAATCGAACAACGAAATCGAACAACGAAATCGAACAACGAAATCGAACAACGAAATCGAACAACGAAATCGAACAACGAATTCGAACAACGAAATCGAACAACGAAATCGAACTTCGAAATCGAACTTCGAAATCGAACAACGAAATCGAACAACGAAATCGAACAACGAATTCGAACAACGATTTCGAACAACGAAATCGAACAACGAAATCGAACAACGAAATCGAACAACGAAATCGAACAACGAAATCGAACAACGAAATCGAACAACGAAATCGAACAACGAAATCGAACAACGAAATCGAACAACGAAATCGAACAACGAATTCGAACAACGAAATCGAACAACGAAATCGAACAAAGAAATCGAACAACTAAATCGAACTTCGAAATCGAACAACGAAATCGAACAACGAAATCGAACAACGAAATCGAACAACGAAATCGAACAACGAAATCGAACAACGAAATCGAACAACGAAATCGAACAACGAAATCGAACAACGAAATCGAACAACGAAATCGAACAACGAATTCGAACAACGAATTCGAACAACGAAGTCGAACAACGAAATCGACCAACGAAATCGAACAACGAAATCGAACTTCGAAATCGAACAACGAAATCGAATAACGAAATCGAACAACGATATCGAACAACGAAATCGAACAACGAAATCGAACATCGAAATCGAACAACGAAATCGAACAACGAAATCGAACAACGAAATCGAACAACGAAATCGAACAACGAAATCGAACAACGAAATCGAACAACGAAATCGAACAACGAAATCGAACAACGAAATCGAACAACGAAATCGAACAACGAAATCGAACAACGAAATCGAACAACGAAATCGAACAACGAAATCGAACAACGAAATCGAACAACGAAATCGAACAACGAAATCGAACATCGAAATCGAACAACGAAATCGAACAACGAAATCGAACAACGAAATCGAACAACGAAATCGAACAACGAAATCGAACAACGAAATCGAACAACGAAATCGAACAACGAAATCGAACAACGAAATCGAACAACGAAATCGAACAACGAAATCGAACAACGAAATCGAACAACGAAATCGAACAACGAATTCGAACAACGAATTCGAACAACCAAATCGAACAACCAAATCGAACAACCAAATCGAACAATGAAATCGAACAACGAAATCGAACAACGAAATCGAACAACGAAATCGAACAACGAAATCGAACAACGAAATCGAACAACGAAATCGAACAACGAAATCGAACAACGAAATCGAACAACGAAATCGAACAACGAAATCGAACAACGAAATCGAACAACGAAATCGAACAACGAAATCGAACATCGAAATCGAACAACGAAATCGAACAACGAAATCGAACAACGAAATCGAACAACGAAATCGAACAACGAAATCGAACAACGAAATCGAACAACGAAATCGAACAACGAAATCGAACAACGAAATCGAACAACGAAATCGAACAACGAAATCGAACAACGAAATCGAACAACGAAATCGAACAACGAATTCGAACAACGAATTCGAACAACCAAATCGAACAACCAAATCGAACAACCAAATCGAACAATGAAATCGAACTTCGACATCGAACAACGAAATCGAACAACGAAATCGAAACACGAAATCGAACAACGAAATCGAACAACGAATTCGAACAAAGAAATCGAACAACTAAATCGAACTTCGAAATCGAACAACGAAATCGAACAACGAAATCGAACAACGAAATCGAACAACGAAATCGAACAACGAAATCGAACAACGAAATCGAACACCGAAATCGAACAACGAAATCGAACAACGAAATCGAACAACGAAATCGAACAACGAAATCGAACAACGAATTCGAACAACGAATTCGAACAACGAATTCGAACAACCTAATCGAACAACGAAATCGAACAACGAAATCGAACAACGAAATCGAACAACGAAATCGAACAAAGAAATCGAACAACGAAATCGAACAACGAAATCGAACAACGAAATCGAACACCGAAATCGAACAACGAAATCGAACAACGAAATCGAACAATGAAACCGAACAACGAATTCGAACAACGAATTCGAACAACGAATTCGAACAACCTAATCGAACAACGAAATCGAACAACGAAATCGAACAACGAAATCGAACAAAGAAATCGAACAACGAAATCGAACAACGAAATCGAACAACGAAATCGAACAACGAAATCGAACAACGAAATCGAACTTCGAAATCGAACTTCGAAATCGAACAACGAAATCGAACAACGAAATCGAACAACGAAATCGAACAACGAAATCGAACAACGAAATCGAACAACGAAATCGAACAACGAAATCGAACAACGAAATCGAACAACGAAATCGAACAACGAAATCGAACAACGAAATCGAACAACGAAATCGAACAACGAAATCGAACAACGAAATCGAACAACGAAATCGAACAACAAAATCGAACAACGAAATCGAACCACGAAATCGAACAACGAATTCGAACAACGAATTCGAACCACGAAATCGAACAAAGAACAACGAAATCTAACAACGAACAACGAAATCTAACAACGAACAACGAAATCTAACAGCGAAATCGAACAACGAAATCGAACAACGAAATCTAACAACGAACAACGAAATCGAACAACGAAATCGAACAACGAAATCGAACAACGAAATCGAGTAACGAAATCGAACAACGAAATCGAACAACGAAATCGAACAACGAAATCGAACAACGAAATCGAACAACGAAATCGAACAACGAAATCGAACAACGAAATCGAACAACGAATTCAAACAACGAAATCGAACAACGAAATCGAACAACAAAATCGAACAACGAAATCGAACAACGAATTCGAACAACGAATTCGAACCACGAAATCGAACAAAGAACAACGAAATCTAACAACGAACAACGAAATCTAACAACGAACAACGAAAACGAACAACGAAATCGAACAACGAAATCGAACAATGAAATCGAACAACGAAAGCGAACTTCGAAATCGAACAACGAAATCGAACAACGAAATCGAACAACGAAATCGAACTTCGACATCGAACAACGAAATCGAACAACGAAATCGAAACACGAAATCGAACAACGAAATCGAACAACGAATTCGAACAAAGAAATCGAACAACTAAATCGAACTTCGAAATCGAACAACGAAATCGAACAACGAAATCGAACAACGAAATCGAACAACGAAATCGAACAACGAAATCGAACAACGAAATCGAACAACGAAATCGAACACCGAAATCGAACAACGAAATCGAACAACGAAATCGAACAACGAAATCGAACAACGAATTCGAACAACGAATTCGAACAACGAATTCGAACAACGAATTCGAACAACGAATTCGAACAACCTAATCGAACAACGAAATCGAACAACGAAATCGAACAACGAAATCGAACAACGAAATCGAACAAAGAAATCGAACAACGAAATCGAACAACGAAATCGAACAACGAAATCGAACACCGAAATCGAACAACGAAATCGAACAACGAAATCGAACAACGAAACCGAACAACGAATTCGAACAACGAATTCGAACAACCTAATCGAACAACGAAATCGAACAACGAAATCGAACAACGAAATCGAACAAAGAAATCGAACAACGAAATCGAACAACGAAATCGAACAACGAAATCGAACAACGAAATCGAACAACGAAATCGAACTTCGAAATCGAACTTCGAAATCGAACAACGAAATCGAACAACGAAATCGAACAACGAAATCGAACAACGAAATCGAACAACGAAATCGAACAACGAAATCGAACAACGAAATCGAACAACGAAATCGAACAACGAAATCGAACAACGAAATCGAACAACGAAATCGAACAACGAAATCGAACAACGAAATCGAACAACGAAATCGAACAACAAAATCGAACAACGAAATCGAACCACGAAATCGAACAACGAATTCGAACAACGAATTCGAACCACGAAATCGAACAAAGAACAACGAAATCTAACAACGAACAACGAAATCTAACAACGAACAACGAAATCTAACAGCGAAATCGAACAACGAAATCGAACAACGAAATCTAACAACGAACAACGAAATCGAACAACGAAATCGAACAACGAAATCGAACAACGAAATCGAGTAACGAAATCGAACAACGAAATCGAACAACGAAATCGAACAACGAAATCGAACAACGAAATCGAACAACGAAATCGAACAACGAAATCGAACAACGAAATCGAACAACGAATTCAAACAACGAAATCGAACAACGAAATCGAACAACAAAATCGAACAACGAAATCGAACAACGAATTCGAACAACGAATTCGAACCACGAAATCGAACAAAGAACAACGAAATCTAACAACGAACAACGAAATCTAACAACGAACAACGAAATCGAACAACGAAATCGAACAACGAAATCGAACAATGAAATCGAACAACGAAAGCGAACTTCGAAATCGAACAACGAAATCGAACAACGAAATCGAACAACGAAATCGAACAACGAAATCGAACAACGAAATCGAACAACGAAATCGAACAACGAAATCGATCTTCGAAATCGAACAACGAAATCGAACAACGAAATCGAACAACGAAATCGAACAACGAAATCGAACAACGAAATCGAACAACGAAATCGAACAACGAAATCTAACAACGAAATCGAACAACGAAATCGAACAACGAAATCGAACAACGAAATCGAACAACGAATTCAAACAACGAAATCGAACAACGAAATCGAACAACAAAATCGAAAAACGAAATCGAACAACGAAATCGAACAACGAACAACGAAATCTAACAACGTACAACGAATTCGAACAACGAATTCGAACCACGAAATCGAACAACGAAATCGAACAACGAAATCGAACAACGAAATCGAAAAACGAAATCGAACAATCAAATCGAACAAAGAAAATCGAACAACGAAATCGATCAACGAAATCGAACACAAATTCAAACAACGAAATCGAACAACGAAATCGAACTTCGAAATCGAACAACGAAATCGAACAACGAAATCGAACAACGAAATCGAACAACGAAATCGAACAACGAAATCGAACAACGAAATCGAACAACGAAATCGAACAACGAAATCGATCAACGAAATCGAACAACGATATCGAACAACGAAACGAACAACGAAATCGAACAAGAAAATCGAACAACTAAATCGAACTTCGAAAGCGAACAACGAAATCGAACAACGAAATCGAACAACGAAATCGAACAACGAAATCGAACAACGAAATCGAACAACGAAATCGAACAACGAAATCGAACAACGAAATCGAACAACGAAATCGAACAACGAAATCGAACAACGAAATCGAACAACGAAATCGAACAACGAAATCGAACAACGAAATCGAACAACGAATTCGAACAACGAAATCGAACAACGAATTCGAACAACGAAATCGAACAACGAAATCGAACAACGAAATCGAACAACGAAATCGAACCACGAAATCGAACAAAGAACAACGAAATCTAACAACGAACAACGAAATCTAACAACGAACAACGAAATCTAACAACGAAATCGAACAACGAAATCGAACAACGAAATCTAACAACGAACAACGAAATCGAACAACGAAATCGAACAACGAAATCGAACAACGAAATCGAACAACGAATTCGAACAACGAATTCGAACAACGAAATCGAACAACGAAATCGAACCACGAAATCGAACAAAGAACAACGAAATCTAACAACGAACAACGAAATCTAACAACGAAATCGAACAACGAAATCGAACAACGAAATCGAACAACGAAATCGAACAACGAAATCGAACAACGAAATCGAACAACGAAATCGAACAACAAAATCGAACAACGAAATCGAACAACGAAATCGAACAACGAAATCGAACAACGAAATCGAACAACGAAATCGAACAACGAAATCGAACAACGAAATCGAACAACGAATTCGAACAACGAAATCGAACCACGAAATCGAACAAAGAACAACGAAATCTAACAACGAACAACGAAATCTAACAACGAAATCGAACAACGAAATCGAACAACGAAATCGAACAACGAAATCGAACAACGAAATCGAACAACGAAATCGAACAACGAAATCGAACAACGAAATCGAACAACGAAATCGAACAACGAAATCGAACAACGAAATCGAACAACGAAATCGAACAACGAAATCGAACAACGAAATCGAACAACGAAATCGAACAACGAAATCGAACAACGAAATCGAACAACGAAATCGAACAAAGAAAATCGAACAACGAAATCGAACAACGAATTCAAACAACGAAATCGAACAACGAAATCGAACAACGAAATCGAACAACAAAATCGAACAACGAAATCGAACAACGAAATCGAACAACGAATTCGAACAACGAATTCGAACCACGAAATCGAACAAAGAACAACGAAATCTAACAACGAACAACGAAATCTAACAACGAACAACGAAATCGAACAACGAAATCGAACAACGAAATCGAACAACGAAATCGAACAACGAAATCGAACAACGAAATCGAACAACGAAATCGAACAACGAAATCGAACAACGAATTCGAACAACGAATTCGAACAACGAAATCGAACAACGAAATCGAACAACGAAATCGAACAACGAAATCGAACAACGAAATCGAACTTCGAAATCGAACTTCGAAATTGAACAACGAAATCAAACAACGAAATCGAACTTCGAAATCGAACAACGAAATCGAACAACGAAATCGAACAGCGAAATCGAACAACGAAATCGAACAACGAAATCGAACAACGAAATCGAACAACGAAATCGAACAACGAAATCGAACAACGAAATCGAACAACGAAATCGAACAACTAAATCGAACTTCGAAATCGAACTTCGAAATCGAACTTCGAAATCGAACAACGAAATCGAACAACGAAATCGAACAACTAAATCGAACTTCGAAATCGAACTTCGAAATCGAACAACGAAATCGAACAACGAAATCGAACAACTAAATCGAACAACGAAATCGAACAACGAAATCGAACAACGAAATCGAACAACGAAATCGAACAACGAAATCGAACAACGAAATCGAACAACGAATTCGAACAACGAAATCGAACAACGAATTCAAACAACGAATTCGAACAACGAATTCGAACAACGAAATCGAACAACAAAATCGAACAACGAAATCGAACAACGAAATCGAACAACGAAATCGAACTTCGAAATCGAACAACGAAATCGAACAACGAAATCGAACCACGAAATCGAACAAAGAACAACGAAATCTAACAACGAACAACGAAATCTAACAACGAAATCGAACAACGAAATCGAACAACGAAATCGAACAACGAAATCGAACAACGAAATCGAACAACGAAATCGAACAACGAAATCGAACAACGAAATCGAACAACGAAATCAAACAACGAAATCGAACAACGAAATCGAACAACGAAATCGAACAACGAAATCGAACAACGAAATCGAACAACGAAATCGAACAACGAAATCGAACAACGAAATCGAACAACGAAATCGAACAACGAAATCGAACAACGAAATCGAACAACGAAATCGAACAACGAAATCGAACAACGAAATCGAACAACGAAATCGAACAACGAAATCGAACAACGAAATCGAACAACGAATTCGAACAACGAAATCGAACAACGAAATCGAACAACGAAATCGAACAACGAAATCGAACAACGAAATCGAACAACGAAATCGAACAACGAATTCGAACAACGAATTCGAACCACGAAATCGAACAAAGAACAACGAAATCTAACAACGAACAACGAAATCTAACAACGAACAACGAAATCGAACAACGAAATCGAACAACGAAATCGAACAACGAATTCGAACAACCTAATCGAACAACGAAATCGAACAACGAAATCGAACAACGAAATCGAACAACGAAATCGAACAAAGAAATCGAACAACGAAATCGAACAACGAAATCGAACAACGAAATCGAACACCGAAATCGAACAACGAAATCGAACAACGAAATCGAACAACGAAACCGAACAACGAATTCGAACAACGAATTCGAACAACGAATTCGAACAACGAAATCGAACAACGAAATCGAACAACGAAATCGAACAACGAAATCGAACAACGAAATCGAACAACGAAATCGAACAACGAAATCGAACAACGAAATCGAACAACGAAATCGAACAACGAAATCGAACAACGAAATCGAACAACGAAATCGAACAACGAAATCTCGAACAACGAAATGGAACAACGAAATCGAACAACGAAATCGAACAACGAAATCGAACATCGAAATCGAACAACGAAATCGAACAACGAAATCGAACAACGAAATCGAACAACGAAATCGAACAACGAAATCGAACAAGGAAATTGGAACAACGAATTCGAACAACGAAATCGAACAACGAAATCGAACAACGAAATCGAACAACGAAATCGAACAACGAAATCGAACAACGAAATCGAACAACGAAATCGAACAACGAAATCGAACAACGAAATCGAACAACGAAATCGAACAACGAAATCGAACAACGAATTCGAACAACGAAATCGAACAACGAATTCGAACCACGAAACGAACAAAGAACAACGAAATCTAACAACGAACAACGAAATCTAACAACGAACACGAATTCGAACAACGAATTCGAACCACGAAATCGAACAACGAAATCGAACAACGAAATCGAACAACGAAATCGAAAAACGAAATCGAACAACGAAATCGAACAACGAAATCGAACAACGAATTCGAACAACGAATTCGAACCACGAAACGAACAAAGAACAACGAAATCTAACAACGAACAACGAAATCTAACAACGAACACGAATTCGAACCACGAAATCGAACAACGAAATCGAACAACGAAATCGAACAACGAAATCGAAAAACGAAATCGATCAACGAAATCGAACTTCGAAATCGAACAACGAAATCGAACAACGAAATCGAACAACGAAATCGAACAACGAAATCGAACAACGCAATCGAACAACGAAATCGAACAACGAAATCGAACAACGAAATCGAACAACGAAATCGAACAACGAAATCGAACAACGAAATCGAACAACGAAATCGAACAACGAAATCGAACAACGAAATCGAACAACGAAATCGAACAACGAAATCGAACAACGAAATCGAACAACGAAATCGAACAACGAAATCGAACAACGAAATCGAACAACGAAATCGAACAACGAAATCGAACAACGAAATCGAACAACGAAATCGAACAACAAAATCGAACAACGAAATCGAACCACGAAATCGAACAACGAATTCGAACAACGAATTCGAACCACGAAATCGAACAAAGAACAACGAAATCTAACAACGAACAACGAAATCTAACAACGAACAACGAAATCTAACAACGAAATCGAACAACGAAATCGAACAACGAAATCGAACAACGAAATCGAACAACGAAATCGAAAAACGAAATCGATCAACGAAATCGAACAATCAAATCGAAACAAAGAAAATCGAACAACGAAATCGATCAACGAAATCGAACAACGAAATCGAACAACGAATTCGAACAACGAAATCGAACAACGAATTCAAACAACGAATTCGAACAACGAATTCGAACAACGAAATCGAACAACGAAATCGAACAACTAAATCTAACAACGAAATCGAACAACGAAATCGAACAACGAAATCGAACTTCGAAATCGAACAACGAAATCGAACAACGATTTCGAACAACGAAATCGAACAACGAAATCGAACAACGAAATCGAACAACGAAATCGAACAACGAAATCGAACAACGAAATCAAACAACGAAATCCAACAACGAAATCGAACAACGAAATCGAACATCGAAATCGAACAACGAAATCGAACAACGAAATCGAACAACGAAATCGAACAAGGAAATTGGAACAACGAATTCGAACAACGAAATCGAACAACGAAATCGAACAACGAATTCGAACAACGAATTCGAACCACGAAACGAACAAAGAACAACGAAATCTAACAACGAACAACGAAATCTAACAACGAACGCGAATTCGAACAACGAATTCGAACCACGAAATCGAACAACGAAATCGAACAACGAAATCGAACAACGAAATCGAAAAACGAAATCGATCAACGAAATCGAACAATCAAATCGAAACAAAGAAAATCGAACAACGAAATCGATCAACGAAATCGAACACGAATTCAAACAACGAAATCAAACAACGAAATCGAACTTCGAAATCGAACAACGAAATCGAACAACGAAATCGAACAACGAAATCGAACAGCGAAATCGAACAACGAAATCGAACAACGAAATCGAACAACGAAATCGAACAACGAAATCGAACAACGAAATCGAACAACGAAATCGAACAACGAAATCGAACAACGAAATCGAACAACGAAATCGAACAACTAAATCGAACAACGAAATCGAACAACAAAATCGAACAACGAAATCGAACTTCGAAATCGAACAACGAAATCGAACAACGATTTCGAACAACGAAATCGAACAACGAAATCGAACAACGAAATCGAACAACGAAATCGAACAACGAAATCGAACAACGAAATCGAACAACGAAATCGAACAACGAAATCGAACAACGAAATCGAACAACGAAATCGAACAACGAAATCGAACAACGAAATCGAACAACGAAATGGAACAACGAAATCGAACAACGAAATCGAACAACGAAATCGAACATCGAAATCGAACAACGAAATCGAACAACGAAATCGAACAACGAAATCGAACAACGAAATCGAACAAGGAAATTGGAACAACGAATTCGAACAACGAAATCGAACAACGAAATCGAACAACGAAATCGAACAACGAAATCGAACAACGAAATCGAACAACGAAATCGAACAACGAAATCGAACAACGAATTCGAACAACGAAATCGAACAACGAAATCGAACAACGAAATCGAACAACGAAATCGAACAACGAAATCGAACAACGAAATCGAACAACGAAATCGAACTTCGAAATCGAACAACGAAATCGAACAACGAATTCGAACAACGAAATCGAACAACGAAATCGAACAACGAAATCGAACAACGAAATCGAACAACGAAATCGAACAACGAAAGCGAACTTCGAAATCGAACAACGAAATCGAACAACGAAATCGAACAACGAAATCGAACAACGAAATCGAACAACGAAATCGAACAACGAAATCGAACAACGAAATCGAACTTCGAAATCGAACAACGAAATCGAACAACGAAATCGAACAACGAAATCTAACAACGAAATCGAACAACGAAATCGAACAACGAAATCGAACAACGAAATCGAACAACGAAATCGAACAACGAAATCGAACTTCGAAATCGAACAACGAAATCGAACAACGAAATCGAACAACGAAATGGAACAACGAAATCGAACAACAAAATCGAACAACGAAATCGAACAACGAAATCGAACAACGAATTCGAACAACGAATTCGAACCACGAAACGAACAAAGAACAACGAAATCTAACAACGAACAACGAAATCTAACAACGAACACGAATTCGAACAACGAATTCGAACCACGAAATCGAACAACGAAATCGAACAACGAAATCGAACAACGAAATCGAAAAACGAAATCGATCAACGAAATCGAACAATCAAATCGAAACAAAGAAAATCGAACAACGAAATCGATCAACGAAATCGAACACGAATTCAAACAACGAAATCAAACAACGAAATCGAACTTCGAAATCGAACAACGAAATCGAACAACGAAATCGAACAGCGAAATCGAACAACGAAATCGAACAACGAAATCGAACAACGAAATCGAACAACGAAATCGAACAACGAAATCGAACAACGAAATCGAACAACGAAATCGAACAACGAAATCGAACAACTAAATCGAACTTCGAAATCGAACTTCGAAATCGAACAACGAAATCGAACAACGAAATCGAACAACTAAATCGAACTTCGAAATCGAACTTCGAAATCGAACAACGAAATCGAACAACGAAATCGAACAACTAAATCGAACAACGAAATCGAACAACGAAATCGAACAACGAAATCGAACAACGAAATCGAACAACGAAATCGAACAACGAAATCGAACAACGAATTCGAACAACGAAATCGAACAACGAATTCAAACAACGAATTCGAACAACGAATTCGAACAACGAAATCGAACAACAAAATCGAACAACGAAATCGAACAACGAAATCGAACAACGAAATCGAACTTCGAAATCGAACAACGAAATCGAACAACGAAATCGAACCACGAAATCGAACAAAGAACAACGAAATCTAACAACGAACAACGAAATCTAACAACGAAATCGAACAACGAAATCGAACAACGAAATCGAACAACGAAATCGAACAACGAAATCGAACAACGAAATCGAACAACGAAATCGAACAACGAAATCGAACAACGAAATCGAACAACGAAATCGAACAACGAAATCGAACAACGAAATCGAACAACGAAATCGAACAACGAAATCGAACAACGAAATCGAACAACGAAATCGAACAACGAAATCGAACAACGAAATCGAACAACGAATTCGAACAACGAAATCGAACAACGAATTCGAACAACGAAATCGAACAACGAAATCGAACAACGAAATCGAACAACGAAATCGAACCACGAAATCGAACAAAGAACAACGAAATCTAACAACGAACAACGAAATCTAACAACGAACAACGAAATCTAACAACGAAATCGAACAACGAAATCGAACAACGAAATCTAACAACGAACAACGAAATCGAACAACGAAATCGAACAACGAAATCGAACAACGAAATCGAACAACGAATTCGAACAACGAATTCGAACAACGAAATCGAACAACGAAATCGAACCACGAAATCGAACAAAGAACAACGAAATCTAACAACGAACAACGAAATCTAACAACGAAATCGAACAACGAAATCGAACAACGAAATCGAACAACGAAATCGAACAACGAAATCGAACAACGAAATCGAACAACGAAATCGAACAACAAAATCGAACAACGAAATCGAACAACGAAATCGAACAACGAAATCGAACAACGAAATCGAACAACGAAATCGAACAACGAAATCGAACAACGAAATCGAACAACGAATTCGAACAACGAAATCGAACCACGAAATCGAACAAAGAACAACGAAATCTAACAACGAACAACGAAATCTAACAACGAAATCGAACAACGAAATCGAACAACGAAATCGAACAACGAAATCGAACAACGAAATCGAACAACGAAATCGAACAACGAAATCGAACAACGAAATCGAACAACGAAATCGAACAACGAAATCGAACAACGAAATCGAACAACGAAATCGAACAACGAAATCGAACAACGAAATCGAACAACGAAATCGAACAACGAAATCGAACAACGAAATCGAACAACGAAATCGAACAAAGAAAATCGAACAACGAAATCGAACAACGAATTCAAACAACGAAATCGAACAACGAAATCGAACAACGAAATCGAACAACAAAATCGAACAACGAAATCGAACAACGAAATCGAACAACGAATTCGAACAACGAATTCGAACCACGAAATCGAACAAAGAACAACGAAATCTAACAACGAACAACGAAATCTAACAACGAACAACGAAATCGAACAACGAAATCGAACAACGAAATCGAACAACGAAATCGAACAACGAAATCGAACAACGAAATCGAACAACGAAATCGAACAACGAAATCGAACAACGAATTCGAACAACGAATTCGAACAACGAAATCGAACAACGAAATCGAACAACGAAATCGAACAACGAAATCGAACAACGAAATCGAACTTCGAAATCGAACTTCGAAATTGAACAACGAAATCAAACAACGAAATCGAACTTCGAAATCGAACAACGAAATCGAACAACGAAATCGAACAGCGAAATCGAACAACGAAATCGAACAACGAAATCGAACAACGAAATCGAACAACGAAATCGAACAACGAAATCGAACAACGAAATCGAACAACGAAATCGAACAACTAAATCGAACTTCGAAATCGAACTTCGAAATCGAACTTCGAAATCGAACAACGAAATCGAACAACGAAATCGAACAACTAAATCGAACTTCGAAATCGAACTTCGAAATCGAACAACGAAATCGAACAACGAAATCGAACAACTAAATCGAACAACGAAATCGAACAACGAAATCGAACAACGAAATCGAACAACGAAATCGAACAACGAAATCGAACAACGAAATCGAACAACGAATTCGAACAACGAAATCGAACAACGAATTCAAACAACGAATTCGAACAACGAATTCGAACAACGAAATCGAACAACAAAATCGAACAACGAAATCGAACAACGAAATCGAACAACGAAATCGAACTTCGAAATCGAACAACGAAATCGAACAACGAAATCGAACCACGAAATCGAACAAAGAACAACGAAATCTAACAACGAACAACGAAATCTAACAACGAAATCGAACAACGAAATCGAACAACGAAATCGAACAACGAAATCGAACAACGAAATCGAACAACGAAATCGAACAACGAAATCGAACAACGAAATCGAACAACGAAATCAAACAACGAAATCGAACAACGAAATCGAACAACGAAATCGAACAACGAAATCGAACAACGAAATCGAACAACGAAATCGAACAACGAAATCGAACAACGAAATCGAACAACGAAATCG
This sequence comes from Neocrepidodera transversa, assembly GCA_963243735.1. Lineage (NCBI taxonomy): Eukaryota > Metazoa > Arthropoda > Insecta > Coleoptera > Chrysomelidae > Neocrepidodera > Neocrepidodera transversa. The sequence goes on from CAUJLB010000030.1 coordinate 232,579, forward strand.
AACAACGAAATCGAACAACGAAATCGAACAACGAAATCGAACAACGAAATCGAACAACGAAATCGAACAACGAAATCGAACAACGAAATCGAACAACGAAATCGAACAACGAATTCGAACAACGAAATCGAACAACGAAATCGAACAACGAAATCGAACAACGAAATCGAACAACGAAATCGAACAACGAAATCGAACAACGAATTCGAACAACGAATTCGAACCACGAAATCGAACAAAGAACAACGAAATCTAACAACGAACAACGAAATCTAACAACGAACAACGAAATCGAACAACGAAATCGAACAACGAAATCGAACAACGAATTCGAACAACCTAATCGAACAACGAAATCGAACAACGAAATCGAACAACGAAATCGAACAACGAAATCGAACAAAGAAATCGAACAACGAAATCGAACAACGAAATCGAACAACGAAATCGAACACCGAAATCGAACAACGAAATCGAACAACGAAATCGAACAACGAAACCGAACAACGAATTCGAACAACGAATTCGAACAACGAATTCGAACAACGAAATCGAACAACGAAATCGAACAACGAAATCGAACAACGAAATCGAACAACGAAATCGAACAACGAAATCGAACAACGAAATCGAACAACGAAATCGAACAACGAAATCGAACAACGAAATCGAACAACGAAATCGAACAACGAAATCGAACAACGAAATCTCGAACAACGAAATGGAACAACGAAATCGAACAACGAAATCGAACAACGAAATCGAACATCGAAATCGAACAACGAAATCGAACAACGAAATCGAACAACGAAATCGAACAACGAAATCGAACAACGAAATCGAACAAGGAAATTGGAACAACGAATTCGAACAACGAAATCGAACAACGAAATCGAACAACGAAATCGAACAACGAAATCGAACAACGAAATCGAACAACGAAATCGAACAACGAAATCGAACAACGAAATCGAACAACGAAATCGAACAACGAAATCGAACAACGAAATCGAACAACGAATTCGAACAACGAAATCGAACAACGAATTCGAACCACGAAACGAACAAAGAACAACGAAATCTAACAACGAACAACGAAATCTAACAACGAACACGAATTCGAACAACGAATTCGAACCACGAAATCGAACAACGAAATCGAACAACGAAATCGAACAACGAAATCGAAAAACGAAATCGAACAACGAAATCGAACAACGAAATCGAACAACGAATTCGAACAACGAATTCGAACCACGAAACGAACAAAGAACAACGAAATCTAACAACGAACAACGAAATCTAACAACGAACACGAATTCGAACCACGAAATCGAACAACGAAATCGAACAACGAAATCGAACAACGAAATCGAAAAACGAAATCGATCAACGAAATCGAACTTCGAAATCGAACAACGAAATCGAACAACGAAATCGAACAACGAAATCGAACAACGAAATCGAACAACGCAATCGAACAACGAAATCGAACAACGAAATCGAACAACGAAATCGAACAACGAAATCGAACAACGAAATCGAACAACGAAATCGAACAACGAAATCGAACAACGAAATCGAACAACGAAATCGAACAACGAAATCGAACAACGAAATCGAACAACGAAATCGAACAACGAAATCGAACAACGAAATCGAACAACGAAATCGAACAACGAAATCGAACAACGAAATCGAACAACGAAATCGAACAACGAAATCGAACAACAAAATCGAACAACGAAATCGAACCACGAAATCGAACAACGAATTCGAACAACGAATTCGAACCACGAAATCGAACAAAGAACAACGAAATCTAACAACGAACAACGAAATCTAACAACGAACAACGAAATCTAACAACGAAATCGAACAACGAAATCGAACAACGAAATCGAACAACGAAATCGAACAACGAAATCGAAAAACGAAATCGATCAACGAAATCGAACAATCAAATCGAAACAAAGAAAATCGAACAACGAAATCGATCAACGAAATCGAACAACGAAATCGAACAACGAATTCGAACAACGAAATCGAACAACGAATTCAAACAACGAATTCGAACAACGAATTCGAACAACGAAATCGAACAACGAAATCGAACAACTAAATCTAACAACGAAATCGAACAACGAAATCGAACAACGAAATCGAACTTCGAAATCGAACAACGAAATCGAACAACGATTTCGAACAACGAAATCGAACAACGAAATCGAACAACGAAATCGAACAACGAAATCGAACAACGAAATCGAACAACGAAATCAAACAACGAAATCCAACAACGAAATCGAACAACGAAATCGAACATCGAAATCGAACAACGAAATCGAACAACGAAATCGAACAACGAAATCGAACAAGGAAATTGGAACAACGAATTCGAACAACGAAATCGAACAACGAAATCGAACAACGAATTCGAACAACGAATTCGAACCACGAAACGAACAAAGAACAACGAAATCTAACAACGAACAACGAAATCTAACAACGAACGCGAATTCGAACAACGAATTCGAACCACGAAATCGAACAACGAAATCGAACAACGAAATCGAACAACGAAATCGAAAAACGAAATCGATCAACGAAATCGAACAATCAAATCGAAACAAAGAAAATCGAACAACGAAATCGATCAACGAAATCGAACACGAATTCAAACAACGAAATCAAACAACGAAATCGAACTTCGAAATCGAACAACGAAATCGAACAACGAAATCGAACAACGAAATCGAACAGCGAAATCGAACAACGAAATCGAACAACGAAATCGAACAACGAAATCGAACAACGAAATCGAACAACGAAATCGAACAACGAAATCGAACAACGAAATCGAACAACGAAATCGAACAACGAAATCGAACAACTAAATCGAACAACGAAATCGAACAACAAAATCGAACAACGAAATCGAACTTCGAAATCGAACAACGAAATCGAACAACGATTTCGAACAACGAAATCGAACAACGAAATCGAACAACGAAATCGAACAACGAAATCGAACAACGAAATCGAACAACGAAATCGAACAACGAAATCGAACAACGAAATCGAACAACGAAATCGAACAACGAAATCGAACAACGAAATCGAACAACGAAATCGAACAACGAAATGGAACAACGAAATCGAACAACGAAATCGAACAACGAAATCGAACATCGAAATCGAACAACGAAATCGAACAACGAAATCGAACAACGAAATCGAACAACGAAATCGAACAAGGAAATTGGAACAACGAATTCGAACAACGAAATCGAACAACGAAATCGAACAACGAAATCGAACAACGAAATCGAACAACGAAATCGAACAACGAAATCGAACAACGAAATCGAACAACGAATTCGAACAACGAAATCGAACAACGAAATCGAACAACGAAATCGAACAACGAAATCGAACAACGAAATCGAACAACGAAATCGAACAACGAAATCGAACTTCGAAATCGAACAACGAAATCGAACAACGAATTCGAACAACGAAATCGAACAACGAAATCGAACAACGAAATCGAACAACGAAATCGAACAACGAAATCGAACAACGAAAGCGAACTTCGAAATCGAACAACGAAATCGAACAACGAAATCGAACAACGAAATCGAACAACGAAATCGAACAACGAAATCGAACAACGAAATCGAACAACGAAATCGAACTTCGAAATCGAACAACGAAATCGAACAACGAAATCGAACAACGAAATCTAACAACGAAATCGAACAACGAAATCGAACAACGAAATCGAACAACGAAATCGAACAACGAAATCGAACAACGAAATCGAACTTCGAAATCGAACAACGAAATCGAACAACGAAATCGAACAACGAAATGGAACAACGAAATCGAACAACAAAATCGAACAACGAAATCGAACAACGAAATCGAACAACGAATTCGAACAACGAATTCGAACCACGAAACGAACAAAGAACAACGAAATCTAACAACGAACAACGAAATCTAACAACGAACACGAATTCGAACAACGAATTCGAACCACGAAATCGAACAACGAAATCGAACAACGAAATCGAACAACGAAATCGAAAAACGAAATCGATCAACGAAATCGAACAATCAAATCGAAACAAAGAAAATCGAACAACGAAATCGATCAACGAAATCGAACACGAATTCAAACAACGAAATCAAACAACGAAATCGAACTTCGAAATCGAACAACGAAATCGAACAACGAAATCGAACAGCGAAATCGAACAACGAAATCGAACAACGAAATCGAACAACGAAATCGAACAACGAAATCGAACAACGAAATCGAACAACGAAATCGAACAACGAAATCGAACAACGAAATCGAACAACTAAATCGAACTTCGAAATCGAACTTCGAAATCGAACAACGAAATCGAACAACGAAATCGAACAACTAAATCGAACTTCGAAATCGAACTTCGAAATCGAACAACGAAATCGAACAACGAAATCGAACAACTAAATCGAACAACGAAATCGAACAACGAAATCGAACAACGAAATCGAACAACGAAATCGAACAACGAAATCGAACAACGAAATCGAACAACGAATTCGAACAACGAAATCGAACAACGAATTCAAACAACGAATTCGAACAACGAATTCGAACAACGAAATCGAACAACAAAATCGAACAACGAAATCGAACAACGAAATCGAACAACGAAATCGAACTTCGAAATCGAACAACGAAATCGAACAACGAAATCGAACCACGAAATCGAACAAAGAACAACGAAATCTAACAACGAACAACGAAATCTAACAACGAAATCGAACAACGAAATCGAACAACGAAATCGAACAACGAAATCGAACAACGAAATCGAACAACGAAATCGAACAATGAAATCGAACAACGAAATCGAACAACGAAATCGAACAACGAAATCGAACAACGAAATCGAACAACAAAATCGAACAACGAAATCGAACAACGAAATCGAACAACGAAATCGAACAACGAAATCGAACAACGAAATCGAACAACGAAATCGAACAACGAAATCGAACAACGAAATCGAACAACGAAATCGAACAACGAAATCGAACAACGAAATCGAACAACGAATTCGAACAACGAATTCGAACAACGAAATCGAACAACGAAATCGAACAACGAAATCGAACAACGAAATCGAACAACGAAATCGAACAACGAATTCGAACAACGATTTCGAACAACGAAATCGAACAACGAAATCGAACAACGAAATCGAACAACGAAATCGAACAACGAAATCGAACAACGAAATCGAACAACGAAATCGAACAACGAAATCGAACAACGAAATCGAACAACGAATTCGAACAACGAAATCGAACAACGAAATCGAACAAAGAAATCGAACAACTAAATCGAACTTCGAAATCGAACAACGAAATCGAACAACGAAATCGAACAACGAAATCGAACAACGAAATCGAACAACGAAATCGAACAACGAAATCGAACAACGAAATCGAACAACGAAATCGAACAACGAAATCGAACAACGAAATCGAACAACGAAATCGAACAACGAATTCGAACAACGAATTCGAACAACGAAATCGAACAACGAAATCGACCAACGAAATCGAACAACGAAATCGAACTTCGAAATCGAACAACGAAATCGAATAACGAAATCGAACAACGATATCGAACAACGAAATCGAACAACGAAATCGAACATCGAAATCGAACAACGAAATCGAACAACGAAATCGAACAACGAAATCGAACAACGAAATCGAACAACGAAATCGAACAACGAAATCGAACATCGAAATCGAACATCGAAATCGAACAACGAAATCGAACAACGAAATCGAACAAAGAAATCGAACAACGAAATCGAACAACGAAATCGAACAACGAAATCGAACAACGAAATCGAACAACGAAATCGAACAACGAAATCGAACAACGAAATCGAACAACGAAATCGAACAACGAAATCGAACAACGAAATCGAACATCGAAATCGAACAACGAAATCGAACAACGAAATCGAACAACGAAATCGAACAACGAAATCGAACAACGAAATCGAACAACGAAATCGAACAACGAAATCGAACAACGAAATCGAACAACGAAATCGAACAACGAAATCGAACAACGAAATCGAACAACGAAATCGAACAACGAATACGAACAACGAATTCGAACAACCAAATCGAACAACCAAATCGAACAACGAAATCGAACATCGAAATCGAACAACGAAATCGAACAACGAAATCGAACAACGAAATCGAACAACGAAATCGAACAACGAAATCGAACAACGAAATCGAACAACGAAATCGAACAACGAAATCGAACAACGAATTCGAACAACGAATTCGAACAACGAAATCGAACAACAAAATCGAACAACGAAATCGAACAACGAAATCGAACAACGAAATCGAACAACGAAATCGAACAACGAAATCGAACAACGAAATCGAACAACGAAATCGAACAACGAAATCGAACAACGAAATCGAACAACGAATTCGAACAACGAATTCGAACAACGAAATCGAACAACGAAATCGAACAACGAAATCGAACAACGAAATCGAACAACGAAATCGAACTTCGAAATCGAACTTCGAAATTGAACAACGAAATCAAATAACGAAATCGAACTTCGAAATCGAACAACTAAATCGAACTTCGAAATCGAACTTCGAAATCGAACAACGAAATCGAACAACGAAATCGAACAACTAAATCGAACAACGAAATCGAACAACGAAATCGAACAACGAAATCGAACAACGAAATCGAACAACGAAATCGAACAACGAAATCGAACAACGAATTCGAACAACGAAATCGAACAACGAATTCAAACAACGAATTCGAACAACGAATTCGAACAACGAAATCGAACAACAAAATCGAACAACGAAATCGAACAACGAAATCGAACAACGAAATCGAACAACGAAATCGAACTTCGAAATCGAACAACGAAATCGAACCACGAAATCGAACAAAGAACAACGAAATCTAACAACGAACAACGAAATCTAACAACGAAATCGAACAACGAAATCGAACAACGAAATCGAACAACGAAATCGAACAACGAAATCGAACAACGAAATCGAACAACGAAATCGAACAACGAAATCGAACAACGAAATCGAACAACAAAATCGAACAACGAAATCGAACAACGAAATCGAACAACGAAATCGAACAACGAAATCGAACAACGAAATCGAACAACGAAATCGAACAACGAAATCGAACAACGAAATCGAACAACGAAATCGAACAACGAAATCGAACAACGAAATCGAACAACGAAATCGAACAACGAAATCGAACAACGAATTCGAACAACGAAATCGAACAACGAAATCGAACTTCGAAATCGAACTTCGAAATCGAACAACGAAATCGAACAACGAAATCGAACAACGAATTCGAACAACGATTTCGAACAACGAAATCGAACAACGAAATCGAACAACGAAATCGAACAACGAAATCGAACAACGAAATCGAACAACGAAATCGAACAACGAAATCGAACAACGAAATCGAACAACGAAATCGAACAACGAAATCGAACAACGAATTCGAACAACGAAATCGAACAACGAAATCGAACAAAGAAATCGAACAACTAAATCGAACTTCGAAATCGAACAACGAAATCGAACAACGAAATCGAACAACGAAATCGAACAACGAAATCGAACAACGAAATCGAACAACGAAATCGAACAACGAAATCGAACAACGAAATCGAACAACGAAATCGAACAACGAAATCGAACAACGAATTCGAACAACGAATTCGAACAACGAAGTCGAACAACGAAATCGACCAACGAAAACGAACAACGAAATCGAACAACGAAATCGAACAATGAAATCGAACAACGAAAGCGAACTTCGAAATCGAACAACGAAATCGAACAACGAAATCGAACAACGAAATCGAAAAACGAAATCGATCAACGAAATCGAACAATCAAATCGAAACAAAGAAAATCGAACAACGAAATCGATCAACGAAATCGAACACGAATTCAAACAACGAAATCAAACAACGAAATCGAACTTCGAAATCGAACAACGAAATCGAACAACGAAATCGAACAGCGAAATCGAACAACGAAATCGAACAACGAAATCGAACAACGAAATCGAACAACGAAATCGAACAACGAAATCGAACAACGAAATCGAACAACGAAATCGAACAACGAAATCGAACAACTAAATCGAACTTCGAAATCGAACTTCGAAATCGAACAACGAAATCGAACAACGAAATCGAACAACTAAATCGAACTTCGAAATCGAACTTCGAAATCGAACAACGAAATCGAACAACGAAATCGAACAACTAAATCGAACAACGAAATCGAACAACGAAATCGAACAACGAAATCGAACAACGAAATCGAACAACGAAATCGAACAACGAAATCGAACAACGAATTCGAACAACGAAATCGAACAACGAATTCAAACAACGAATTCGAACAACGAATTCGAACAACGAAATCGAACAACAAAATCGAACAACGAAATCGAACAACGAAATCGAACAACGAAATCGAACTTCGAAATCGAACAACGAAATCGAACAACGAAATCGAACCACGAAATCGAACAAAGAACAACGAAATCTAACAACGAACAACGAAATCTAACAACGAAATCGAACAACGAAATCGAACAACGAAATCGAACAACGAAATCGAACAACGAAATCGAACAACGAAATCGAACAATGAAATCGAACAACGAAATCGAACAACGAAATCGAACAACGAAATCGAACAACGAAATCGAACAACAAAATCGAACAACGAAATCGAACAACGAAATCGAACAACGAAATCGAACAACGAAATCGAACAACGAAATCGAACAACGAAATCGAACAACGAAATCGAACAACGAAATCGAACAACGAAATCGAACAACGAAATCGAACAACGAAATCGAACAACGAATTCGAACAACGAATTCGAACAACGAAATCGAACAACGAAATCGAACTTCGAAATCGAACAACGAAATCGAACAACGAAATCGAACAACGAATTCGAACAACGATTTCGAACAACGAAATCGAACAACGAAATCGAACAACGAAATCGAACAACGAAATCGAACAACGAAATCGAACAACGAAATCGAACAACGAAATCGAACAACGAAATCGAACAACGAAATCGAACAACGAATTCGAACAACGAAATCGAACAACGAAATCGAACAAAGAAATCGAACAACTAAATCGAACTTCGAAATCGAACAACGAAATCGAACAACGAAATCGAACAACGAAATCGAACAACGAAATCGAACAACGAAATCGAACAACGAAATCGAACAACGAAATCGAACAACGAAATCGAACAACGAAATCGAACAACGAAATCGAACAACGAAATCGAACAACGAAATCGAACAACGAATTCGAACAACGAATTCGAACAACGAAATCGAACAACGAAATCGACCAACGAAATCGAACAACGAAATCGAACTTCGAAATCGAACAACGAAATCGAATAACGAAATCGAACAACGATATCGAACAACGAAATCGAACAACGAAATCGAACATCGAAATCGAACAACGAAATCGAACAACGAAATCGAACAACGAAATCGAACAACGAAATCGAACAACGAAATCGAACAACGAAATCGAACATCGAAATCGAACATCGAAATCGAACAACGAAATCGAACAACGAAATCGAACAAAGAAATCGAACAACGAAATCGAACAACGAAATCGAACAACGAAATCGAACAACGAAATCGAACAACGAAATCGAACAACGAAATCGAACAACGAAATCGAACAACGAAATCGAACAACGAAATCGAACAACGAAATCGAACATCGAAATCGAACAACGAAATCGAACAACGAAATCGAACAACGAAATCGAACAACGAAATCGAACAACGAAATCGAACAACGAAATCGAACAACGAAATCGAACAACGAAATCGAACAACGAAATCGAACAACGAAATCGAACAACGAAATCGAACAACGAATACGAACAACGAATTCGAACAACCAAATCGAACAACCAAATCGAACAACGAAATCGAACATCGAAATCGAACAACGAAATCGAACAACGAAATCGAACAACGAAATCGAACAACGAAATCGAACAACGAAATCGAACAACGAAATCGAACAACGAAATCGAACAACGAAATCGAACAACGAATTCGAACAACGAATTCGAACAACGAAATCGAACAACAAAATCGAACAACGAAATCGAACAACGAAATCGAACAACGAAATCGAACAACGAAATCGAACAACGAAATCGAACAACGAAATCGAACAACGAAATCGAACAACGAAATCGAACAACGAAATCGAACAACGAATTCGAACAACGAATTCGAACAACGAAATCGAACAACGAAATCGAACAACGAAATCGAACAACGAAATCGAACAACGAAATCGAACTTCGAAATCGAACTTCGAAATTGAACAACGAAATCAAATAACGAAATCGAACTTCGAAATCGAACAACTAAATCGAACTTCGAAATCGAACTTCGAAATCGAACAACGAAATCGAACAACGAAATCGAACAACTAAATCGAACAACGAAATCGAACAACGAAATCGAACAACGAAATCGAACAACGAAATCGAACAACGAAATCGAACAACGAAATCGAACAACGAATTCGAACAACGAAATCGAACAACGAATTCAAACAACGAATTCGAACAACGAATTCGAACAACGAAATCGAACAACAAAATCGAACAACGAAATCGAACAACGAAATCGAACAACGAAATCGAACAACGAAATCGAACTTCGAAATCGAACAACGAAATCGAACCACGAAATCGAACAAAGAACAACGAAATCTAACAACGAACAACGAAATCTAACAACGAAATCGAACAACGAAATCGAACAACGAAATCGAACAACGAAATCGAACAACGAAATCGAACAACGAAATCGAACAACGAAATCGAACAACGAAATCGAACAACGAAATCGAACAACGAAATCGAACAACAAAATCGAACAACGAAATCGAACAACGAAATCGAACAACGAAATCGAACAACGAAATCGAACAACGAAATCGAACAACGAAATCGAACAACGAAATCGAACAACGAAATCGAACAACGAAATCGAACAACGAAATCGAACAACGAAATCGAACAACGAAATCGAACAACGAAATCGAACAACGAATTCGAACAACGAAATCGAACAACGAAATCGAACTTCGAAATCGAACTTCGAAATCGAACAACGAAATCGAACAACGAAATCGAACAACGAATTCGAACAACGATTTCGAACAACGAAATCGAACAACGAAATCGAACAACGAAATCGAACAACGAAATCGAACAACGAAATCGAACAACGAAATCGAACAACGAAATCGAACAACGAAATCGAACAACGAAATCGAACAACGAAATCGAACAACGAATTCGAACAACGAAATCGAACAACGAAATCGAACAAAGAAATCGAACAACTAAATCGAACTTCGAAATCGAACAACGAAATCGAACAACGAAATCGAACAACGAAATCGAACAACGAAATCGAACAACGAAATCGAACAACGAAATCGAACAACGAAATCGAACAACGAAATCGAACAACGAAATCGAACAACGAATTCGAACAACGAATTCGAACAACGAAGTCGAACAACGAAATCGACCAACGAAATCGAACAACGAAATCGAACTTCGAAATCGAACAACGAAATCGAATAACGAAATCGAACAACGATATCGAACAACGAAATCGAACAACGAAATCGAACATCGAAATCGAACAACGAAATCGAACAACGAAATCGAACAACGAAATCGAACAACGAAATCGAACAACGAAATCGAACAACGAAATCGAACAACGAAATCGAACAACGAAATCGAACAACGAAATCGAACAACGAAATCGAACAACGAAATCGAACAACGAAATCGAACAACGAAATCGAACAACGAAATCGAACAACGAAATCGAACAACGAAATCGAACAACGAAATCGAACATCGAAATCGAACAACGAAATCGAACAACGAAATCGAACAACGAAATCGAACAACGAAATCGAACAACGAAATCGAACAACGAAATCGAACAACGAAATCGAACAACGAAATCGAACAACGAAATCGAACAACGAAATCGAACAACGAAATCGAACAACGAAATCGAACAACGAAATCGAACAACGAATTCGAACAACGAATTCGAACAACCAAATCGAACAACCAAATCGAACAACCAAATCGAACAATGAAATCGAACTTCGACATCGAACAACGAAATCGAACAACGAAATCGAAACACGAAATCGAACAACGAAATCGAACAACGAATTCGAACAAAGAAATCGAACAACTAAATCGAACTTCGAAATCGAACAACGAAATCGAACAACGAAATCGAACAACGAAATCGAACAACGAAATCGAACAACGAAATCGAACAACGAAATCGAACACCGAAATCGAACAACGAAATCGAACAACGAAATCGAACAACGAAATCGAACAACGAAATCGAACAACGAATTCGAACAACGAATTCGAACAACGAATTCGAACAACCTAATCGAACAACGAAATCGAACAACGAAATCGAACAACGAAATCGAACAACGAAATCGAACAAAGAAATCGAACAACGAAATCGAACAACGAAATCGAACAACGAAATCGAACACCGAAATCGAACAACGAAATCGAACAACGAAATCGAACAATGAAACCGAACAACGAATTCGAACAACGAATTCGAACAACGAATTCGAACAACCTAATCGAACAACGAAATCGAACAACGAAATCGAACAACGAAATCGAACAAAGAAATCGAACAACGAAATCGAACAACGAAATCGAACAACGAAATCGAACAACGAAATCGAACAACGAAATCGAACTTCGAAATCGAACTTCGAAATCGAACAACGAAATCGAACAACGAAATCGAACAACGAAATCGAACAACGAAATCGAACAACGAAATCGAACAACGAAATCGAACAACGAAATCGAACAACGAAATCGAACAACGAAATCGAACAACGAAATCGAACAACGAAATCGAACAACGAAATCGAACAACGAAATCGAACAACGAAATCGAACAACAAAATCGAACAACGAAATCGAACCACGAAATCGAACAACGAATTCGAACAACGAATTCGAACCACGAAATCGAACAAAGAACAACGAAATCTAACAACGAACAACGAAATCTAACAACGAACAACGAAATCTAACAGCGAAATCGAACAACGAAATCGAACAACGAAATCTAACAACGAACAACGAAATCGAACAACGAAATCGAACAACGAAATCGAACAACGAAATCGAGTAACGAAATCGAACAACGAAATCGAACAACGAAATCGAACAACGAAATCGAACAACGAAATCGAACAACGAAATCGAACAACGAAATCGAACAACGAAATCGAACAACGAATTCAAACAACGAAATCGAACAACGAAATCGAACAACAAAATCGAACAACGAAATCGAACAACGAATTCGAACAACGAATTCGAACCACGAAATCGAACAAAGAACAACGAAATCTAACAACGAACAACGAAATCTAACAACGAACAACGAAAACGAACAACGAAATCGAACAACGAAATCGAACAATGAAATCGAACAACGAAAGCGAACTTCGAAATCGAACAACGAAATCGAACAACGAAATCGAACAACGAAATCGAACTTCGACATCGAACAACGAAATCGAACAACGAAATCGAAACACGAAATCGAACAACGAAATCGAACAACGAATTCGAACAAAGAAATCGAACAACTAAATCGAACTTCGAAATCGAACAACGAAATCGAACAACGAAATCGAACAACGAAATCGAACAACGAAATCGAACAACGAAATCGAACAACGAAATCGAACAACGAAATCGAACACCGAAATCGAACAACGAAATCGAACAACGAAATCGAACAACGAAATCGAACAACGAAATCGAACAACGAATTCGAACAACGAATTCGAACAACGAATTCGAACAACGAATTCGAACAACCTAATCGAACAACGAAATCGAACAACGAAATCGAACAACGAAATCGAACAACGAAATCGAACAAAGAAATCGAACAACGAAATCGAACAACGAAATCGAACAACGAAATCGAACACCGAAATCGAACAACGAAATCGAACAACGAAATCGAACAACGAAACCGAACAACGAATTCGAACAACGAATTCGAACAACGAATTCGAACAACCTAATCGAACAACGAAATCGAACAACGAAATCGAACAACGAAATCGAACAAAGAAATCGAACAACGAAATCGAACAACGAAATCGAACAACGAAATCGAACAACGAAATCGAACAACGAAATCGAACTTCGAAATCGAACTTCGAAATCGAACAACGAAATCGAACAACGAAATCGAACAACGAAATCGAACAACGAAATCGAACAACGAAATCGAACAACGAAATCGAACAACGAAATCGAACAACGAAATCGAACAACGAAATCGAACAACGAAATCGAACAACGAAATCGAACAACGAAATCGAACAACGAAATCGAACAACAAAATCGAACAACGAAATCGAACCACGAAATCGAACAACGAATTCGAACAACGAATTCGAACCACGAAATCGAACAAAGAACAACGAAATCTAACAACGAACAACGAAATCTAACAACGAACAACGAAATCTAACAGCGAAATCGAACAACGAAATCGAACAACGAAATCTAACAACGAACAACGAAATCGAACAACGAAATCGAACAACGAAATCGAACAACGAAATCGAGTAACGAAATCGAACAACGAAATCGAACAACGAAATCGAACAACGAAATCGAACAACGAAATCGAACAACGAAATCGAACAACGAAATCGAACAACGAAATCGAACAACGAATTCAAACAACGAAATCGAACAACGAAATCGAACAACAAAATCGAACAACGAAATCGAACAACGAATTCGAACAACGAATTCGAACCACGAAATCGAACAAAGAACAACGAAATCTAACAACGAACAACGAAATCTAACAACGAACAACGAAATCGAACAACGAAATCGAACAACGAAATCGAACAATGAAATCGAACAACGAAAGCGAACTTCGAAATCGAACAACGAAATCGAACAACGAAATCGAACAACGAAATCGAACAACGAAATCGAACAACGAAATCGAACAACGAAATCGAACAACGAAATCGATCTTCGAAATCGAACAACGAAATCGAACAACGAAATCGAACAACGAAATCGAACAACGAAATCGAACAACGAAATCGAACAACGAAATCGAACAACGAAATCTAACAACGAAATCGAACAACGAAATCGAACAACGAAATCGAACAACGAAATCGAACAACGAATTCAAACAACGAAATCGAACAACGAAATCGAACAACAAAATCGAAAAACGAAATCGAACAACGAAATCGAACAACGAACAACGAAATCTAACAACGTACAACGAATTCGAACAACGAATTCGAACCACGAAATCGAACAACGAAATCGAACAACGAAATCGAACAACGAAATCGAAAAACGAAATCGAACAATCAAATCGAACAAAGAAAATCGAACAACGAAATCGATCAACGAAATCGAACACAAATTCAAACAACGAAATCGAACAACGAAATCGAACTTCGAAATCGAACAACGAAATCGAACAACGAAATCGAACAACGAAATCGAACAACGAAATCGAACAACGAAATCGAACAACGAAATCGAACAACGAAATCGAACAACGAAATCGATCAACGAAATCGAACAACGATATCGAACAACGAAACGAACAACGAAATCGAACAAGAAAATCGAACAACTAAATCGAACTTCGAAAGCGAACAACGAAATCGAACAACGAAATCGAACAACGAAATCGAACAACGAAATCGAACAACGAAATCGAACAACGAAATCGAACAACGAAATCGAACAACGAAATCGAACAACGAAATCGAACAACGAAATCGAACAACGAAATCGAACAACGAAATCGAACAACGAAATCGAACAACGAAATCGAACAACGAATTCGAACAACGAAATCGAACAACGAATTCGAACAACGAAATCGAACAACGAAATCGAACAACGAAATCGAACAACGAAATCGAACCACGAAATCGAACAAAGAACAACGAAATCTAACAACGAACAACGAAATCTAACAACGAACAACGAAATCTAACAACGAAATCGAACAACGAAATCGAACAACGAAATCTAACAACGAACAACGAAATCGAACAACGAAATCGAACAACGAAATCGAACAACGAAATCGAACAACGAATTCGAACAACGAATTCGAACAACGAAATCGAACAACGAAATCGAACCACGAAATCGAACAAAGAACAACGAAATCTAACAACGAACAACGAAATCTAACAACGAAATCGAACAACGAAATCGAACAACGAAATCGAACAACGAAATCGAACAACGAAATCGAACAACGAAATCGAACAACGAAATCGAACAACAAAATCGAACAACGAAATCGAACAACGAAATCGAACAACGAAATCGAACAACGAAATCGAACAACGAAATCGAACAACGAAATCGAACAACGAAATCGAACAACGAATTCGAACAACGAAATCGAACCACGAAATCGAACAAAGAACAACGAAATCTAACAACGAACAACGAAATCTAACAACGAAATCGAACAACGAAATCGAACAACGAAATCGAACAACGAAATCGAACAACGAAATCGAACAACGAAATCGAACAACGAAATCGAACAACGAAATCGAACAACGAAATCGAACAACGAAATCGAACAACGAAATCGAACAACGAAATCGAACAACGAAATCGAACAACGAAATCGAACAACGAAATCGAACAACGAAATCGAACAACGAAATCGAACAACGAAATCGAACAAAGAAAATCGAACAACGAAATCGAACAACGAATTCAAACAACGAAATCGAACAACGAAATCGAACAACGAAATCGAACAACAAAATCGAACAACGAAATCGAACAACGAAATCGAACAACGAATTCGAACAACGAATTCGAACCACGAAATCGAACAAAGAACAACGAAATCTAACAACGAACAACGAAATCTAACAACGAACAACGAAATCGAACAACGAAATCGAACAACGAAATCGAACAACGAAATCGAACAACGAAATCGAACAACGAAATCGAACAACGAAATCGAACAACGAAATCGAACAACGAATTCGAACAACGAATTCGAACAACGAAATCGAACAACGAAATCGAACAACGAAATCGAACAACGAAATCGAACAACGAAATCGAACTTCGAAATCGAACTTCGAAATTGAACAACGAAATCAAACAACGAAATCGAACTTCGAAATCGAACAACGAAATCGAACAACGAAATCGAACAGCGAAATCGAACAACGAAATCGAACAACGAAATCGAACAACGAAATCGAACAACGAAATCGAACAACGAAATCGAACAACGAAATCGAACAACGAAATCGAACAACTAAATCGAACTTCGAAATCGAACTTCGAAATCGAACTTCGAAATCGAACAACGAAATCGAACAACGAAATCGAACAACTAAATCGAACTTCGAAATCGAACTTCGAAATCGAACAACGAAATCGAACAACGAAATCGAACAACTAAATCGAACAACGAAATCGAACAACGAAATCGAACAACGAAATCGAACAACGAAATCGAACAACGAAATCGAACAACGAAATCGAACAACGAATTCGAACAACGAAATCGAACAACGAATTCAAACAACGAATTCGAACAACGAATTCGAACAACGAAATCGAACAACAAAATCGAACAACGAAATCGAACAACGAAATCGAACAACGAAATCGAACTTCGAAATCGAACAACGAAATCGAACAACGAAATCGAACCACGAAATCGAACAAAGAACAACGAAATCTAACAACGAACAACGAAATCTAACAACGAAATCGAACAACGAAATCGAACAACGAAATCGAACAACGAAATCGAACAACGAAATCGAACAACGAAATCGAACAACGAAATCGAACAACGAAATCGAACAACGAAATCAAACAACGAAATCGAACAACGAAATCGAACAACGAAATCGAACAACGAAATCGAACAACGAAATCGAACAACGAAATCGAACAACGAAATCGAACAACGAAATCGAACAACGAAATCGAACAACGAAATCGAACAACGAAATCGAACAACGAAATCGAACAACGAAATCGAACAACGAAATCGAACAACGAAATCGAACAACGAAATCGAACAACGAAATCGAACAACGAAATCGAACAACGAATTCGAACAACGAAATCGAACAACGAAATCGAACAACGAAATCGAACAACGAAATCGAACAACGAAATCGAACAACGAAATCGAACAACGAAATCGAACAACGATTTCGAACAACGATTTCGAACAACGAAATCGAACAACGAAATCGAACAACGAAATCGAACAACGAAATCGAACAACGAAATCGAACAACGAAATCGAACAACGAAATCGAACAACGAAATCGAACAACGAAATCGAACAACGAAATCGAACAACGAATTCGAACAACGAAATCGATCAACGAAATCGAACAAAGAAATCGAACAACTAAATCGAACTTCGAAATCGAACAACGAAATCGAACAACGAAATCGAACAACGAAATCGAACAACGAAATCGAACAACGAAATCGAACAACGAAATCGAACAACGAAATCGAACAACGAAATCGAACAACGAAATCGAACAACGAAATCGAACAACGAATTCGAACAACGAATTCGAACAACGAAATCGAACAACGAAATCGACCAACGAAATCGAACAACGAAATCGAACTTCGAAATCGAACAACGAAATCGAATAACGAAATCGAACAACGATATCGAACAACGAAATCGAACAACGAAATCGAACATCGAAATCGAACAACGAAATCGAACAACGAAATCGAACAACGAAATCGAACAACGAAATCGAACAACGAAATCGAACAACGAAATCGAACAACGAAATCGAACATCGAAATCGAACATCGAAATCGAACAACGAAATCGAACAACGAAATCGAACAAAGAAATCGAACAACGAAATCGAACAACGAAATCGAACAACGAAATCGAACAACGAAATCGAACAACGAAATCGAACAACGAAATCGAACAACGAAATCGAACAACGAAATCGAACAACGAAATCGAACATCGAAATCGAACAACGAAATCGAACAACGAAATCGAACAACGAAATCGAACAACGAAATCGAACAACGAAATCGAACAACGAAATCGAACAACGAAATCGAACAACGAAATCGAACAACGAAATCGAACAACGAAATCGAACAACGAATTCGAACAACCAAATCGAACAACCAAATCGAACAACCAAATCGAACAACCAAATCGAACAACCAAATCGAACAACCAAATCGAACAACCAAATCGAACAACGAAATCGAACAACGAAATCGAACTTCGACATCGAACAACGAAATCGAAACACGAAATCGAACAAAGAACAACGAAATCTAACAACGAAATCGAACAACGAAATCGAACAACGAAATCGAACAACGAAATCGAACAACGAAATCGAACAACGAAATCGAACTTCGACATCGAACAACGAAATCGAACTTCGAAATCGAACTTCGAAATCGAACAACGAAATCGAATAACGAAATCGAACAACGATATCGAACAACGAAATCGAACAACGAAATCGAACCACGAAACGAACAAAGAACAACGAAATCTAACAACGAACAACGAAATCTAACAACGAACACGAATTCGAACAACGAATTCGAACCACGAAATCGAACAACGAAATCGAACAACGAAATCGAATAACGAAATCGAAAAACGAAATCGATCAACGAAATCGAACAATCAAATCGAAACAAAGAAAATCGAACAACGAAATCGATCAACGAAATCGAACACGAATTCAAACAACGAAATCGAACTTCGAAATCGAACAACGAAATCGAACAACGAAATCGAACAACGAAATCGAACAGCGAAATCGAACAACGAAATCGAACAACGAAATCGAACAACGAAATCGAACAACGAAATCGAACAACGAAATCGAACAACGAAATCGAACAACGAAATCGAACAACGAAATCGAACAACGAAATCGAACAACTAAATCGAACACCGAAATCGAACAACAAAATCGAACAACGAAATCGAACAACGAAATCGAACAACGAAATCGAACAACGAAATCGAACAACGAAATCGAACAACGAAATCGAACAACGAAATCGAACAACGAAATCGAACTTCGAAATCGAACTTCGAAATTGAACAACGAAATCAAACAACGAAATCGAACTTCGAAATCGAACAACGAAATCGAACAACGAAATCGAACAGCGAAATCGAACAACGAAATCGAACAACGAAATCGAACAACGAAATCGAACAACGAAATCGAACAACGAAATCGAACAACGAAATCGAACAACGAAATCGAACAACGAAATCGAACAACTAAATCGAACTTCGAAATCGAACTTCGAAATCGAACAACGAAATCGAACAACGAAATCGAACAACTAAATCGAACTTCGAAATCGAACTTCGAAATCGAACAACGAAATCGAACAACGAAATCGAACAACTAAATCGAACAACGAAATCGAACAACGAAATCGAACAACGAAATCGAACAACGAAATCGAACAACGAAATCGAACAACGAAATCGAACAACGAATTCGAACAACGAAATCGAACAACGAATTCAAACAACGAATTCGAACAACGAATTCGAACAACGAAATCGAACAACAAAATCGAACAACGAAATCGAACAACGAAATCGAACTTCGAAATCGAACAACGAAATCGAACAACGAAATCGAACCACGAAATCGAACAAAGAACAACGAAATCTAACAACGAACAACGAAATCTAACAACGAAATCGAACAACGAAATCGAACAACGAAATCGAACAACGAAATCGAACAACGAAATCGAACAACGAAATCGAACAACGAAATCGAACAACGAAATCGAACAACGAAATCGAACAACGAAATCGAACAACGAAATCGAACAACGAAATCGAACAACAAAATCGAACAACGAAATCGAACAACGAAATCGAACAACGAAATCGAACAACGAAATCGAACAACGAAATCGAACAACGAAATCGAACAACGAAATCGAACAACGAAATCGAACAACGAAATCGAACAACGAAATCGAACAACGAAATCGAACAACGAAATCGAACAACGAAATCGAACAACGAATTCGAACAACGAATTCGAACAACGAATTCGAACAACGAAATCGAACTTCGAAATCGAACAACGAAATCGAACAACGAAATCGAACAACGAAATCGAACAACGAATTCGAACAACGATTTCGAACAACGAAATCGAACAACGAAATCGAACAACGAAATCGAACAACGAAATCGAACAACGAAATCGAACAACGAAATCGAACAATGAAATCGAACAACGAAATCGAACAACGAAATCGAACAACGAAATCGAACAACGAAATCGAACAACGAATTCGAACAACGAAATCGAACAACGAAATCGAACAAAGAAATCGAACAACTAAATCGAACTTCGAAATCGAACAACGAAATCGAACAACGAAATCGAACAACGAAATCGAACAACAAAATCGAACAACGAAATCGAACAACGAAATCGAACAACGAAATCGAACAACGAAATCGAACAACGAAATCGAACACCGAAATCGAACAACGAAATCGAACAACGAAATCGAACAATGAAACCGAACAACGAATTCGAACAACGAATTCGAACAACGAATTCGAACAACCTAATCGAACAACGAAATCGAACAACGAAATCGAACAACGAAATCGAACAAAGAAATCGAACAACGAAATCGAACAACGAAATCGAACAACGAAATCGAACAACGAAATCGAACAACGAAATCGAACTTCGAAATCGAACTTCGAAATCGAACAACGAAATCGAACAACGAAATCGAACAACGAAATCGAACAACGAAATCGAACAACGAAATCGAACAACGAAATCGAACAACGAAATCGAACAACGAAATCGAACAACGAAATCGAACAACGAAATCGAACAACGAAATCGAACAACGAAATCGAACAACGAAATCGAACAACGAAATCGAACAACAAAATCGAACAACGAAATCGAACCACGAAATCGAACAACGAATTCGAACAACGAATTCGAACCACGAAATCGAACAAAGAACAACGAAATCTAACAACGAACAACGAAATCTAACAACGAACAACGAAATCTAACAGCGAAATCGAACAACGAAATCGAACAACGAAATCTAACAACGAACAACGAAATCGAACAACGAAATCGAACAACGAAATCGAACAACGAAATCGAGTAACGAAATCGAACAACGAAATCGAACAACGAAATCGAACAACGAAATCGAACAACGAAATCGAACAACGAAATCGAACAACGAAATCGAACAACGAAATCGAACAACGAATTCAAACAACGAAATCGAACAACGAAATCGAACAACAAAATCGAACAACGAAATCGAACAACGAATTCGAACAACGAATTCGAACCACGAAATCGAACAAAGAACAACGAAATCTAACAACGAACAACGAAATCTAACAACGAACAACGAAAACGAACAACGAAATCGAACAACGAAATCGAACAATGAAATCGAACAACGAAAGCGAACTTCGAAATCGAACAACGAAATCGAACAACGAAATCGAACAACGAAATCGAACTTCGACATCGAACAACGAAATCGAACAACGAAATCGAAACACGAAATCGAACAACGAAATCGAACAACGAATTCGAACAAAGAAATCGAACAACTAAATCGAACTTCGAAATCGAACAACGAAATCGAACAACGAAATCGAACAACGAAATCGAACAACGAAATCGAACAACGAAATCGAACAACGAAATCGAACAACGAAATCGAACACCGAAATCGAACAACGAAATCGAACAACGAAATCGAACAACGAAATCGAACAACGAAATCGAACAACGAATTCGAACAACGAATTCGAACAACGAATTCGAACAACGAATTCGAACAACCTAATCGAACAACGAAATCGAACAACGAAATCGAACAACGAAATCGAACAACGAAATCGAACAAAGAAATCGAACAACGAAATCGAACAACGAAATCGAACAACGAAATCGAACACCGAAATCGAACAACGAAATCGAACAACGAAATCGAACAACGAAACCGAACAACGAATTCGAACAACGAATTCGAACAACGAATTCGAACAACCTAATCGAACAACGAAATCGAACAACGAAATCGAACAACGAAATCGAACAAAGAAATCGAACAACGAAATCGAACAACGAAATCGAACAACGAAATCGAACAACGAAATCGAACAACGAAATCGAACTTCGAAATCGAACTTCGAAATCGAACAACGAAATCGAACAACGAAATCGAACAACGAAATCGAACAACGAAATCGAACAACGAAATCGAACAACGAAATCGAACAACGAAATCGAACAACGAAATCGAACAACGAAATCGAACAACGAAATCGAACAACGAAATCGAACAACGAAATCGAACAACGAAATCGAACAACAAAATCGAACAACGAAATCGAACCACGAAATCGAACAACGAATTCGAACAACGAATTCGAACCACGAAATCGAACAAAGAACAACGAAATCTAACAACGAACAACGAAATCTAACAACGAACAACGAAATCTAACAGCGAAATCGAACAACGAAATCGAACAACGAAATCTAACAACGAACAACGAAATCGAACAACGAAATCGAACAACGAAATCGAACAACGAAATCGAGTAACGAAATCGAACAACGAAATCGAACAACGAAATCGAACAACGAAATCGAACAACGAAATCGAACAACGAAATCGAACAACGAAATCGAACAACGAAATCGAACAACGAATTCAAACAACGAAATCGAACAACGAAATCGAACAACAAAATCGAACAACGAAATCGAACAACGAATTCGAACAACGAATTCGAACCACGAAATCGAACAAAGAACAACGAAATCTAACAACGAACAACGAAATCTAACAACGAACAACGAAATCGAACAACGAAATCGAACAACGAAATCGAACAATGAAATCGAACAACGAAAGCGAACTTCGAAATCGAACAACGAAATCGAACAACGAAATCGAACAACGAAATCGAACAACGAAATCGAACAACGAAATCGAACAACGAAATCGAACAACGAAATCGATCTTCGAAATCGAACAACGAAATCGAACAACGAAATCGAACAACGAAATCGAACAACGAAATCGAACAACGAAATCGAACAACGAAATCGAACAACGAAATCTAACAACGAAATCGAACAACGAAATCGAACAACGAAATCGAACAACGAAATCGAACAACGAATTCAAACAACGAAATCGAACAACGAAATCGAACAACAAAATCGAAAAACGAAATCGAACAACGAAATCGAACAACGAACAACGAAATCTAACAACGTACAACGAATTCGAACAACGAATTCGAACCACGAAATCGAACAACGAAATCGAACAACGAAATCGAACAACGAAATCGAAAAACGAAATCGAACAATCAAATCGAACAAAGAAAATCGAACAACGAAATCGATCAACGAAATCGAACACAAATTCAAACAACGAAATCGAACAACGAAATCGAACTTCGAAATCGAACAACGAAATCGAACAACGAAATCGAACAACGAAATCGAACAACGAAATCGAACAACGAAATCGAACAACGAAATCGAACAACGAAATCGAACAACGAAATCGATCAACGAAATCGAACAACGATATCGAACAACGAAACGAACAACGAAATCGAACAAGAAAATCGAACAACTAAATCGAACTTCGAAAGCGAACAACGAAATCGAACAACGAAATCGAACAACGAAATCGAACAACGAAATCGAACAACGAAATCGAACAACGAAATCGAACAACGAAATCGAACAACGAAATCGAACAACGAAATCGAACAACGAAATCGAACAACGAAATCGAACAACGAAATCGAACAACGAAATCGAACAACGAAATCGAACAACGAATTCGAACAACGAAATCGAACAACGAATTCGAACAACGAAATCGAACAACGAAATCGAACAACGAAATCGAACAACGAAATCGAACCACGAAATCGAACAAAGAACAACGAAATCTAACAACGAACAACGAAATCTAACAACGAACAACGAAATCTAACAACGAAATCGAACAACGAAATCGAACAACGAAATCTAACAACGAACAACGAAATCGAACAACGAAATCGAACAACGAAATCGAACAACGAAATCGAACAACGAATTCGAACAACGAATTCGAACAACGAAATCGAACAACGAAATCGAACCACGAAATCGAACAAAGAACAACGAAATCTAACAACGAACAACGAAATCTAACAACGAAATCGAACAACGAAATCGAACAACGAAATCGAACAACGAAATCGAACAACGAAATCGAACAACGAAATCGAACAACGAAATCGAACAACAAAATCGAACAACGAAATCGAACAACGAAATCGAACAACGAAATCGAACAACGAAATCGAACAACGAAATCGAACAACGAAATCGAACAACGAAATCGAACAACGAATTCGAACAACGAAATCGAACCACGAAATCGAACAAAGAACAACGAAATCTAACAACGAACAACGAAATCTAACAACGAAATCGAACAACGAAATCGAACAACGAAATCGAACAACGAAATCGAACAACGAAATCGAACAACGAAATCGAACAACGAAATCGAACAACGAAATCGAACAACGAAATCGAACAACGAAATCGAACAACGAAATCGAACAACGAAATCGAACAACGAAATCGAACAACGAAATCGAACAACGAAATCGAACAACGAAATCGAACAACGAAATCGAACAACGAAATCGAACAAAGAAAATCGAACAACGAAATCGAACAACGAATTCAAACAACGAAATCGAACAACGAAATCGAACAACGAAATCGAACAACAAAATCGAACAACGAAATCGAACAACGAAATCGAACAACGAATTCGAACAACGAATTCGAACCACGAAATCGAACAAAGAACAACGAAATCTAACAACGAACAACGAAATCTAACAACGAACAACGAAATCGAACAACGAAATCGAACAACGAAATCGAACAACGAAATCGAACAACGAAATCGAACAACGAAATCGAACAACGAAATCGAACAACGAAATCGAACAACGAATTCGAACAACGAATTCGAACAACGAAATCGAACAACGAAATCGAACAACGAAATCGAACAACGAAATCGAACAACGAAATCGAACTTCGAAATCGAACTTCGAAATTGAACAACGAAATCAAACAACGAAATCGAACTTCGAAATCGAACAACGAAATCGAACAACGAAATCGAACAGCGAAATCGAACAACGAAATCGAACAACGAAATCGAACAACGAAATCGAACAACGAAATCGAACAACGAAATCGAACAACGAAATCGAACAACGAAATCGAACAACTAAATCGAACTTCGAAATCGAACTTCGAAATCGAACTTCGAAATCGAACAACGAAATCGAACAACGAAATCGAACAACTAAATCGAACTTCGAAATCGAACTTCGAAATCGAACAACGAAATCGAACAACGAAATCGAACAACTAAATCGAACAACGAAATCGAACAACGAAATCGAACAACGAAATCGAACAACGAAATCGAACAACGAAATCGAACAACGAAATCGAACAACGAATTCGAACAACGAAATCGAACAACGAATTCAAACAACGAATTCGAACAACGAATTCGAACAACGAAATCGAACAACAAAATCGAACAACGAAATCGAACAACGAAATCGAACAACGAAATCGAACTTCGAAATCGAACAACGAAATCGAACAACGAAATCGAACCACGAAATCGAACAAAGAACAACGAAATCTAACAACGAACAACGAAATCTAACAACGAAATCGAACAACGAAATCGAACAACGAAATCGAACAACGAAATCGAACAACGAAATCGAACAACGAAATCGAACAACGAAATCGAACAACGAAATCGAACAACGAAATCAAACAACGAAATCGAACAACGAAATCGAACAACGAAATCGAACAACGAAATCGAACAACGAAATCGAACAACGAAATCGAACAACGAAATCGAACAACGAAATCGAACAACGAAATCGAACAACGAAATCGAACAACGAAATCGAACAACGAAATCGAACAACGAAATCGAACAACGAAATCGAACAACGAAATCGAACAACGAAATCGAACAACGAATTCGAACAACGAAATCGAACAACGAAATCGAACAACGAAATCGAACAACGAAATCGAACAACGAAATCGAACAACGAAATCGAACAACGAAATCGAACAACGATTTCGAACAACGATTTCGAACAACGAAATCGAACAACGAAATCGAACAACGAAATCGAACAACGAAATCGAACAACGAAATCGAACAACGAAATCGAACAACGAAATCGAACAACGAAATCGAACAACGAAATCGAACAACGAAATCGAACAACGAATTCGAACAACGAAATCGATCAACGAAATCGAACAAAGAAATCGAACAACTAAATCGAACTTCGAAATCGAACAACGAAATCGAACAACGAAATCGAACAACGAAATCGAACAACGAAATCGAACAACGAAATCGAACAACGAAATCGAACAACGAAATCGAACAACGAAATCGAACAACGAAATCGAACAACGAAATCGAACAACGAATTCGAACAACGAATTCGAACAACGAAATCGAACAACGAAATCGACCAACGAAATCGAACAACGAAATCGAACTTCGAAATCGAACAACGAAATCGAATAACGAAATCGAACAACGATATCGAACAACGAAATCGAACAACGAAATCGAACATCGAAATCGAACAACGAAATCGAACAACGAAATCGAACAACGAAATCGAACAACGAAATCGAACAACGAAATCGAACAACGAAATCGAACAACGAAATCGAACATCGAAATCGAACATCGAAATCGAACAACGAAATCGAACAACGAAATCGAACAAAGAAATCGAACAACGAAATCGAACAACGAAATCGAACAACGAAATCGAACAACGAAATCGAACAACGAAATCGAACAACGAAATCGAACAACGAAATCGAACAACGAAATCGAACAACGAAATCGAACATCGAAATCGAACAACGAAATCGAACAACGAAATCGAACAACGAAATCGAACAACGAAATCGAACAACGAAATCGAACAACGAAATCGAACAACGAAATCGAACAACGAAATCGAACAACGAAATCGAACAACGAAATCGAACAACGAAATCGAACAACGAATTCGAACAACCAAATCGAACAACCAAATCGAACAACCAAATCGAACAACCAAATCGAACAACCAAATCGAACAACCAAATCGAACAACCAAATCGAACAACGAAATCGAACAACGAAATCGAACTTCGACATCGAACAACGAAATCGAAACACGAAATCGAACAAAGAACAACGAAATCTAACAACGAAATCGAACAACGAAATCGAACAACGAAATCGAACAACGAAATCGAACAACGAAATCGAACAACGAAATCGAACTTCGACATCGAACAACGAAATCGAACTTCGAAATCGAACTTCGAAATCGAACAACGAAATCGAATAACGAAATCGAACAACGATATCGAACAACGAAATCGAACAACGAAATCGAACAACGAAATCGAACAACGAAATCGAACTTCGACATCGAACAACGAAATCGAACTTCGAAATCGAACTTCGAAATCGAACAACGAAATCGAATAACGAAATCGAACAACGATATCGAACAACGAAATCGAACAACGAAATCGAACCACGAAACGAACAAAGAACAACGAAATCTAACAACGAACAACGAAATCTAACAACGAACACGAATTCGAACAACGAATTCGAACCACGAAATCGAACAACGAAATCGAACAACGAAATCGAATAACGAAATCGAAAAACGAAATCGATCAACGAAATCGAACAATCAAATCGAAACAAAGAAAATCGAACAACGAAATCGATCAACGAAATCGAACACGAATTCAAACAACGAAATCGAACTTCGAAATCGAACAACGAAATCGAACAACGAAATCGAACAACGAAATCGAACAGCGAAATCGAACAACGAAATCGAACAACGAAATCGAACAACGAAATCGAACAACGAAATCGAACAACGAAATCGAACAACGAAATCGAACAACGAAATCGAACAACGAAATCGAACAACGAAATCGAACAACTAAATCGAACACCGAAATCGAACAACAAAATCGAACAACGAAATCGAACAACGAAATCGAACAACGAAATCGAACAACGAAATCGAACAACGAAATCGAACAACGAAATCGAACAACGAAATCGAACAACGAAATCGAACTTCGAAATCGAACTTCGAAATTGAACAACGAAATCAAACAACGAAATCGAACTTCGAAATCGAACAACGAAATCGAACAACGAAATCGAACAGCGAAATCGAACAACGAAATCGAACAACGAAATCGAACAACGAAATCGAACAACGAAATCGAACAACGAAATCGAACAACGAAATCGAACAACGAAATCGAACAACGAAATCGAACAACTAAATCGAACTTCGAAATCGAACTTCGAAATCGAACAACGAAATCGAACAACGAAATCGAACAACTAAATCGAACTTCGAAATCGAACTTCGAAATCGAACAACGAAATCGAACAACGAAATCGAACAACTAAATCGAACAACGAAATCGAACAACGAAATCGAACAACGAAATCGAACAACGAAATCGAACAACGAAATCGAACAACGAAATCGAACAACGAATTCGAACAACGAAATCGAACAACGAATTCAAACAACGAATTCGAACAACGAATTCGAACAACGAAATCGAACAACAAAATCGAACAACGAAATCGAACAACGAAATCGAACTTCGAAATCGAACAACGAAATCGAACAACGAAATCGAACCACGAAATCGAACAAAGAACAACGAAATCTAACAACGAACAACGAAATCTAACAACGAAATCGAACAACGAAATCGAACAACGAAATCGAACAACGAAATCGAACAACGAAATCGAACAACGAAATCGAACAACGAAATCGAACAACGAAATCGAACAACGAAATCGAACAACGAAATCGAACAACGAAATCGAACAACGAAATCGAACAACGAAATCGAACAACAAAATCGAACAACGAAATCGAACAACGAAATCGAACAACGAAATCGAACAACGAAATCGAACAACGAAATCGAACAACGAAATCGAACAACGAAATCGAACAACGAAATCGAACAACGAAATCGAACAACGAAATCGAACAACGAAATCGAACAACGAAATCGAACAACGAAATCGAACAACGAAATCGAACAACGAATTCGAACAACGAATTCGAACAACGAATTCGAACAACGAAATCGAACTTCGAAATCGAACAACGAAATCGAACAACGAAATCGAACAACGAAATCGAACAACGAATTCGAACAACGATTTCGAACAACGAAATCGAACAACGAAATCGAACAACGAAATCGAACAACGAAATCGAACAACGAAATCGAACAACGAAATCGAACAATGAAATCGAACAACGAAATCGAACAACGAAATCGAACAACGAAATCGAACAACGAAATCGAACAACGAATTCGAACAACGAAATCGAACAACGAAATCGAACAAAGAAATCGAACAACTAAATCGAACTTCGAAATCGAACAACGAAATCGAACAACGAAATCGAACAACGAAATCGAACAACGAAATCGAACAACGAAATCGAACAACGAAATCGAACAACGAAATCGAACAACGAAATCGAACAACGAAATCGAACAACGAAATCGAACAACGAAATCGAACAACGAAATCGAACAACGAATTCGAACAACGAATTCGAACAACGAAATCGAACAACGAAATCGACCAACGAAATCGAACAACGAAATCGAACTTCGAAATCGAACAACGAAATCGAATAACGAAATCGAACAACGATATCGAACAACGAAATCGAACAACGAAATCGAACATCGAAATCGAACAACGAAATCGAACAACGAAATCGAACAACGAAATCGAACAACGAAATCGAACAACGAAATCGAACAACGAAATCGAACAACGAAATCGAACATCGAAATCGAACATCGAAATCGAACAACGAAATCGAACAACGAAATCGAACAAAGAAATCGAACAACGAAATCGAACAACGAAATCGAACAACGAAATCGAACAACGAAATCGAACAACGAAATCGAACAACGAAATCGAACAACGAAATCGAACAACGAAATCGAACAACGAAATCGAACAACGAAATCGAACAACGAATTCGAACAACCAAATCGAACAACCAAATCGAACAACCAAATCGAACAACCAAATCGAACAACCAAATCGAACAACCAAATCGAACAACCAAATCGAACAACGAAATCGAACAACGAAATCGAACTTCGACATCGAACAACGAAATCGAAACACGAAATCGAACAAAGAACAACGAAATCTAACAACGAAATCGAACAACGAAATCGAACAACGAAATCGAACAACGAAATCGAACAACGAAATCGAACAACGAAATCGAACTTCGACATCGAACAACGAAATCGAACTTCGAAATCGAACTTCGAAATCGAACAACGAAATCGAATAACGAAATCGAACAACGATATCGAACAACGAAATCGAACAACGAAATCGAACCACGAAACGAACAAAGAACAACGAAATCTAACAACGAACAACGAAATCTAACAACGAACACGAATTCGAACAACGAATTCGAACCACGAAATCGAACAACGAAATCGAACAACGAAATCGAACAACGAAATCGAAAAACGAAATCGATCAACGAAATCGAACAATCAAATCGAAACAAAGAAAATCGAACAACGAAATCGATCAACGAAATCGAACACGAATTCAAACAACGAAATCGAACTTCGAAATCGAACAACGAAATCGAACAACGAAATCGAACAACGAAATCGAACAGCGAAATCGAACAACGAAATCGAACAACGAAATCGAACAACGAAATCGAACAACGAAATCGAACAACGAAATCGAACAACGAAATCGAACAACGAAATCGAACAACGAAATCGAACAACGAAATCGAACAACTAAATCGAACACCGAAATCGAACAACAAAATCGAACAACGAAATCGAACTTCGAAATCGAACAACGAAATCGAACAACGATTTCGAACAACGAAATCGAACAACGAAATCGAACAACGAAATCGAACAACGAAATCGAACAACGAAATCGAACAACGAAATCGAACAACGAAATCGAACAACGAAATCGAACAACGAAATCGAACAACGAAATCGAACAACGAAATCGAACAACGAAATCGAACAACGAAATCGAACAACGAAATCGAACAACGAAATCGAACAACGAAATCGAACAACGAAATCTCGAACAACGAAATGGAACAACGAAATCGAACAACGAAATCGAACAACGAAATCGAACATCGAAATCGAACAACGAAATCGAACAACGAAATCGAACAACGAAATCGAACAACGAAATCGAACAACGAAATCGAACAAGGAAATTGGAACAACGAATTCGAACAACGAAATCGAACAACGAAATCGAACAACGAAATCGAACAACGAAATCGAACAACGAAATCGAACAACGAAATCGAACAACGAAATCGAACAACGAAATCGAACAACGAAATCGAACAACGAAATCGAACAACGAAATCGAACAACGAATTCGAACAACGAAATCGAACAACGAATTCGAACCACGAAACGAACAAAGAACAACGAAATCTAACAACGAACAACGAAATCTAACAACGAACACGAATTCGAACAACGAATTCGAACCACGAAATCGAACAACGAAATCGAACAACGAAATCGAACAACGAAATCGAAAAACGAAATCGAACAACGAAATCGAACAACGAAATCGAACAACGAATTCGAACAACGAATTCGAACCACGAAACGAACAAAGAACAACGAAATCTAACAACGAACAACGAAATCTAACAACGAACACGAATTCGAACCACGAAATCGAACAACGAAATCGAACAACGAAATCGAACAACGAAATCGAAAAACGAAATCGATCAACGAAATCGAACTTCGAAATCGAACAACGAAATCGAACAACGAAATCGAACAACGAAATCGAACAACGAAATCGAACAACGAAATCGAACAACGAATTCGAACAACGAATTCGAACAACGAATTCGAACAACCTAATCGAACAACGAAATCGAACAACGAAATCGAACAACGAAATTGAACAAAGAAATCGAACAAAGAAATCGAACAACGAAATCGAACAACGAAATCGAACAACGAAATCGAACAACGAAATCGAACAACGAAATCGAACAACGAAATCGAACAACGAAATCGAACAACGCAATCGAACAACGAAATCGAACAACGAAATCGAACAACGAAATCGAACAACGAAATCGAACAACGAAATCGAACAACGAAATCGAACAACGAAATCGAACAACGAAATCGAACAACGAAATCGAACAACGAAATCGAACAACGAAATCGAACAACGAAATCGAACAACGAAATCGAACAACAAAATCGAACAACGAAATCGAACCACGAAATCGAACAACGAATTCGAACAACGAATTCGAACCACGAAATCGAACAAAGAACAACGAAATCTAACAACGAACAACGAAATCTAACAACGAACAACGAAATCTAACAACGAAATCGAACAACGAAATCGAACAACGAAATCGAACAACGAAATCGAACAACGAAATCGAAAAACGAAATCGATCAACGAAATCGAACAATCAAATCGAAACAAAGAAAATCGAACAACGAAATCGATCAACGAAATCGAACAACGAAATCGAACAACGAATTCGAACAACGAAATCGAACAACGAATTCAAACAACGAATTCGAACAACGAATTCGAACAACGAAATCGAACAACGAAATCGAACAACTAAATCTAACAACGAAATCGAACAACGAAATCGAACAACGAAATCGAACTTCGAAATCGAACAACGAAATCGAACAACGATTTCGAACAACGAAATCGAACAACGAAATCGAACAACGAAATCGAACAACGAAATCGAACAACGAAATCGAACAACGAAATCAAACAACGAAATCAAACAACGAAATCGAACAACGAAATCGAACATCGAAATCGAACAACGAAATCGAACAACGAAATCGAACAACGAAATCGAACAAGGAAATTGGAACAACGAATTCGAACAACGAAATCGAACAACGAAATCGAACAACGAATTCGAACAACGAATTCGAACCACGAAACGAACAAAGAACAACGAAATCTAACAACGAACAACGAAATCTAACAACGAACGCGAATTCGAACAACGAATTCGAACCACGAAATCGAACAACGAAATCGAACAACGAAATCGAACAACGAAATCGAAAAACGAAATCGATCAACGAAATCGAACAATCAAATCGAAACAAAGAAAATCGAACAACGAAATCGATCAACGAAATCGAACACGAATTCAAACAACGAAATCAAACAACGAAATCGAACTTCGAAATCGAACAACGAAATCGAACAACGAAATCGAACAACGAAATCGAACAGCGAAATCGAACAATGAAATCGAACAACGAAATCGAACAACGAAATCGAACAACGAAATCGAACAACGAAATCGAACAACGAAATCGAACAACGAAATCGAACAACGAAATCGAACAACGAAATCGAACAACTAAATCGAACAACGAAATCGAACAACAAAATCGAACAACGAAATCGAACTTCGAAATCGAACAACGAAATCGAACAACGAAATCGAACAACGATTTCGAACAACGAAATCGAACAACGAAATCGAACAACGAATTCGAACAACGAAATCGAACAACGAAATCGAACAACGAAATCGAACAACGAAATCGAACAACGAAATCGAACAACGAAATCGAACAACGAAAGCGAACTTCGAAATCGAACAACGAAATCGAACAACGAAATCGAACAACGAAATCGAACAACGAAATCGAACAACGAAATCGAACAACGAAATCGAACAACGAAATCGAACAACGAAATCGAACAAGGAAATTGGAACAACGAATTCGAACAACGAAATCGAACAACGAAATCGAACAACGAAATCGAACAACGAAATCGAACAACGAATTCGAACAACGAATTCGAACAACGAAATCGAACAACGAAATCGAACAACGAAATCGAACAACGAAATCGAACAACGAAATCGAACAACGAAATCGAACTTCGAAATCGAACAACGAAATCGAACAACGAAATCGAACAACGAAATCGAACAACGAAATCGAACAACGAAATCGAACAACGAAATCGAACAACGAAATCGAACAACGAAATCGAACAACGAAATCGAACAACGAAAGCGAACTTCGAAATCGAACAACGAAATCGAACAACGAAATCGAACAACGAAATCGAACAACGAAATCGAACAACGAAATCGAACAACGAAATCGAACAACGAAATCGAACAACGAAATCGAACAACGAAATCGAACAACGAAATCGAACAACGAAATCTAACAACGAAATCGAACAACGAAATCGAACAACGAAATCGAACAACGAAATCGAACAACGAAATCGAACTTCGAAATCGAACAACGAAATCGAACAACAAAATCGAACAACGAAATGGAACAACGAAATCGAACAACAAAATCGAACAACGAAATCGA
The DNA here is from genome assembly GCA_963243735.1 of Neocrepidodera transversa. NCBI lineage: Eukaryota > Metazoa > Arthropoda > Insecta > Coleoptera > Chrysomelidae > Neocrepidodera > Neocrepidodera transversa. Next base: position 268,647 of record CAUJLB010000030.1, read on the forward strand.
ACAACGAAATCGAACAACGAATTCGAACAACGAATTCGAACCACGAAACGAACAAAGAACAACGAAATCTAACAACGAACAACGAAATCTAACAACGAACACGAATTCGAACAACGAATTCGAACCACGAAATCGAACAACGAAATCGAACAACGAAATCGAACAACGAAATCGAAAAACGAAATCGATCAACGAAATCGAACAATCAAATCGAAACAAAGAAAATCGAACAACGAAATCGATCAACGAAATCGAACACGAATTCAAACAACGAAATCAAACAACGAAATCGAACTTCGAAATCGAACAACGAAATCGAACAACGAAATCGAACAGCGAAATCGAACAACGAAATCGAACAACGAAATCGAACAACGAAATCGAACAACGAAATCGAACAACGAAATCGAACAACGAAATCGAACTACGAAATCGAACAACGAAATCGAACAACTAAATCGAACTTCGAAATCGAACTTCGAAATCGAACAACGAAATCGAACAACGAAATCGAACAACTAAATCGAACTTCGAAATCGAACTTCGAAATCGAACAACGAAATCGAACAACGAAATCGAACAACTAAATCGAACAACGAAATCGAACAACGAAATCGAACAACGAAATCGAACAACGAAATCGAACAACGAAATCGAACAACGAAATCGAACAACGAATTCGAACAACGAAATCGAACAACGAATTCAAACAACGAATTCGAACAACGAATTCGAACAACGAAATCGAACAACAAAATCGAACAACGAAATCGAACAACGAAATCGAACAACGAAATCGAACTTCGAAATCGAACAACGAAATCGAACAACGAAATCGAACCACGAAATCGAACAAAGAACAACGAAATCTAACAACGAACAACGAAATCTAACAACGAAATCGAACAACGAAATCGAACAACGAAATCGAACAACGAAATCGAACAACGAAATCGAACAACGAAATCGAACAACGAAATCGAACAACGAAATCGAACAACGAAATCGAACAACGAAATCGAACAACGAAATCGAACAACGAAATCGAACAACGAAATCGAACAACAAAATCGAACAACGAAATCGAACAACGAAATCGAACAACGAAATCGAACAACGAAATCGAACAACGAAATCGAACAACGAAATCGAACAACGAAATCGAACAACGAAATCGAACAACGAAATCGAACAACGAAATCGAACAACGAATTCGAACAACGAAATCGAACAACGAAATCGAACTTCGAAATCGAACTTCGAAATCGAACAACGAAATCGAACAACGAAATCGAACAACGAATTCGAACAACGATTTCGAACAACGAAATCGAACAACGAAATCGAACAACGAAATCGAACAACGAAATCGAACAACGAAATCGAACAACGAAATCGAACAACGAAATCGAACAACGAAATCGAACAACGAAATCGAACAACGAAATCGAACAACAAATTCGAACAACGAAATCGAACAAAGAAATCGAACAACTAAATCGAACTTCGAAATCGAACAACGAAATCGAACAACGAAATCGAACAACGAAATCGAACAACGAAATCGAACAACGAAATCGAACAACGAAATCGAACAACGAAATCGAACAACGAAATCGAACAACGAAATCGAACAACGAAATCGAACAACGAAATCGAACAACGAAATCGAACAACGAAATCGAACAACGAATTCGAACAACGAATTCGAACAACGAAATCGAACAACGAAATCGACCAACGAAATCGAACAACGAAATCGAACTTCGAAATCGAACAACGAAATCGAATAACGAAATCGAACAACGATATCGAACAACGAAATCGAACAACGAAATCGAACATCGAAATCGAACAACGAAATCGAACAACGAAATCGAACAACGAAATCGAACAACGAAATCGAACAACGAAATCGAACAACGAAATCGAACATCGAAATCGAACATCGAAATCGAACAACGAAATCGAACAACGAAATCGAACAAAGAAATCGAACAACGAAATCGAACAACGAAATCGAACAACGAAATCGAACAACGAAATCGAACAACGAAATCGAACAACGAAATCGAACAACGAAATCGAACAACGAAATCGAACAACGAAATCGAACAACGAAATCGAACAACGAAATCGAACAACGAAATCGAACATCGAAATCGAACAACGAAATCGAACAACGAAATCGAACAACGAAATCGAACAACGAAATCGAACAACGAAATCGAACAACGAAATCGAACAACGAAATCGAACAACGAAATCGAACAACGAAATCGAACAACGAAATCGAACAACGAAATCGAACAACGAATACGAACAACGAATTCGAACAACCAAATCGAACAACCAAATCGAACAACGAAATCGAACATCGAAATCGAACAACGAAATCGAACAACGAAATCGAACAACGAAATCGAACAACGAAATCGAACAACGAAATCGAACAACGAATTCGAACAACGAATTCGAACAACGAAATCGAACAACAAAATCGAACAACGAAATCGAACAACGAAATCGAACAACGAAATCGAACAACGAAATCGAACAACGAAATCGAACAACGAAATCGAACAACGAAATCGAACAACGAAATCGAACAACGAAATCGAACAACGAAATCGAACAACGAATTCGAACAACGAATTCGAACAACGAAATCGAACAACGAAATCGAACAACGAAATCGAACAACGAAATCGAATAACGAAATCGAACTTCGAAATCGAACTTCGAAATTGAACAACGAAATCAAACAACGAAATCGAACTTCGAAATCGAACAACTAAATCGAACTTCGAAATCGAACTTCGAAATCGAACAACGAAATCGAACAACGAAATCGAACAACTAAATCGAACAACGAAATCGAACAACGAAATCGAACAACGAAATCGAACAACGAAATCGAACAACGAAATCGAACAACGAATTCGAACAACGAATTCGAACAACGAAATCGAACAACGAAATCGACCCACGAAATCGAACAACGAAATCGAACTTCGAAATCGAACAACGAAATCGAATAACGAAATCGAACAACGATATCGAACAACGAAATCGAACAACGAAATCGAACATCGAAATCGAACAACGAAATCGAACAACGAAATCGAACAACGAAATCGAACAACGAAATCGAACAACGAAATCGAACAACGAAATCGAACAACGAAATCGAACATCGAAATCGAACATCGAAATCGAACAACGAAATCGAACAACGAAATCGAACAAAGAAATCGAACAACGAAATCGAACAACGAAATCGAACAACGAAATCGAACAACGAAATCGAACAACGAAATCGAACAACGAAATCGAACAACGAAATCGAACAACGAAATCGAACAACGAAATCGAACAACGAAATCGAACAACGAAATCGAACAACGAAATCGAACAACGAAATCGAACAACGAAATCGAACATCGAAATCGAACAACGAAATCGAACAACGAAATCGAACAACGAAATCGAACAACGAAATCGAACAACGAAATCGAACAACGAAATCGAACAACGAAATCGAACAACGAAATCGAACAACGAAATCGAACAACGAAATCGAACAACGAAATCGAACAACGAAATCGAACAACGAAATCGAACAACGAAATCGAACAACGAATTCGAACAACGAATTCGAACAACCAAATCGAACAACCAAATCGAACAACCAAATCGAACAACGAAATCGAACTTCGACATCGAACAACGAAATCGAACAACGAAATCGAAACACGAAATCGAACAACGAAATCGAACAACGAATTCGAACAAAGAAATCGAACAACTAAATCGAACTTCGAAATCGAACAACGAAATCGAACAACGAAATCGAACAACGAAATCGAACAACGAAATCGAACAACGAAATCGAACAACGAAATCGAACACCGAAATCGAACAACGAAATCGAACAACGAAATCGAACAACGAAATCGAACAACGAAATCGAACAACGAATTCGAACAACGAATTCGAACAACGAATTCGAACAACGAATTCGAACAACCTAATCGAACAACGAAATCGAACAACGAAATCGAACAACGAAATCGAACAAAGAAATCGAACAACGAAATCGAACAACGAAATAGAACAACGAAATCGAACACCGAAATCTAACAACGAAATCGAACAACGAAATCGAACAACGAAATCGAACAACGAATTCGAACAACGAATTCGAACAACGAATTCGAACAACCTAATCGAACAACGAAATCGAACAACGAAATCGAACAACGAAATCGAACAAAGAAATCGAACAACGAAATCGAACAACGAAATCGAACAACGAAATCGAACAACGAAATCGAACAACGAAATCGAACAACGAAATCGAACTTCGAAATCGAACTTCGAAATCGAACAACGAAATCGAACAACGAAATCGAACAACGAAATCGAACAACGAAATCGAACAACGAAATCGAACAACGAAATCGAACAACGAAATCGAACAACGAAATCGAACAACGAAATCGAACAACGAAATCGAACAACGAAATCGAACAACGAAATCGAACAACGAAATCGAACAACAAAATCGAACAACGAAATCGAACCACGAAATCGAACAACGAATTCGAACAACGAATTCGAACCACGAAATCGAACAAAGAACAACGAAATCTAACAACGAACAACGAAATCTAACAACGAACAACGAAATCTAACAGCGAAATCGAACAACGAAATCGAACAACGAAATCTAACAACGAACAACGAAATCGAACAACGAAATCGAACAACGAAATCGAACAACGAAATCGAGTAACGAAATCGAACAACGAAATCGAACAACGAAATCGAACAACGAAATCGAACAACGAAATCGAACAACGAAATCGAACAACGAAATCGAACAACGAAATCGAACAACGAAATCGAACAACGAATTCAAACAACGAAATCGAACAACGAAATCGAACAACAAAATCGAACAACGAAATCGAACAACGAATTCGAACAACGAATTCGAACCACGAAATCGAACAAAGAACCACGAAATCTAACAACGAACAACGAAATCTAACAACGAACAACGAAATCGAACAACGAAATCGAACAACGAAATCGAACAATGAAATCGAACAACGAAAGCGAACTTCGAAATCGAACAACGAAATCGAACAACGAAATCGAACAACGAAATCGAACAACGAAATCGAACAACGAAATCGAACAACGAAATCGATCTTCGAAATCGAACAACGAAATCGAACAACGAAATCGAACAACGAAATCGAACAACGAAATCGAACAACGAAATCGAACAACGAAATCGAACAACGAAATCTAACAACGAAATCGAACAACGAAATCGAACAACGAAATCGAACAACGAAATCGAACAACGAATTCAAACAACGAAATCGAACAACGAAATCGAACAACAAAATCGAAAAACGAAATCGAACAACGAAATCGAACAACGAATTCGAACAACGAATTCGAACCACGAAATCGAACAAAGAACAACGAAATCTAACAACGAACAACGAAATCTAACAACGTACAACGAATTCGAACAACGAATTCGAACCACGAAATCGAACAACGAAATCGAACAACGAAATCGAACAACGAAATCGAAAAACGAAATCGAACAATCAAATCGAACAAAGAAAATCGAACAACGAAATCGATCAACGAAATCGAACACAAATTCAAACAACGAAATCGAACAACGAAATCGAACTTCGAAATCGAACAACGAAATCGAACAACGAAATCGAACAACGAAATCGAACAACGAAATCGAACAACGAAATCGAACAACGAAATCGATCAACGAAATCGAACAACGATATCGAACAACGAAACGAACAACGAAATCGAACAAGAAAATCGAACAACTAAATCGAACTTCGAAAGCGAACAACGAAATCGAACAACGAAATCGAACAACGAAATCGAACAACGAAATCGAACAACGAAATCGAACAACGAAATCGAACAACGAAATCGAACAACGAAATCGAACAACGAAATCGAACAACGAAATCGAACAACGAAATCGAACAACGAAATCGAACAACGAATTCGAACAACGAAATCGAACAACGAATTCGAACAACGAAATCGAACAACGAAATCGAACAACGAAATCGAACAACGAAATCGAACCACGAAATCGAACAAAGAACAACGAAATCTAACAACGAACAACGAAATCTAACAACGAACAACGAAATCTAACAACGAAATCGAACAACGAAATCGAACAACGAAATCTAACAACGAACAACGAAATCGAACAACGAAATCGAACAACGAAATCGAACAACGAAATCGAACAACGAATTCGAACAACGAATTCGAACAACGAAATCGAACAACGAAATCGAACCACGAAATCGAACAAAGAACAACGAAATCTAACAACGAACAACGAAATCTAACAACGAAATCGAACAACGAAATCGAACAACGAAATCGAACAACGAAATCGAACAACGAAATCGAACAACGAAATCGAACAACGAAATCGAACAACAAAATCGAACAACGAAATCGAACAACGAAATCGAACAACGAAATCGAACAACGAAATCGAACAACGAAATCGAATAACGAAATCGAACAACGAATTCGAACAACGAAATCGAACCACGAAATCGAACAAAGAACAACGAAATCTAACAACGAACAACGAAATCTAACAACGAAATCGAACAACGAAATCGAACAACGAAATCGAACAACGAAATCGAACAACGAAATCGAACAACGAAATCGAACAACGAAATCGAACAACGAAATCGAACAACGAATTCGAACAACCAAATCGAACAACCAAATCGAACAACCAAATCGAACAACCAAATCGAACGAAATCGAACAACGAAATCGAACAACGAAATCGAACCACGAAATCGAACAAAGAACAACGAAATCTAACAACGAACAACGAAATCTAACAACGAAATCGAACAACGAAATCGAACAACGAAATCGAACAACGAAATCGAACAACGAAATCGAACAACGAAATCGAACAACGAAATCGAACAACGAAATCGAACAACGAAATCGAACAACGAAATCGAACAACGAAATCGAACAACGAAATCGAACAACGAAATCGAACAACGAAATCGAACAACGAAATCGAACAACGAAATCGAACAAAGAAAATCGAACAACGAAATCAAACAACGAATTCAAACAACGAAATCGAACAACGAAATCGAACAACGAAATCGAACAACAAAATCGAACAACGAAATCGAACAACGAAATCGAACAACGAATTCGAACAACGAATTCGAACCACGAAATCGAACAAAGAACAACGAAATCTAACAACGAACAACGAAATCTAACAACGAACAACGAAATCGAACAACGAAATCGAACAACGAAATCGAACAACGAAATCGAACAATGAAATCGAACAACGAAAGCGAACTTCGAAATCGAACAACGAAATCGAACAACGAAATCGAACAACGAAATCGAATAACGAAATCGAACAACGAAATCGAACAACGAAATCGAACAACGAAATCGATCTTCGAAATCGAACAACGAAATCGAACAACGAAATCGAACAACGAAATCGAACAACGAAATCGAACAACGAAATCGAACAACGAAATCGAACAACGAAATCGAACAACGAAATCGAACAACGAAATCGAACAACGAAATCGAACAACGAAATCGAACAACGAAATCGAACAACGAATTCAAACAACGAAATCGAACAACGAAATCGAACAACGAAATCGAACAACAAAATCGAACAACGTAATCGAACAACGAAATCGAACAACGAATTCGAACAACGAATTCGAACTACGAAATCGAACAAAGAACAACGAAATCTAACAACGAAATCTAACAACGAACAACGAATTCGAACAACGAATTCGAACCACGAAATCGAACAACGAAATCGAACAACGAAATCGAACAACGAAATCGAAAAACGAAATCGAACAATCAAATCGAACAAAGAAAATCGAACAACGAAATCGATCAACGAAATCGAACACAAATTCAAACAACGAAATCGAACAACGAAATCGAACTTCGAAATCGAACAACGAAATCGAACAACGAAATCGAACAACGAAATCGAACAACGAAATCGAACAACGAAATCGATCAACGAAATCGAACAACGATATCGAACAACGAAATCGAACAAGGAAATCGAACAACTAAATCGAACTTCGAAAGCGAACAACGAAATCGAACAACGAAATCGAACAACGAAATCGAACAACGAAATCGAACAACGAAATCGAACAACGAAATCGAACAACGAAATCGAACAACGAAATCGAACAACGAAATCGAACAACGAAATCGAACAACGAAATCGAACAACTAAATCGAACAACGAAATCGAACAACGAATTCGAACAACGAAATCGAACAACGAATTCGAACAACGAAATCGAACAACGAAATCGAACAACGAAATCGAACAACGAAATCGAACCACGAAATCGAACAAAGAACAACGAAATCTAACAACGAACAACGAAATCTAACAACGAACAACGAAATCTAACAACGAAATCGAACAACGAAATCGAACAACGAAATCGAACAACGAAATCGAACAACGAAATCGAACAACGAATTCGAACAACGAATTCGAACAACGAAATCGAACAACGAAATCGAACCACGAAATCGAACAAAGAACAACGAAATCTAACAACGAACAACGAAATCTAACAACGAAATCGAACAACGAAATCGAACAACGAAATCGAACAACGAAATCGAACAACGAAATCGAACAACGAAATCGAACAACGAAATCGAACAACGAAATCGAACAACAAAATCGAACAACGAAATCGAACAACGAAATCGAACAACGAAATCGAACAACGAAATCGAACAACGAAATCGAACAACGAAATCGAACAACGAAATCGAACAACGAATTCGAACAACGAAATCGAACCACGAAATCGAACAAAGAACAACGAAATCTAACAACGAACAACGAAATCTAACAACGAAATCGAACAACGAAATCGAACAACGAAATCGAACAACGAAATCGAACAACGAAATCGAACAACGAAATCGAACAACGAAATCGAACAACGAAATCGAACAACGAAATCGAACAACGAATTCGAACAACGAATTCGAACAACCAAATCGAACAACCAAATCGAACAACCAAATCGAACAACCAAATCGAACGAAATCGAACAACGAAATCGAACAACGAAATCGAACCACGAAATCGAACAAAGAACAACGAAATCTAACAACGAACAACGAAATCTAACAACGAAATCGAAAAACGAAATCGAACAACGAAATCGAACAACGAAATCGAACAACGAAATCGAACAACGAAATCGAACAACGAAATCGAACAACGAAATCGAACAACGAAATCGAACAACGAAATCGAACGAAATCGAACAACGAAATCGAACAACGAAATCGAACAACGAAATCGAACAACGAAATCGAACAACGAAATCGAACAACGAAATCGAACAACGAATTCGAACTACGAAATCGAACAACGAAATCGAACAACGAAATCGAACAACGAAATCGAACAACGAAATCGAACAACGAAATCGAACAACGAAATCAAACTTCGAAATCGAACAACGAAATCGAACTTCGAAATCGAACAAGGAAATTGGAACAACGAATTCGAACAACGAATTCGAACAACGAAATCGAACAACGAAATCGAACAACGAAATCGAACAACGAAATCGAACAACGAATTCGAACAACGAAATCGAACAACGAAATCGAACAACGAAATCGAACAACGAAATCGAACAACGAAATCGAACAACGAAATCGAACTTCGAAATCGAACAACGAAATCGAACAACGAAATCGAACAACGAATTCGAACAACGAAATCGAACAACGAAATCGAACAACGAAATCGAACAACGAAATCGAACAACGAAATCGAACAACGAAATCGAACAACGAAAGCGAACTTCGAAATCGAACAACGAAATCGAACAACGAAATCGAACAACGAAATCGAACAACGAAATCGAACAACGAAATCGAACAACGAAATCGAACAACGAAATCGAACAAGGAAATTGGAACAACGAATTCGAACAACGAAATCGAACAACGAAATCGAACAACGAAATCGAACAACGAAATCGAACAACGAAATCGAACAACGAATTCGAACAACGAAATCGAACAACGAAATCGAACAACGAAATCGAACAACGAAATCGAACAACGAAATCGAACAACGAAATCGAACTTCGAAATCGAACAACGAAATCGAACAACGAAATCGAACAACGAATTCGAACAACGAAATCGAACAACGAAATCGAACAACGAAATCGAACAACGAAATCGAACAACGAAATCGAACAACGAAATCGAACAACGAAAGCGAACTTCGAAATCGAACAACGAAATCGAACAACGAAATCGAACAACGAAATCGAACAACGAAATCGAACAACGAAATCGATCTTCGAAATCGAACAACGAAATCGAACAACGAAATCGAACAACGAAATCGAACAACGAAATCGAACAACGAAATCGAACAACGAAATCGAACAACGAAATCGAACAACGAAATCGAACAACGAAATCGAACAACGAAATCGAACAACGAAATCGAACAACGAAATCGAACAACGAAATCGAACAACGAATTCAAACAACGAAATCGAACAACGAAATCGAACAACGAAATCGAACAACAAAATCGAACAACGTAATCGAACAACGAAATCGAACAACGAATTCGAACAACGAATTCGAACTACGAAATCGAACAACGAAATCGAACAACGAAATCGAACAACGAAATCGAACAACGAAATCGAACAACGAATTCAAACAACGAAATCGAACAACGAAATCGAACAACGAAATCGAACAACGAAATCGAACAACGAAATCGAACAACGAAATCGAACAACGAAATCGAACAACGAAATCGAACAACGAAATCGAAAAACGAAATCGAACAATCAAATCGAACAAAGAAAATCGAACAACGAAATCGATCAACGAAATCGAACACAAATTCAAACAACGAAATCGAACAACGAAATCGAACTTCGAAATCGAACAACGAAATCGAACAACGAAATCGAACAACGAAATCGAACAACGAAATCGAACAACGAAATCGAACAACGAAATCGATCAACGAAATCGAACAACGATATCGAACAACGAAACGAACAACGAAATCGAACAAGAAAATCGAACAACTAAATCGAACTTCGAAAGCGAACAACGAAATCGAACAACGAAATCGAACAACGAAATCGAACAACGAAATCGAACAACGAAATCGAACAACGAAATCGAACAACGAAATCGAACAACGAAATCGAACAACGAAATCGAACAACGAAATCGAACAACGAAATCGAACAACGAAATCGAACAACGAATTCGAACAACGAAATCGAACAACGAATTCGAACAACGAAATCGAACAACGAAATCGAACAACGAAATCGAACAACGAAATCGAACCACGAAATCGAACAAAGAACAACGAAATCTAACAACGAACAACGAAATCTAACAACGAACAACGAAATCTAACAACGAAATCGAACAACGAAATCGAACAACGAAATCTAACAACGAACAACGAAATCGAACAACGAAATCGAACAACGAAATCGAACAACGAAATCGAACAACGAATTCGAACAACGAATTCGAACAACGAAATCGAACAACGAAATCGAACCACGAAATCGAACAAAGAACAACGAAATCTAACAACGAACAACGAAATCTAACAACGAAATCGAACAACGAAATCGAACAACGAAATCGAACAACGAAATCGAACAACGAAATCGAACAACGAAATCGAACAACGAAATCGAACAACAAAATCGAACAACGAAATCGAACAACGAAATCGAACAACGAAATCGAACAACGAAATCGAACAACGAAATCGAATAACGAAATCGAACAACGAATTCGAACAACGAAATCGAACCACGAAATCGAACAAAGAACAACGAAATCTAACAACGAACAACGAAATCTAACAACGAAATCGAACAACGAAATCGAACAACGAAATCGAACAACGAAATCGAACAACGAAATCGAACAACGAAATCGAACAACGAAATCGAACAACGAAATCGAACAACGAATTCGAACAACCAAATCGAACAACCAAATCGAACAACCAAATCGAACAACCAAATCGAACGAAATCGAACAACGAAATCGAACAACGAAATCGAACCACGAAATCGAACAAAGAACAACGAAATCTAACAACGAACAACGAAATCTAACAACGAAATCGAACAACGAAATCGAACAACGAAATCGAACAACGAAATCGAACAACGAAATCGAACAACGAAATCGAACAACGAAATCGAACAACGAAATCGAACAACGAAATCGAACAACGAAATCGAACAACGAAATCGAACAACGAAATCGAACAACGAAATCGAACAACGAAATCGAACAACGAAATCGAACAACGAAATCGAACAACGAAATCGAACAACGAAATCGAACAAAGAAAATCGAACAACGAAATCGAACAACGAATTCAAACAACGAATTCAAACAACGAAATCGAACAACGAAATCGAACAACAAAATCGAACAACAAAATCGAACAACGAAATCGAACAACGAAATCGAACAACGAATTCGAACAACGAATTCGAACCACGAAATCGAACAAAGAACAACGAAATCTAACAACGAACAACGAAATCTAACAACGAACAACGAAATCGAACAACGAAATCGAACAACGAAATCGAACAACGAAATCGAACAATGAAATCGAACAACGAAAGCGAACTTCGAAATCGAACAACGAAATCGAACAACGAAATCGAACAACGAAATCGAATAACGAAATCGAACAACGAAATCGAACAACGAAATCGAACAACGAAATCGATCTTCGAAATCGAACAACGAAATCGAACAACGAAATCGAACAACGAAATCGAACAACGAAATCGAACAACGAAATCGAACAACGAAATCGAACAACGAAATCGAACAACGAAATCGAACAACGAAATCGAACAACGAAATCGAACAACGAAATCGAACAACGAAATCGAACAACGAATTCAAACAACGAAATCGAACAACGAAATCGAACAACGAAATCGAACAACAAAATCGAACAACGTAATCGAACAACGAAATCGAACAACGAATTCGAACAACGAATTCGAACTACGAAATCGAACAAAGAACAACGAAATCTAACAACGAAATCTAACAACGAACAACGAATTCGAACAACGAATTCGAACCACGAAATCGAACAACGAAATCGAACAACGAAATCGAACAACGAAATCGAAAAACGAAATCGAACAATCAAATCGAACAAAGAAAATCGAACAACGAAATCGATCAACGAAATCGAACACAAATTCAAACAACGAAATCGAACAACGAAATCGAACTTCGAAATCGAACAACGAAATCGAACAACGAAATCGAACAACGAAATCGAACAACGAAATCGAACAACGAAATCGATCAACGAAATCGAACAACGATATCGAACAACGAAATCGAACAAGGAAATCGAACAACTAAATCGAACTTCGAAAGCGAACAACGAAATCGAACAACGAAATCGAACAACGAAATCGAACAACGAAATCGAACAACGAAATCGAACAACGAAATCGAACAACGAAATCGAACAACGAAATCGAACAACGAAATCGAACAACGAAATCGAACAACGAAATCGAACAACGAAAGCGAACTTCGAAATCGAACAACGAAATCGAACAACGAAATCGAACAACGAAATCGAACAACGAAATCGAACAACGAAATCGAACAACGAAATCGAACAAGGAAATTGGAACAACGAATTCGAACAACGAAATCGAACAACGAAATCGAACAACGAAATCGAACAACGAAATCGAACAACGAAATCGAACGAAATCGAACAACGAAATCGAACAACGAAATCGAACAACGAAATCGAACAACGAAATCGAACAACGAAATCGAACAACGAAATCGAACAACGAATTCGAACTACGAAATCGAACAACGAAATCGAACAACGAAATCGAACAACGAAATCGAACAACGAAATCGAACAACGAAATCGAACAACGAAATCAAACTTCGAAATCGAACAACGAAATCGAACTTCGAAATCGAACAAGGAAATTGGAACAACGAATTCGAACAACGAATTCGAACAACGAAATCGAACAACGAAATCGAACAACGAAATCGAACAACGAAATCGAACAACGAATTCGAACAACGAAATCGAACAACGAAATCGAACAACGAAATCGAACAACGAAATCGAACAACGAAATCGAACAACGAAATCGAACTTCGAAATCGAACAACGAAATCGAACAACGAAATCGAACAACGAATTCGAACAACGAAATCGAACAACGAAATCGAACAACGAAATCGAACAACGAAATCGAACAACGAAATCGAACAACGAAATCGAACAACGAAAGCGAACTTCGAAATCGAACAACGAAATCGAACAACGAAATCGAACAACGAAATCGAACAACGAAATCGAACAACGAAATCGAACAACGAAATCGAACAAGGAAATTGGAACAACGAATTCGAACAACGAAATCGAACAACGAAATCGAACAACGAAATCGAACAACGAAATCGAACAACGAAATCGAACAACGAATTCGAACAACGAAATCGAACAACGAAATCGAACAACGAAATCGAACAACGAAATCGAACAACGAAATCGAACAACGAAATCGAACTTCGAAATCGAACAACGAAATCGAACAACGAAATCGAACAACGAATTCGAACAACGAAATCGAACAACGAAATCGAACAACGAAATCGAACAACGAAATCGAACAACGAAATCGAACAACGAAATCGAACAACGAAAGCGAACTTCGAAATCGAACAACGAAATCGAACAACGAAATCGAACAACGAAATCGAACAACGAAATCGAACAACGAAATCGAACAACGAAATCGAACTTCGAAATCGAACAACGAAATCGAACAAAGAAATCTAACAACGAAATCGAACAACGAAATCGAACAACGCAATCGAACAACGAAATCGAACAACGAAATCGAACTTCGAAATCGAACAACGAAATCGAACAACGAAATCGAACAACGAAATGGAACAACGAAATCGAACAACAAAATCGAACAACGAAATCGAACAACGAAATCGAACAACGAATTCGAACAACGAATTCGAACCACGAAACGAACAAAGAACATCGAAATCTAACAACGAACAACGAAATCTAACAACGAACACGAATTCGAACAACGAATTCGAACCACGAAATCGAACAACGAAATCGAACAACGAAATCGAACAACGAAATCGAAAAACGAAATCGATCAACGAAATCGAACAATCAAATCGAAACAAAGAAAATCGAACAACGAAATCGATCAACGAAATCGAACACGAATTCAAACAACGAAATCAAACAACGAAATCGAACTTCGAAATCGAACAACGAAATCGAACAACGAAATCGAACAGCGAAATCGAACAACGAAATCGAACAACGAATTCGAACAACGAAATCGAACAACGAAATCGAACAACGAAATCGAACAACGAAATTGAACAACGAAATCAAACAACGAATTCGAACAACGAAATCGAACAACGAAATCGAACAACGAAATCGAACAACGAAATCGAACAACGAAATCGAACAACGAAATCGAACTTCGAAATCGAACAACGAAATCGAACAACGAAATCGAACAACGAATTCGAACAACGAAATCGAACAACGAAATCGAACAACGAAATCGAACAACGAAATCGAACAACGAAATCGAACAACGAAATCGAACAACGAAAGCGAACTTCGAAATCGAACAACGAAATCGAACAACGAAATCGAACAACGAAATCGAACAACGAAATCGAACAACGAAATCGAACAACGAAATCGAACAACGAAATCGAACTTCGAAATCGAACAACGAAATCGAACAACGAAATCGAACAACGAAATCTAACAACGAAATCGAACAACGAAATCGAACAACGAAATCGAACAACGAAATCGAACAACGAAATCGAACAACGAAATCGAACTTCGAAATCGAACAACGAAATCGAACAACGAAATCGAACAACGAAATGGAACAACGAAATCGAACAACAAAATCGAACAACGAAATCGAACAACGAAATCGAACAACGAATTCGAACAACGAATTCGAACCACGAAACGAACAAAGAACAACGAAATCTAACAACGAACAACGAAATCTAACAACGAACACGAATTCGAACAACGAATTCGAACCACGAAATCGAACAACGAAATCGAACAACGAAATCGAACAACGAAATCGAAAAACGAAATCGATCAACGAAATCGAACAATCAAATCGAAACAAAGAAAATCGAACAACGAAATCGAACACGAATTCAAACAACGAAATCAAACAACGAAATCGAACTTCGAAATCGAACAACGAAATCGAACAACGAAATCGAACAGCGAAATCGAACAACGAAATCGAACAACGAAATCGAACAACGAAATCGAACAACGAAATCGAACAACGAAATCGAACAACGAAATCGAACAACGAAATCGAACAACGAAATCGAACAACTAAATCGAACTTCGAAATCGAACTTCGAAATCGAACAACGAAATCGAACAACGAAATCGAACAACTAAATCGAACTTCGAAATCGAACTTCGAAATCGAACAACGAAATCGAACAACGAAATCGAACAACTAAATCGAACAACGAAATCGAACAACGAAATCGAACAACGAAATCGAACAACGAAATCGAACAACGAAATCGAACAACGAAATCGAACAACGAATTCGAACAACGAAATCGAACAACGAATTCAAACAACGAATTCGAACAACGAATTCGAACAACGAAATCGAACAACAAAATCGAACAACGAAATCGAACAACGAAATCGAACAACGAAATCGAACTTCGAAATCGAACAACGAAATCGAACAACAAAATCGAACCACGAAATCGAACAAAGAACAACGAAATCTAACAACGAACAACGAAATCTAACAACGAAATCGAACAACGAAATCGAACAACGAAATCGAACAACGAAATCGAACAACGAAATCGAACAACGAAATCGAACAACGAAATCGAACAACGAAATCGAACAACGAAATCGAACAACGAAATCGAACAACGAAATCGAACAACGAAATCGAACAACGAAATCGAACAACGAAATCGAACAACAAAATCGAACAACGAAATCGAACAACGAAATCGAACAACGAAATCGAACAACGAAATCGAACAACGAAATCGAACAACGAAATCGAACAACGAAATCGAACAACGAATTCGAACAACGAAATCGAACAACGAAATCGAACTTCGAAATCGAACTTCGAAATCGAACAACGAAATCGAACAACGAAATCGAACAACGAATTCGAACAACGAATTCGAACAACGATTTCGAACAACGAAATCGAACAACGAAATCGAACAACGAAATCGAACAACGAAATCGAACAACGAAATCGAACAACGAAATCGAACAACGAAATCGAACAACGAAATCGAACAACGAAATCGAACAACGAAATCGAACAACGAAATCGAACAACGAATTCGAACAACGAAATCGAACAACGAAATCGAACAAAGAAATCGAACAACTAAATCGAACTTCGAAATCGAACAACGAAATCGAACAACGAAATCGAACAACGAAATCGAACAACGAAATCGAACAACGAAATCGAACAACGAAATCGAACAACGAAATCGAACAACGAAATCGAACAACGAAATCGAACAACGAATTCGAACAACGAATTCGAACAACGAAATCGAACAACGAAATCGACCAACGAAATCGAACAACGAAATCGAACTTCGAAATCGAACAACGAAATCGAATAACGAAATCGAACAACGATATCGAACAACGAAATCGAACAACGAAATCGAACATCGAAATCGAACAACGAAATCGAACAACGAAATCGAACAACGAAATCGAACAACGAAATCGAACAACGAAATCGAACAACGAAATCGAACATCGAAATCGAACATCGAAATCGAACAACGAAATCGAACAACGAAATCGAACAAAGAAATCGAACAACGAAATCGAACAACGAAATCGAACAACGAAATCGAACAACGAAATCGAACAACGAAATCGAACAACGAAATCGAACAACGAAATCGAACAACGAAATCGAACAACGAAATCGAACAACGAAATCGAACATCGAAATCGAACAACGAAATCGAACAACGAAATCGAACAACGAAATCGAACAACTAAATCGAACTTCGAAATCGAACAACGAAATCGAACAACGAAATCGAACAACGAAATCGAACAACGAAATCGAACAACGAAATCGAACAACGAAATCGAACAACGAAATCGAACAACGAAATCGAACAACGAAATCGAACAACGAAATCGAACAACGAAATCGAACAACGAATTCGAACAACGAAATCGAACAACGAAATCGAACAAAGAAATCGAACAACTAAATCGAACTTCGAAATCGAACAACGAAATCGAACAACGAAATCGAACAACGAAATCGAACAACGAAATCGAACAACGAAATCGAACAACGAAATCGAACAACGAAATCGAACAACGAAATCGAACAACGAAATCGAACAACGAAATCGAACAACGAAATCGAACAACGAATTCGAACAACGAATTCGAACAACGAAATCGAACAACGAAATCGACCAACGAAATCGAACAACGAAATCGAACTTCGAAATCGAACAACGAAATCGAATAACGAAATCGAACAACGATATCGAACAACGAAATCGAACAACGAAATCGAACATCGAAATCGAACAACGAAATCGAACAACGAAATCGAACAACGAAATCGAACAACGAAATCGAACAACGAAATCGAACAACGAAATCGAACATCGAAATCGAACATCGAAATCGAACAACGAAATCGAACAACGAAATCGAACAAAGAAATCGAACAACGAAATCGAACAACGAAATCGAACAACGAAATCGAACAACGAAATCGAACAACGAAATCGAACAACGAAATCGAACAACGAAATCGAACAACGAAATCGAACAACGAAATCGAACAACGAAATCGAACATCGAAATCGAACAACGAAATCGAACAACGAAATCGAACAACGAAATCGAACAACGAAATCGAACAACGAAATCGAACAACGAAATCGAACAACGAAATCGAACAACGAATTCGAACAACCAAATCGAACAACCAAATCGAACAACCAAATCGAACAACCAAATCGAACAACGAAATCGAACAACGAAATCGAACAACGAAATCGAACAACGAAATCGAACAACGAAATCGAACATCGAAATCGAACAACGAAATCGAACAACGAAATCGAACAACGAAATCGAACAACGAAATCGAACAACGAAATCGAACAACGAAATCGAACAACGAAATCGAACAACGAATTCGAACAACGAATTCGAACAACGAAATCGAACAACAAAATCGAACAACGAAATCGAACAACGAAATCGAACAACGAAATCGAACAACGAAATCGAACAACGAAATCGAACAACGAAATCGAACAACGAAATCGAACAACGAAATCGAACAACGAAATCGAACAACGAAATCGAACAACGAAATCGAACAACGAATTCGAACAACGAATTCGAACAACGAAATCGAACAACGAAATCGAACAACGAAATCGAACAACGAAATCGAACAACGAAATCGAACTTCGAAATCGAACTTCGAAATTGAACAACGAAATCAAACAACGAAATCGAACTTCGAAATCGAACAACTAAATCGAACTTCGAAATCGAACTTCGAAATCGAACAACGAAATCGAACAACGAAATCGAACAACTAAATCGAACAACGAAATCGAACAACGAAATCGAACAACGAAATCGAACAACGAAATCGAACAACGAAATCGAACAACGAATTCGAACAACGAAATCGAACAACGAATTCAAACAACGAATTCGAACAACGAATTCGAACAACGAAATCGAACAACAAAATCGAACAACGAAATCGAACAACGAAATTGAACAACGAAATCGAACTTCGAAATCGAACAACGAAATCGAACAACGAAATCGAACCACGAAATCGAACAAAGAACAACGAAATCTAACAACGAACAACGAAATCTAACAACGAAATCGAACAACGAAATCGAACAACGAAATCGAACAACGAAATCGAACAACGAAATCGAACAACGAAATCGAACAACGAAATCGAACAACGAAATCGAACAACGAAATCGAACAACGAAATCGAACAACGAAATCGAACAACGAAATCGAACAACGAAATCGAACAACGAAATCGAACAACGAAATCGAACAACGAAATCGAACAACGAAATCGAACAACGAAATCGAACAACGAAATCGAACAACGAAATCGAACAACGAAATCGAACAACGAAATCGAACAACGAAATCGAACAACGAAATCGAACAACGAAATCGAACAACGAAATCGAACAACGAATTCGAACAACGAAATCGAACAACGAAATCGAACTTCGAAATCGAACTTCGAAATCGAACAACGAAATCGAACAACGAAATCGAACAACGAATTCGAACAACGATTTCGAACAACGAAATCGAACAACGAAATCGAACAACGAAATCGAACAACGAAATCGAACAACGAAATCGAACAACGAAATCGAACAACGAAATCGAACAACGAAATCGAACAACGAATTCGAACAACGAAATCGAACAACGAAATCGAACAAAGAAATCGAACAACTAAATCGAACTTCGAAATCGAACAACGAAATCGAACAACGAAATCGAACAACGAAATCGAACAACGAAATCGAACAACGAAATCGAACAACGAAATCGAACAACGAAATCGAACAACGAAATCGAACAACGAAATCGAACAACGAAATCGAACAACGAAATCGAACAACGAATTCGAACAACGAATTCGAACAACGAAATCGAACAACGAAATCGACCAACGAAATCGAACAACGAAATCGAACTTCGAAATCGAACAACGAAATCGAATAACGAAATCGAACAACGATATCGAACAACGAAATCGAACAACGAAATCGAACATCGAAATCGAACAACGAAATCGAACAACGAAATCGAACAACGAAATCGAACAACGAAATCGAACAACGAAATCGAACAACGAAATCGAACAACGAAATCGAACAACGAAATCGAACAACGAAATCGAACATCGAAATCGAACAACGAAATCGAACAACGAAATCGAACAACGAAATCGAACAACGAAATCGAACAACGAAATCGAACAACGAAATCGAACAACGAAATCGAACAACGAAATCGAACAACGAAATCGAACAACGAAATCGAACAACGAAATCGAACAACGAAATCGAACAACGAATTCGAACAACGAATTCGAACAACCAAATCGAACAACCAAATCGAACAACCAAATCGAACAACGAAATCGAACTTCGACATCGAACAACGAAATCGAACAACGAAATCGAAACACGAAATCGAACAACGAAATCGAACAACGAATTCGAACAAAGAAATCGAACAACTAAATCGAACTTCGAAATCGAACAACGAAATCGAACAACGAAATCGAACAACGAAATCGAACAACGAAATCGAACAACGAAATCGAACAACGAAATCGAACACCGAAATCGAACAACGAAATCGAACAACGAAATCGAACAACGAAATCGAACAACGAATTCGAACAACGAATTCGAACAACGAATTCGAACAACGAATTCGAACAACCTAATCGAACAACGAAATCGAACAACGAAATCGAACAACGAAATCGAACAAAGAAATCGAACAACGAAATCGAACAACGAAATCGAACAACGAAATCGAACACCGAAATCGAACAACGAAATCGAACAACGAAATCGAACAACGAAATCGAACAACGAATTCGAACAACGAATTCGAACAACGAATTCGAACAACCTAATCGAACAACGAAATCGAACAACGAAATCGAACAACGAAATCGAACAAAGAAATCGAACAACGAAATCGAACAACGAAATCGAACAACGAAATCGAACAACGAAATCGAACAACGAAATCGAACTTCGAAATCGAACTTCGAAATCGAACAACGAAATCGAACAACGAAATCGAACAACGAAATCGAACAACGAAATCGAACAACGAAATCGAACAACGAAATCGAACAACGAAATCGAACAACGAAATCGAACAACGAAATCGAACAACGAAATCGAACAACGAAATCGAACAACGAAATCGAACAACAAAATAGAACAACGAAATCGAACCACGAAATCGAACAACGAATTCGAACAACGAATTCGAACCACGAAATCGAACAAAGAACAACGAAATCTAACAACGAACAACGAAATCTAACAACGAACAACGAAATCTAACAGCGAAATCGAACAACGAAATCGAACAACGAAATCTAACAACGAACAACGAAATCGAACAACGAAATCGAACAACGAAATCGAGTAACGAAATCGAACAACGAAATCGAACAACGAAATCGAACAACGAAATCGAACAACGAAATCGAACAACGAAATCGAACAACGAAATCGAACAACGAAATCGAACAACGAAATCGAACAACGAATTCAAACAACGAAATCGAACAACGAAATCGAACAACGAAATCGAACAACAAAATCGAACAACGAAATCGAACAACGAATTCGAACAACGAATTCGAACCACGAAATCGAACAAAGAACAACGAAATCTAACAACGAACAACGAAATCTAACAACGAACAACGAAATCGAACAACGAAATCGAACAACGAAATCGAACAATGAAATCGAACAACGAAAGCGAACTTCGAAATCGAACAACGAAATCGAACAACGAAATCGAACAACGAAATCGAACAACGAAATCGAACAACGAAATCGAACAACGAAATCGAACAACGAAATCGATCTTCGAAATCGAACAACGAAATCGAACAACGAAATCGAACAACGAAATCGAACAACGAAATCGAACAACGAAATCGAACAACGAAATCGAACAACGAAATCTAACAACGAAATCGAACAACGAAATCGAACAACGAAATCGAACAACGAAATCGAACAACGAATTCAAACAACGAAATCGAACAACGAAATCGAACAACAAAATCGAACAACGAAATCGAACAACGAAATCGAACAACGAATTCGAGCAACGAATTCGAACCACGAAATCGAACAAAGAACAACGAAATCTAACAACGAACAACGAAATCTAACAACGAACAACGAATTCGAACAACGAATTCGAACCACGAAATCGAACAACGAAATCGAACAACGAAATCGAACAACGAAATCGAAAAACGAAATCGAACAACGAAATCGAACAACGAAATCGAACAACGAAATCGAACAACGAAATCGAACAACGAAATCGAACAACGAATTCGAACAACGAAATCGAACAACGAATTCGAACAACGAAATCGAACAACGAAATCGAACAACGAAATCGAACCACGAAATCGAACAAAGAACAACGAAATCTAACAACGAACAACGAAATCTAACAACGAACAACGAAATCTAACAACGAAATCGAACAACGAAATCGAACAACGAAATCTAACAACGAACAACGAAATCGAACAACGAAATCGAACAACGAAATCGAACAACGAAATCGAACAACGAATTCGAACAACGAATTCGAACAACGAAATCGAACAACGAAATCGAACCACGAAATCGAACAAAGAACAACGAAATCTAACAACGAACAACGAAATCTAACAACGAAATCGAACAACGAAATCGAACAACGAAATCGAACAACGAAATCGAACAACGAAATCGAACAACGAAATCGAACAACGAAATCGAACAACAAAATCGAACAACGAAATCGAACAACGAAATCGAACAACGAAATCGAACAACGAAATCGAACAACGAAATCGAACAACGAAATCGAACAACGAATTCGAACAACGAAATCGAACCACGAAATCGAACAACGAAATCGAACAACGAAATCGAACAACGAAATCGAACAACGAAATCGAACAACGAAATCGAACAACGAAATCGAACAACGAAATCGAACAACGAAATCGAACAACGAAATCGAACAACGAAATCGAACAACGAAATCGAACAACGAAATCGAACAACGAAATCGAACAACGAAATCGAACAAAGAAAATCGAACAACGAAATCGAACAACGAATTCAAACAACGAAATCGAACAACGAAATCGAACAACGAAATCGAACAACAAAATCGAACAACGAAATCGAACAACGAAATCGAACAACGAATTCGAACAACGAATTCGAACCACGAAATCGAACAACGAAATCGAACAACGAAATCGAACAACGAAATCGAACAACGAAATCGAACAACGAAATCGAACAACGAAATCGAACAACGAAATCGAACAACGAAATCGAACAACGAAATCGAACAAAGAACAACGAAATCTAACAACGAAATCTAACAACGAACTACGAATTCGAACAACGAATTCGAACCACGAAATCGAACAACGAAATCGAACAACGAAATCGAACAACAAAATCGAAAAACGAAATCGAACAATCAAATCGAACAAAGAAAATCGAACAACGAAATCGATCAACGAAATCGAACACAAATTCAAACAACGAAATCGAACAACGAAATCGAACTTCGAAATCGAACAACGAAATCGAACAACGAAATCGAACAACGAAATCGAACAACGAAATCGAACAACGAAATCGATCAACGAAATCGAACAACGATATCGAACAACGAAATCGAACAAGGAAATCGAACAACTAAATCGAACTTCGAAAGCGAACAACGAAATCGAACAACGAAATCGAACAACGAAATCGAACAACGAAATCGAACAACGAAATCGAACAACGAAATCGAACAACGAAATCGAACAACGAAATCGAACAACGAAATCGAACAACGAAATCGAACAACGAAATCGAACAACGAAATCGAACAACGAATTCGAACAACGAAATCGAACAACGAATTCGAACAACGAAATCGAACAACGAAATCGAACAACGAAATCGAACAACGAAATCGAACCACGAAATCGAACAAAGAACAACGAAATCTAACAACGAACAACGAAATCTAACAACGAACAACGAAATCTAACAACGAAATCGAACAACGAAATCGAACAACGAAATCGAACAACGAAATCGAACAACGAAATCGAACAACGAAATCGAACAACGAATTCGAACAACGAATTCGAACAACGAAATCGAACAACGAAATCGAACCACGAAATCGAACAAAGAACAACGAAATCTAACAACGAACAACGAAATCTAACAACGAAATCGAACAACGAAATCGAACAACGAAATCGAACAACGAAATCGAACAACGAAATCGAACAACGAAATCGAACAACGAAATCGAACAACAAAATCGAACAACGAAATCGAACAACGAAATCGAACAACGAAATCGAACAACGAAATCGAACAACGAAATCGAACAACGAAATCGAACAACGAAATCGAACAACGAATTCGAACAACGAAATCGAACCACGAAATCGAACAAAGAACAACGAAATCTAACAACGAACAACGAAATCTAACAACGAAATCGAACAACGAAATCGAACAACGAAATCGAACAACGAAATCGAACAACGAAATCGAACAACGAAATCGAACAACGAAATCGAACAACGAAATCGAACAACGAAATCGAACAACGAAATCGAACAACGAAATCGAACAACGAAATCGAACAACGAATTCGAACAACGAATTCGAACAACCAAATCGAACAACCAAATCGAACAACCAAATCGAACAACCAAATCGAACGAAATCGAACAACGAAATCGAACAACGAAATCGAACCACGAAATCGAACAAAGAACAACGAAATCTAACAACGAACAACGAAATCTAACAACGAAATCGAAAAACGAAATCGAACAACGAAATCGAACAACGAAATCGAACAACGAAATCGAACAACGAAATCGAACAACGAAATCGAACAACGAAATCGAACAACGAAATCGAACAACGAAATCGAACAACGAAATCGAACAACGAAATCGAACAACGAAATCGAACAACGAAATCGAACAACGAAATCGAACAACGAATTCGAACAACGAAATCGAACAACGAAATCGAACAACGAAATCGAACAACGAAATCGAACAACGAAATCGAACAACGAAATCAAACTTCGAAATCGAACAACGAAATCGAACAACGAAATCGAAAAACGATTTCGAACAACGAAATCGAACAACGAAATCGAACAACGAAATCGAACAACGAAATCGAACAACGAAATCGAACAACGAAATCGAACAACGAAATCGAACAACGAAATCGAGCAACGAAATCGAACAACGAAATCGAACAACGAAATCGAACAACGAAATCGAACAACGAAATCGAACAACGAAATCGAACAACGAAATCGAACAACGAAATCGAACAACGAAATCGAACAACGAAAGCGAACATCGAAATCGAACATCGAAATCGAACAACGAAATCGAACAACGATATCGAACAACGAAATCGAACAACGAAATCGAACAACGAAATCGAACAACGAAATCGAACAACGAATTCGAACAACGAATTCGAACAACGAATTCCAACAACGAATTCGAACAACGAAATCGAACAACGAAATCGAACAACAAAATCGAACAACGAAATCGAACAACGAAATCGAACAACGAATTCGAACCACGAAATCGAACAAAGAACAACGAAATCTAACAACGAACAACGAAATCTAACAACGAACAACGAAATCGAACAACGAAATCGAACAACGAAATCGAACAACGAAATCGAACAATAAAATCGAACAACGAAAGCGAACTTCGAAATCGAACAACGAAATCGAACAACGAAATCGAACAACGAAATCGAACAACGAAATCGAACAACGAAATCGAACAACGAAATCGATCTTCGAAATCGAACAACGAAATCGAACAACGAAATCGAACAACGAAATCGAACAACGAAATCGAACAACGAAATCGAACAACGAAATCGAACAACGAAATCGAACAACGAAATCGAACAACGAAATCGAACAACGAAATCGAACAACGAAATCGAACAACGAAATCGAACAACGAAATCGAACAACGAATTCAAACAACGAAATCGAACAACGAAATCGAACAACGAAATCGAACAACAAAATCGAACAACGAAATCGAACAACGAAATCGAACAACGAATTCGAACAACGAATTCGAACCACGAAATCGAACAAAGAACAACGAAATCTAACAACGAACAACGAATTCGAACAACGAATTCGAACCACGAAATCGAACAACGAAATCGAACAACGAAATCGAAGAACGAAATCGAAAAACGAAATCGAACAATCAAATCGAACAAAGAAAATCGAACAACGAAATCGATCAACGAAATCGAACACAAATTCAAACAACGAAATCGAACAACGAAATCGAACTTCGAAATCGAACAACGAAATCGAACAACGAAATCGAACAACGAAATCGAACAACGAAATCGAACAAGGAAATCGAACAACTAAATCGAACTTCGAAAGCGAACAACGAAATCGAACAACGAAATCGAACAACGAAATCGAACAACGAAATCGAACAACGAAATCGAACAACGAAATCGAACAACGAAATCGAACAACGAAATCGAACAACGAAATCGAACAACGAAATCGAACAATGAAATCGAACAACGAAATCGAACAACGAAATCGAACAACGAAATCGAACAACGAATTCGAACAACGAAATCGAACAACGAATTCGAACAACGAAATCGAACAACGAAATCGAACAACGAAATCGAACAACGAAATCGAACCACGAAATCGAACCAAGAACAACGAAATCTAACAACGAACAACGAAATCTAACAACGAACAACGAAATCTAACAACGAAATCGAACAACGAAATCGAACAACGAAATCTAACAACGAACAACGAAATCGAACAACGAAATCAAACAACGAAATCGAACAACGAAATCGAACAACGAAATCGAACAACGAAATCGAACAACGAAATCGAACAACGAAATCGAACAACGAAATCGAACAACGAAATCGAACAACGAAATCGAACAACGAAATCGAACAACGAAATGGAACAACGAAATCGAACAACGAAATCGAACATCGAAATCGAACAACGAAATCGAACAACGAAATCGAACAAGGAAATTGGAACAACGAATTCGAACAACGAAATCGAACAACGAAATCGAACAACGAAATCGAACAACGAAATCGAACAACGAAATCGAACAACGAAATCGAACAACGAAATCGAACAACGAAATCGAACAACGAATTCGAACAACGAAATCGAACAACGAAATCGAACAACGAAATCGAACAACGAAATCGAACAACGAAATCGAACAACGAAATCGAACTTCGAAATCGAACAACGAAATCGAACAACGAAATCGAACAACGAATTCGAACAACGAAATCGAACAACGAATTCGAACAACGAAATCGAACAACGAAATCGAACAACGAAATCGAACAACGAAATCGAACAACGAAATCGAACAACGAAATCGAACAACGAAATCGAACAACGAAATCGAACAACGAAATCGAACAACGAAATCGAACAACGAAATCGAACAACGAAAGCGAACTTCGAAATCGAACAACGAAATCGAACAACGAAATCGAACAACGAAATCGAACAACGAAATCGAACAACGAAATCGAACAACGAAATCGAACAACGAAATCGAACAACGAAATCGAACTTCGAAATCGAACAACGAAATCGAACAACGAAATCGAACAACGAAATCGAACAACGAAATCTAACAACGAAATCTAACAACTAAATCGAACAACGAAATCGAACAACGAAATCGAACAACGAAATCGAACAACGAAATCGAACAACGAAATCGAACAACGAAATCGAACAACGAAATCGAACATCGAAATCGAACAACGAAATCGAACAACGAAATCGAACAACGAAATCGAACAAGGAAATTGAAACAACGAATTCGAACAACGAAATCGAACAACGAAATCGAACAACGAATTCGAACAACGAATTCGAACCACGAAACGAACAAAGAACAACGAAATCTAACAACGAACAACGAAATCTAACAACGAACACGAATTCGAACAACGAATTCGAACCACGAAATCGAAAAACGAAATCGAACAACGAAATCGAACAACGAAATCGAAAAACGAAATCGATCAACGAAATCGAACAATCAAATCGAAACAAAGAAAATCGAACAACGAAATCGATCAACGAAATCGAACACGAATTCAAACAACGAAATCAAACAACGAAATCGAACTTCGAAATCGAACAACGAAATCGAACAACGAAATCGAACAACGAAATCGAACAGCGAAATCGAACAACGAAATCGAACAACGAATTCGAACAACGAAATCGAACAACGAAATCGAACACCGAAATCGAACAACGAAATCGAACAACGAAATCGAACAACGAAATCGAACAACGAATTCGAACAACGAATTCGAACAACGAATTCGAACAACCTAATCGAACAACGAAATCGAACAACGAAATCGAACAAAGAAATCGAACAACGAAATCGAACAACGAAATCGAACAACGAAATCGAACACCGAAATCGAACAACGAAATCGAACAACGAAATCGAACAACGAAATCGAACAACGAATTCGAACAACGAATTCGAACAACCTAATCGAACAACGAAATCGAACAACGAAATCGAACAACGAAATCGAACAACGAAATCGAACAAAGAAATCGAACAACGAAATCGAACAACGAAATCGAACAACGAAATCGAACAACGAAATCGAACAACGAAATCGAACTTCGAAATCGAACTTCGAAATCGAACAACGAAATCGAACAACGAAATCGAACAACGAAATCGAACAACGAAATCGAACAACGAAATCGAACAACGAAATCGAACAACGAAATCGAACAACGAAATCGAACAACGAAATCGAACAACGAAATCAAACAACGAAATCGAACAACGAAATCGAACAACGAAATCGAACAACGAAATCGAACAACAAAATCGAACAACGAAATCGAACCACGAAATCGAACAACGAATTCGAACAACGAATTCGAACCACGAAATCGAACAAAGAACAACGAAATCTAACAACGAAATCGAACAACGAAATCGAACAACGAAATCGAACAACGAAATCGAACAACGAAATCGAACAACGAAATCGAACAACGAAATCGATCTTCGAAATCGAACAACGAAATCGAACAACGAAATCGAACTACGAAATCGAGTAACGAAATCGAACAACGAAATCGAACAACGAAATCGAACAACGAAATCGAACAACGAAATCGAACAACGAAATCGAACAACGAAATCGAACAACGAAATCGAACAACGAAATCGAACAACGAAATCGAACAACGAAATCGAACAACGAAATCTAACAACGAACAACGAAATCGAACAACGAAATCGAACAACGAAATCGAACAACGAAATCGAACAACGAAATCGAACAACGAAATCGAACAACGAAATCGAACAACGAAATCGAACAACGAAATCGAACAACGAAATCGATCTTCGAAATCGAACAACGAAATCGAACAACGAAATCGAGTAACGAAATCGAACAACGAAATCGAACAACGAAATCGAACAACGAAATCGAACAACGAAATCGAACAACGAAACGAACAACGAAATCGAACAACGAAATCGAACAACGAAATCGAACAACGAAATCGAACAACGAATTCAAACAACGAAATCGAACAACGAAATCGAACAACGAAATCGAACAACAAAATCGAACAACGAAATCGAACAACGAAATCGAACAACGAATTCGAACAACGAATTCGAACCACGAAATCGAACAAAGAACAACGAAATCTAACAACGAACAACGAAATCTAACAACGAACAACGAAATCGAACAACGAAATCGAACAACGAAATCGAACAATGAAATCGAACAACGAAAGCGAACTTCGAAATCGAACAACGAAATCGAACAACGAAATCGAACAACGAAATCGAACAACGAAATCGAACAACGAAATCGAACAACGAAATCGAACAACGAAATCGATCTTCGAAATCGAACAACGAAATCGAACAACGAAATCGAACAACGAAATCGAACAACAAAATCGAACAACGAAATCGAACAACGAAATCGAACAACGAATTCGAACAACGAATTCGAACCACGAAATCGAACAAAGAACAACGAAATCTAACAACGAACAACGAAATCTAACAACGAACAACGAATTCGAACCACGAAATCGAACAACGAAATCGAACAACGAAATCGAACAACGAAATCGAAAAACGAAATCGAACAATCAAATCGAACAAAGAAAATCGAACAACGAAATCGATCAACGAAATCGAACACAAATTCAAACAACGAAATCGAACAACGAAATCGAACTTCGAAATCGAACAACGAAATCGAACAACGAAATCGAACAACGAAATCGAACAACGAAATCGAACAACGAAATCGAACAACGAAATCGAACAACGAAATCGAACAACGAAATCGAACAACGAAATCGAACAACGAAATCGAACAACGAAATCGAACAAGGAAATCGAACAACTAAATCGAACTTCGAAAGCGAACAACGAAATCGAACAACGAAATCGAACAACGAAATCGAACAACAAAATCGAACAACGAAATCGAACAACGAAATCGAACAACGAATTCGAACCACGAAATCGAACAAAGAACAACGAAATCTAACAACGAACAACGAAATCTAACAACGAACAACGAAATCGAACAACGAAATCGAACAACGAAATCGAACAATGAAATCGAACAACGAAAGCGAACTTCGAAATCGAACAACGAAATCGAACAACGAAATCGAACAACGAAATCGAACAACGAAATCGAACAACGAAATCGAACAACGAAATCGAACAACGAAATCGAACAACGAAATCGATCTTCGAAATCGAACAACGAAATCGAACAACGAAATCGAACAACGAAATCGAACAACGAAATCGAACAACGAAATCGAACAACGAAATCGAACAACGAAATCGAACAACGAAATCGATAACGAAATCGAACAACGAAATCGAACAACGAAATCGAACAACGAATTCAAACAACGAAATCGAACAACGAAATCGAACAACGAAATCGAACAACAAAATCGAACAACGAAATCGAACAACGAAATCGAACAACGAATTCGAACAACGAATTCGAACCACGAAATCGAACAAAGAACAACGAAATCTAACAACGAACAACGAAATCTAACAACGAACAACGAATTCGAACCACGAAATCGAACAACGAAATCGAACAACGAAATCGAACAACGAAATCGAAAAACGAAATCGAACAATCAAATCGAACAAAGAAAATCGAACAACGAAATCGATCAACGAAATCGAACACAAATTCAAACAACGAAATCGAACAACGAAATCGAACTTCGAAATCGAACAACGAAATCGAACAACGAAATCGAACAACGAAATCGAACAACGAAATCGAACAACGAAATCGAACAACGAAATCGAACAACGAAATCGAACAACGAAATCGAACAACGAAATCGAACAACGAAATCGAACAAGGAAATCGAACAACTAAATCGAACTTCGAAAGCGAACAACGAAATCGAACAACGAAATCGAACAACGAAATCGAACAACAAAATCGAACAACGAAATCGAACAACGAAATCGAACAACGAATTCGAACAACGAATTCGAACCACGAAATCGAACAAAGAACAACGAAATCTAACAACGAACAACGAATTCGAACAACGAATTCGAACCACGAAATCGAACAACGAAATCGAACAAGGAAATCGAACAACTAAATCGAACTTCGAAAGCGAACAACGAAATCGAACAACGAAATCGAACAACGAAATCGAACAACAAAATCGAACAACGAAATCGAACAACGAAATCGAACAACGAATTCGAACAACGAATTCGAACCACGAAATCGAACAAAGAACAACGAAATCTAACAACGAACAACGAATTCGAACAACGAATTCGAACCACGAAATCGAACAACGAAATCGAACAACGAAATCGAACAACGAAATCGAAAAACGAAATCGAACAATCAAATCGAACAAAGAAAATCGAACAACGAAATCGATCAACGAAATCGAACACAAATTCAAACAACGAAATCGAACAACGAAATCGAACTTCGAAATCGAACAACGAAATCGAACAACGAAATCGAACAACGAAATCGAACAACGAAATCGAACAACGAAATCGAACAACGAAATCGATCAACGAAATCGAACAACGATATCGAACAACGAAATCGAACAACGAAATCGAACAAGGAAATCGAACAACTAAATCGAACTTCGAAAGCGAACAACGAAATCGAACAACGAAATCGAACAACGAAATCGAACAACGAAATCGAACAACGAAATCGAACAACGAAATCGAACAACGAAATCGAACAACGAAATCGAACAACGAAATCGAACAATGAAATCGAACAACGAAATCGAACAACGAAATCGAACAACGAAATCGAACAACGAATTCGAACAACGAAATCGAACAACGAATTCGAACAACGAAATCGAACAACGAAATCGAACAACGAAATCGAACAACGAAATCGAACCACGAAATCGAACAAAGAACAACGAAATCTAACAACGAACAACGAAATCTAACAACGAACAACGAAATCTAACAACGAAATCGAACAACGAAATCGAACAACGAAATCTAACAACGAACAACGAAATCGAACAACGAAATCGAACAACGAAATCGAACAACGAAATCGAACAACGAAATCGAACAACGAAATCGAACAACGAAATCGAACAACGAAATCGAACAACGAAATCGAACAACGAAATCGAACAACGAAATCGAACAACGAAATCAAACAACGAAATCGAACAACGAAATCGAACAACGAAATCGAACAACGAAATGGAACAACGAAATCGAACAACGAAATCGAACATCGAAATCGAACAACGAAATCGAACAACGAAATCGAACAAGGAAATTGGAACAACGAATTCGAACAACGAAATCGAACAACGAAATCGAACAACGAAATCGAACAACGAAATCGAACAACGAAATCGAACAACGAAATCGAACAACGAAATCGAACAACGAATTCGAACAACGAAATCGAACAACGAAATCGAACAACGAAATCGAACAACGAAATCGAACAACGAAATCGAACAACGAAATCGAACTTCGAAATCGAACAACGAAATCGAACAACGAAATCGAACAACGAATTCGAACAACGAAATCGAACAACGAATTCGAACAACGAAATCGAACAACGAAATCGAACAACGAAATCGAACAACGAAATCGAACAACGAAATCGAACAACGAAATCGAACAACGAAATCGAACAACGAAATCGAACAACGAAATCGAACAACGAAATCGAACAACGAAATCGAACAACGAAATCGAACAACGAAAGCGAACTTCGAAATCGAACAACGAAATCGAACAACGAAATCGAACAACGAAATCGAACAACGAAATCGAACAACGAAATCGAACAACGAAATCGAACAACGAAATCGAACAACGAAATCGAACTTCGAAATCGAACAACGAAATCGAACAACGAAATCGAACAACGAAATCTAACAACGAAATCTAACAACGAAATCTAACAACTAAATCGAACAACGAAATCGAACAACGAAATCGAACAACGAAATCGAACAACGAAATCGAACAACGAAATCGAACAACGAAATCGAACAACGAAATCGAACAACGAAATCGAACATCGAAATCGAACAACGAAATCGAACAACGAAATCGAACAACGAAATCGAACAAGGAAATTGGAACAACGAATTTGAACAACTAAATCGAACAACGAAATCGAACAACGAATTCGAACAACGAATTCGAACCACGAAACGAACAAAGAACAACGAAATCTAACAACGAACAACGAAATCTAACAACGAACACGAATTCGAACAACGAATTCGAACCACGAAATCGAACAACGAAATCGAACAACGAAATCGAACAACGAAATCGAAAAACGAAATCGATCAACGAAATCGAACAATCAAATCGAAACAAAGAAAATCGAACAACGAAATCGATCAACGAAATCGAACACGAATTCAAACAACGAAATCAAACAACGAAATCGAACTTCGAAATCGAACAACGAAATCGAACAACGAAATCGAACAACGAAATCGAACAGCGAAATCGAACAACGAAATCGAACAACGAATTCGAACAACGAAATCGAACAACGAAATCGAACACCGAAATCGAACAACGAAATCGAACAACGAAATCGAACAACGAAATCGAACAACGAATTCGAACAACGAATTCGAACAACGAATTCGAACAACCTAATCGAACAACGAAATCGAACAACGAAATCGAACAAAGAAATCGAACAACGAAATCGAACAACGAAATCGAACAACGAAATCGAACACCGAAATCGAACAACGAAATCGAACAACGAAATCGAACAACGAAATCGAACAACGAATTCGAACAACGAATTCGAACAACGAATTCGAACAACCTAATCGAACAACGAAATCGAACAACGAAATCGAACAACGAAATCGAACAAAGAAATCGAACAACGAAATCGAACAACGAAATCGAACAACGAAATCGAACAACGAAATCGAACAACGAAATCGAACTTCGAAATCGAACTTCGAAATCGAACAACGAAATCGAACAACGAAATCGAACAACGAAATCGAACAACGAAATCGAACAACGAAATCGAACAACGAAATCGAACAACGAAATCGAACAACGAAATCGAACAACGAAATCGAACAACGAAATCAAACAACGAAATCGAACAACGAAATCGAACAACGAAATCGAACAACGAAATCGAACAACAAAATCGAACAACGAAATCGAACCACGAAATCGAACAACGAATTCGAACAACGAATTCGAACCACGAAATCGAACAAAGAACAACGAAATCTAACAACGAACAACGAAATCTAACAACGAACAACGAAATCTAACAACGAACAACGAAATCTAACAACGAAATCGAACAACGAAATCGAACAACGAAATCTAACAACGAACAACGAAATCGAACAACGAAATCGAACAACGAAATCGAACAACGAAATCGAACAACGAAATCGAACAACGAAATCGAACAACGAAATCGAACAACGAAATCGAACAACGAAATCGAACAACGAAATCGAACAACGAAATCGATCTTCGAAATCGAACAACGAAATCGAACAACGAAATCGAGTAACGAAATCGAACAACGAAATCGAACAACGAAATCGAACAACGAAATCGAACAACGAAATCGAACAACGAAATCGAACAACGAAATCGAACAACGAAATCGAACAACGAAATCGAACAACGAAATCGAACAACGAATTCAAACAACGAAATCGAACAACGAAATCGAACAACGAAATCGAACAACAAAATCGAACAACGAAATCGAACAACGAAATCGAACAACGAATTCGAACAACGAATTCGAACCACGAAATCGAACAAAGAACAACGAAATCTAACAACGAACAACGAAATCTAACAACGAACAACGAAATCGAACAACGAAATCGAACAACGAAATCGAACAATGAAATCGAACAACGAAAGCGAACTTCGAAATCGAACAACGAAATCGAACAACGAAATCGAACAACGAAATCGAACAACGAAATCGAACAACGAAATCGAACAACGAAATCGAACAACGAAATCGAACAACGAAATCGATCTTCGAAATCGAACAACGAAATCGAACAACGAAATCGAACAACGAAATCGAACAACGAAATCGAACAACGAAATCGAACAACGAAATCGAACAACGAAATCGAACAACGAAATCGAACAACGAAATCGATAACGAAATCGAACAACGAAATCGAACAACGAAATCGAACAACGAATTCAAACAACGAAATCGAACAACGAAATCGAACAACGAAATCGAACAACAAAATCGAACAACGAAATCGAACAACGAAATCGAACAACGAATTCGAACAACGAATTCGAACCACGAAATCGAACAAAGAACAACGAAATCTAACAACGAACAACGAAATCTAACAACGAACAACGAATTCGAACCACGAAATCGAACAACGAAATCGAACAACGAAATCGAACAACGAAATCGAAAAACGAAATCGAACAATCAAGTCGAACAAAGAAAATCGAACAACGAAATCGATCAACGAAATCGAACACAAATTCAAACAACGAAATCGAACAACGAAATCGAACTTCGAAATCGAACAACGAAATCGAACAACGAAATCGAACAACGAAATCGAACAACGAAATCGAACAACGAAATCGAACAACGAAATCGATCAACGAAATCGAACAACGATATCGAACAACGAAATCGAACAACGAAATCGAACAAGGAAATCGAACAACTAAATCGAACTTCGAAAGCGAACAACGAAATCGAACAACGAAATCGAACAACGAAATCGAACAACGAAATCGAACAACGAAATCGAACAACGAAATCGAACAACGAAATCGAACAACGAAATCGAACAACGAAATCGAACAACGAAATCGAACAACGAAATCGAACAACGAAATCGAACAACGAAATCGAACAACGAAATCGAACAACGAAATCGAACAACGAATTCGAACAACGAAATCGAACAACGAATTCGAACAACGAAATCGAACAACGAAATCGAACAACGAAATCGAACAACGAAATCGAACCACGAAATCGAACAAAGAACAACGAAATCTAAC
This sequence comes from Neocrepidodera transversa, assembly GCA_963243735.1. NCBI lineage: Eukaryota > Metazoa > Arthropoda > Insecta > Coleoptera > Chrysomelidae > Neocrepidodera > Neocrepidodera transversa. The sequence continues at coordinate 306,572 of CAUJLB010000030.1, forward strand.
AACGAACAACGAAATCTAACAACGAACAACGAAATCTAACAACGAAATCGAACAACGAAATCGAACAACGAAATCTAACAACGAACAACGAAATCGAACAACGAAATCGAACAACGAAATCGAACAACGAATTCGAACAACGAATTCGAACAACGAAATCGAACAACGAAATCGAACCACGAAATCGAACAAAGAACAACGAAATCTAACAACGAACAACGAAATCTAACAACGAAATCGAACAACGAAATCGAACAACGAAATCGAACAACGAAATCGAACAACGAAATCGAACAACGAAATCGAACAACGAAATCGAACAACAAAATCGAACAACGAAATCGAACAACGAAATCGAACAACGAAATCGAACAACGAAATCGAACAACGAAATCGAACAACGAAATCGAACAACGAAATCGAACAACGAATTCGAACAACGAAATCGAACCACGAAATCGAACAAAGAACAACGAAATCTAACAACGAACAACGAAATCTAACAACGAAATCGAACAACGAAATCGAACAACGAAATCGAACAACGAAATCGAACAACGAATTCGAACAACCAAATCGAACAACCAAATCGAACAACCAAATCGAACAACCAAATCGAACGAAATCGAACAACGAAATCGAACAACGAAATCGAAACACGAAATCGAACAAAGAACAACGAAATCTAACAACGAACAACGAAATCTAACAACGAAATCGAACAACGAAATCGAACAACGAAATCGAACAACGAAATCGAACAACGAAATCGAACAACGAAATCGAACAACGAAATCGAACAACGAAATCGAACAACGAAATCGAACAACGAAATCGAACAACGAAATCGAACAACGAAATCGAACAACGAAATCGAACAACGAAATCGAACAACGAAATCGAACAACGAAATCGAACAACGAAATCGAACAACGAAATCGAACAACGAAATCGAACAACGAAATCGAACAACGAAATCGAACAACGAAATCGAACAACGAAATCGAACAACGAAATCGAACAACGAAATCGAGCAACGAAATCGAACAACGAAATCGAACAACGAATTCGAACAACGAATTCGAACCACGAAATCGAACAAAGAACAACGAAATCTAACAACGAACAACGAAATCTAACAACGAACAACGAAATCGAACAACGAAATCGAACAACGAAATCGAACAATGAAATCGAACAACGAAAGCGAACTTCGAAATCGAACAACGAAATCGAACAACGAAATCGAACAACAAAATCGAACAACGAAATCGAACAACGAATTCGAACAACGAAATCGAACAACGAAATTGATCTTCGAAATCGAACAACGAAATCGAACAACGAAATCGAACAACGAAATCGAACAACGAAATCGAACAACGAAATCGAACAACGAAATCGAACAACGAAATCGAACAACGAAATCGAACAACGAAATCGAACAACGAATTCAAACAACGAAATCGAACAACGAAATCGAACAACGAAATCGAACAACAAAATCGAACAACGAAATCGAACAACGAAATCGAACAACGAATTCGAACAACGAATTCGAACCACGAAATCGAACAAAGAACAACGAAATCTAACAACGAACAACGAAATCTAACAACGAACAACGAATTCGAACCACGAAATCGAACAACGAAATCGAACAACGAAATCGAACAACGAAATCGAACAACGAAATCGAACAACGAAATCGAACAACGAAATCGAACAACGAAATCGAACAACGAAATCGAAAAACGAAATCGAACAACGAAATCGAACAACGAAATCGAACAACGAAATCGAACAACGAAATCGAACAACGAAATCGAACAACGAAATCGAACAACGAAATCGAACAACGAAATCGAACAACGAAATCGAACAACGAATTCGAACAACGAATTCGAACCACGAAATCGAACAAAGAACAACGAAATCTAACAACGAACAACGAAATCTAACAACGAACAACGAAATCGAACAACGAAATCGAACAATGAAATCGAACAACGAAAGCGAACTTCGAAATCGAACAACGAAATCGAACAACGAAATCGAACAACGAAATCGAACAACGAAATCGAACAACGAAATCGAACAACGAAATCGAACAACGAAATCGAACAACAAAATCGATCTTCGAAATCGAACAACGAAATCGAACAACGAAATCGAACAACGAAATCGAACAACGAAATCGAACAACGAAATCGAACAACGAAATCGAACAACGAAATCGAACAACGAAATCGAACAACGAAATCGAACAACGAAATCGAACAACGAAATCGAACAACGAATTCAAACAACGAAATCGAACAACGAAATCGAACAACGAAATCGAACAACAAAATCGAACAACGAAATCGAACAACGAAATCGAACAACGAATTCGAACAACGAATTCGAACCACGAAATCGAACAAAGAACAACGAAATCTAACAACGAACAACGAAATCTAACAACGAACAACGAATTCGAACAACGAATTCGAACCACGAAATCGAACAACGAAATCGAACAACGAAATCGAACAACGAAATCGAAAAACGAAATCGAACAATCAAATCGAACAAAGAAAATCGAACAACGAAATCGAACAACGAAATCGAACAACGAAATCGAACTTCGAAATCGAACAACGAAATCGAACAACGATTTCGAACAACGAAATCGAACAACGAAATGGAACAACGAAATCGAACAACGAAATCGAACAACGAAATCGAACAACGAAATCGAACAACGAAATCGAACATCGAAATCGAACAACGAAATCGAACAACGAATCGAACAACGAAATCGAACAACGAAATCGAACAACGAAATCGAACAACGAAATCGAACAACGAAATCGAACAACGAAATCGAACAACGAAATCGAACAACGAAATCGAACAACGAAATCGAACAACGAAATCGAACAACAAAATCGAACAACGAAATCGAACAACGAAATCGAACAACGAAATCGAACAACGAAATCGAACAACGAAATCGAACAACGAAATCGAACAACGAAATCGAACAACGAAATCGAACCACGAAATCGAACAAAGAACAACGAAATCTAACAACGAACAACGAAATCTAACAACGAAATCGAACAACGAAATCGAACAACGAAATCGAACAACGAAATCGAACAACGAATTCGAACAACCAAATCGAACAACCAAATCGAACAACCAAATCGAACAACCAAATCGAACGAAATCGAACAACGAAATCGAACAACGAAATCGAAACACGAAATCGAACAAAGAACAACGAAATCTAACAACGAACAACGAAATCTAACAACGAAATCGAACAACGAAATCGAACAACGAAATCGAACAACGAAATCGAACAACGAAATCGAACAACGAAATCGAACAACGAAATCGAACATCGAAATCGAACAACGAAATCGAACAACGAATCGAACAACGAAATCGAACAACGAAATCGAACAACGAAATCGAACAACGAAATCGAACAACGAAATCGAACAACGAAATCGAACAACGAAATCGAACAACGAAATCGAACAACGAAATCGAACAACAAAATCGAACAACGAAATCGAACAACGAAATCGAACAACGAATTCGAACAACGAATTCGAACCACGAAATCGAACAAAGAACAACGAAATCTAACAACGAACAACGAAATCTAACAACGAACAACGAATTCGAACCACGAAATCGAACAACGAAATCGAACAACGAAATCGAACAACGAAATCGAAAAACGAAATCGAACAATCAAGTCGAACAAAGAAAATCGAACAACGAAATCGATCAACGAAATCGAACACAAATTCAAACAACGAAATCGAACAACGAAATCGAACTTCGAAATCGAACAACGAAATCGAACAACGAAATCGAACAACGAAATCGAACAACGAAATCGAACAACGAAATCGAACAACGAAATCGATCAACGAAATCGAACAACGATATCGAACAACGAAATCGAACAACGAAATCGAACAAGGAAATCGAACAACTAAATCGAACTTCGAAAGCGAACAACGAAATCGAACAACGAAATCGAACAACGAAATCGAACAACGAAATCGAACAACGAAATCGAACAACGAAATCGAACAACGAAATCGAACAACGAAATCGAACAACGAAATCGAACAACGAAATCGAACAACGAAATCGAACAACGAAATCGAACAACGAAATCGAACAACGAAATCGAACAACGAAATCGAACAACGAATTCGAACAACGAAATCGAACAACGAATTCGAACAACGAAATCGAACAACGAAATCGAACAACGAAATCGAACAACGAAATCGAACCACGAAATCGAACAAAGAACAACGAAATCTAACAACGAACAACGAAATCTAACAACGAACAACGAAATCTAACAACGAAATCGAACAACGAAATCGAACAACGAAATCTAACAACGAACAACGAAATCGAACAACGAAATCGAACAACGAAATCGAACAACGAATTCGAACAACGAATTCGAACAACGAAATCGAACAACGAAATCGAACCACGAAATCGAACAAAGAACAACGAAATCTAACAACGAACAACGAAATCTAACAACGAAATCGAACAACGAAATCGAACAACGAAATCGAACAACGAAATCGAACAACGAAATCGAACAACGAAATCGAACAACGAAATCGAACAACAAAATCGAACAACGAAATCGAACAACGAAATCGAACAACGAAATCGAACAACGAAATCGAACAACGAAATCGAACAACGAAATCGAACAACGAAATCGAACAACGAATTCGAACAACGAAATCGAACCACGAAATCGAACAAAGAACAACGAAATCTAACAACGAACAACGAAATCTAACAACGAAATCGAACAACGAAATCGAACAACGAAATCGAACAACGAAATCGAACAACGAATTCGAACAACCAAATCGAACAACCAAATCGAACAACCAAATCGAACAACCAAATCGAACGAAATCGAACAACGAAATCGAACAACGAAATCGAAACACGAAATCGAACAAAGAACAACGAAATCTAACAACGAACAACGAAATCTAACAACGAAATCGAACAACGAAATCGAACAACGAAATCGAACAACGAAATCGAACAACGAAATCGAACAACGAAATCGAACAACGAAATCGAACAACGAAATCGAACAACGAAATCGAACAACGAAATCGAACAACGAAATCGAACAACGAAATCGAACAACGAAATCGAACAACGAAATCGAACAACGAAATCGAACAACGAAATCGAACAACGAAATCGAACAACGAAATCGAACAACGAAATCGAACAACGAAATCGAACAACGAAATCGAACAACGAAATCGAACAACGAAATCGAACAACGAAATCGAGCAACGAAATCGAACAACGAAATCGAACAACGAATTCGAACAACGAATTCGAACCACGAAATCGAACAAAGAACAACGAAATCTAACAACGAACAACGAAATCTAACAACGAACAACGAAATCGAACAACGAAATCGAACAACGAAATCGAACAATGAAATCGAACAACGAAAGCGAACTTCGAAATCGAACAACGAAATCGAACAACGAAATCGAACAACAAAATCGAACAACGAAATCGAACAACGAATTCGAACAACGAAATCGAACAACGAAATTGATCTTCGAAATCGAACAACGAAATCGAACAACGAAATCGAACAACGAAATCGAACAACGAAATCGAACAACGAAATCGAACAACGAAATCGAACAACGAAATCGAACAACGAAATCGAACAACGAAATCGAACAACGAATTCAAACAACGAAATCGAACAACGAAATCGAACAACGAAATCGAACAACAAAATCGAACAACGAAATCGAACAACGAAATCGAACAACGAATTCGAACAACGAATTCGAACCACGAAATCGAACAAAGAACAACGAAATCTAACAACGAACAACGAAATCTAACAACGAACAACGAATTCGAACCACGAAATCGAACAACGAAATCGAACAACGAAATCGAACAACGAAATCGAACAACGAAATCGAACAACGAAATCGAACAACGAAATCGAACAACGAAATCGAACAACGAAATCGAAAAACGAAATCGAACAACGAAATCGAACAACGAAATCGAACAACGAAATCGAACAACGAAATCGAACAACGAAATCGAACAACGAAATCGAACAACGAAATCGAACAACGAAATCGAACAACGAAATCGAACAACGAATTCGAACAACGAATTCGAACCACGAAATCGAACAAAGAACAACGAAATCTAACAACGAACAACGAAATCTAACAACGAACAACGAAATCGAACAACGAAATCGAACAATGAAATCGAACAACGAAAGCGAACTTCGAAATCGAACAACGAAATCGAACAACGAAATCGAACAACGAAATCGAACAACGAAATCGAACAACGAAATCGAACAACGAAATCGAACAACGAAATCGAACAACAAAATCGATCTTCGAAATCGAACAACGAAATCGAACAACGAAATCGAACAACGAAATCGAACAACGAAATCGAACAACGAAATCGAACAACGAAATCGAACAACGAAATCGAACAACGAAATCGAACAACGAAATCGAACAACGAAATCGAACAACGAAATCGAACAACGAAATCGAACAACGAATTCAAACAACGAAATCGAACAACGAAATCGAACAACGAAATCGAACAACAAAATCGAACAACGAAATCGAACAACGAAATCGAACAACGAATTCGAACAACGAATTCGAACCACGAAATCGAACAAAGAACAACGAAATCTAACAACGAACAACGAAATCTAACAACGAACAACGAATTCGAACAACGAATTCGAACCACGAAATCGAACAACGAAATCGAACAACGAAATCGAACAACGAAATCGAAAAACGAAATCGAACAATCAAATCGAACAAAGAAAATCGAACAACGAAATCGAACAACGAAATCGAACAACGAAATCGAACTTCGAAATCGAACAACGAAATCGAACAACGATTTCGAACAACGAAATCGAACAACGAAATGGAACAACGAAATCGAACAACGAAATCGAACAACGAAATCGAACAACGAAATCGAACAACGAAATCGAACATCGAAATCGAACAACGAAATCGAACAACGAATCGAACAACGAAATCGAACAACGAAATCGAACAACGAAATCGAACAACGAAATCGAACAACGAAATCGAACAACGAAATCGAACAACGAAATCGAACAACGAAATGGAACAACGAAATCGAACAACGAAATCGAACATCGAAATCGAACAACGAAATCGAACAACGAAATCGAACAAGGAAATTGGAACAACGAATTCGAACAACGAAATCGAACAACGAAATCGAACAACGAAATCGAACAACGAAATCGAACAACGAAATCGAACAACGAAATCGAACAACGAAATCGATCAACGAAATCGAACAACGATATCGAACAACGAAATCGAACAAGGAAATCGAACAACTAAATCGAACTTCGAAAGCGAACAACGAAATCGAACAACGAAATCGAACAACGAAATCGAACAACGAAATCGAACAACGAAATCGAACAACGAAATCGAACAACGAAATCGAACAACGAAATCGAACAACGAAATCGAACAACGAAATCGAACAACGAAATCGAACAACGAATTCGAACAACGAAATCGAACAACGAATTCGAACAACGAAATCGAACAACGAAATCGAACAACGAAATCGAACAACGAAATCGAACCACCAAATCGAACAAAGAACAACGAAATCTAACAACGAACAACGAAATCTAACAACGAACAACGAAATCTAACAACGAAATCGAACAACGAAATCGAACAACGAAATCGAACAACGAAATCGAACAACGAAATCGAACAACGAAATCGAACAACGAATTCGAACAACGAATTCGAACAACGAAATCGAACAACGAAATCGAACCACGAAATCGAACAAAGAACAACGAAATCGAACAACGAAATCGAACAACGAAATCGAACAACGAAATCGAACAACGAAATCGAACAACGAAATCGAACAACGAAATCGAACAACAAAATCGAACAACGAAATCGAACAACGAAATCGAACAACGAAATCGAACAACGAAATCGAACAACTAAATCGAACAACGAAATCGAACAACGAAATCGAACAACGAATTCGAACAACGAAATCGAACCACGAAATCGAACAAAGAACAACGAAATCTAACAACGAACAACGAAATCTAACAACGAAATCGAACAACGAAATCGAACAACGAAATCGAACAACGAAATCGAACAACGAAATCGAACAACGAAATCGAACAACGAAATCGAACAACGAAATCGAACAACGAAATCGAACAACGAAATCGAACAACGAATTCGAACAACGAATTCGAACAACCAAATCGAACAACCAAATCGAACAACCAAATCGAACAACCAAATCGAACGAAATCGAACAACGAAATCGAACAACGAAATCGAACCACGAAATCGAACAAAGAACAACGAAATCTAACAACGAACAACGAAATCTAACAACGAAATCGAACAACGAAATCGAACAACGAAATCGAACAACGAAATCGAACAACGAAATCGAACAACGAAATCGAACAACGAAATCGAACAACGAAATCGAACGAAATCGAACAACGAAATCGAACAACGAAATCGAACAACGAAATCAAACAACGAAATCAAACAACGAAATCGAACAACGAAATCGAACAACGAAATCGAACAACGAAATCGAACAACGAAATCGAACAACGAAATCTAACAACGAAATCGAACTTCGAAATCGAACAACGAAATCGAACAACGAAATCGAAAAACGATTTCGAACAACGAAATCGAACAACGAAATCGAACAACGAAATCGAACAACGAAATCGAACAACGAAATCGAACAACGAAATCGAACAACGAAATCGAACAACGAAATCGAACAACGAAATCGAACAACGAAATCGAACAACGAAATCGAACAACGAAATCGAACAACGAAATCGAACAACGAAATCGAACAACGAAATCGAACAACGAAATCGAACAACGAAATCGAACAACGAAATCGAACAACGAAATCGAACAACGAAATCGAACAACGAAAACGAACATCGAAATCGAACATCGAAATCGAACAACGAAATCGAACAACGATATCGAACAACGAAATCGAACAACGAAATCGAACAACGAAATCGAACAACGAAATCGAACAACGAATTCGAACAACGAATTCGAACAACGAATTCGAACAACGAATTCGAACAACGAAATCGAACAACAAAATTGAACAACGAAATCGAACAACGAAATCGAACAACGAATTCGAACAACGAATTCGAACCACGAAATCGAACAAAGAACAACGAAATCTAACAACGAACAACGAAATCTAACAACGAACAACGAAATCGAACAACGAAATCGAACAACGAAATCGAACAACGAAATCGAACAATGAAATCGAACAACGAAAGCGAACTTCGAAATCGAACAACGAAATCGAACAACGAAATCGAACAACGAAATCGAACAACGAAATCGAACAACGAAATCGAACAACGAAATCGAACAACGAAATCGAACAACGAAATCGATCTTCGAAATCGAACAACGAAATCGAACAACGAAATCGAACAACGAAATCGAACAACGAAATCGAACAACGAAATCGAACAACGAAATCGAACAACGAAATCGAACAACGAAATCGAACAACGAAATCGAACAACGAAATCGAACAACGAAATCGAACAACGAATTCAAACAACGAAATCGAACAACGAAATCGAACAACGAAATCGAACAACAAAATCGAACAACGAAATCGAACAACGAAATCGAACAACGAATTCGAACAACGAATTCGAACCACGAAATCGAACAAAGAACAACGAAATCTAACAACGAACAACGAAATCTAACAACGAAATCGAACAACGAAATCGAACAACGAAATCGAACAACGAAATCGAACAACGAAATCAAACAACGAAATCGAACAACGAAATCGAACAACGAAATCGAACAACGAAATCGAACAACGAAATCGAACAACGAAATCTAACAACGAAATCGAACAACGAATTCGAACAACGAATTCGAACAACGAATTCGAACAACGAATTCGAACAACGAAATCGAACAACAAAATTGAACAACGAAATCGAACAACGAAATCGAACAACGAATTCGAACAACGAATTCGAACCACGAAATCGAACAAAGAACAACGAAATCTAACAACGAACAACGAAATCTAACAACGAAATCGAACAACGAAATCGAACAACGAAATCGAACAACGAAATCGAACAACGAAATCGAACAACGAAATCGAACTTCGAAATCGAACAACGAAATCGAACAACGAAATCGAAAAACGATTTCGAACAACGAAATCGAACAACGAAATCGAACAACGAAATCGAACAACGAAATCGAACAACGAAATCGAACAACGAAATCGAACAACGAAATCGAACAACGAAATCGAACAACGAAATCGAACAACGAAATCGAACAACGAAATCGAACAACGAAATCGAACAACGAAATCGAACAACGAAATCGAACAACGAAATCGAACAACGAAATCGAACAACGAAATCGAACAACGAAATCGAACAACGAAATCGAACAACGAAATCGAACAACGAAAACGAACATCGAAATCGAACATCGAAATCGAACAACGAAATCGAACAACGATATCGAACAACGAAATCGAACAACGAAATCGAACAACGAAATCGAACAACGAAATCGAACAACGAATTCGAACAACGAATTCGAACAACGAATTCGAACAACGAATTCGAACAACGAAATCGAACAACAAAATTGAACAACGAAATCGAACAACGAAATCGAACAACGAATTCGAACAACGAATTCGAACCACGAAATCGAACAAAGAACAACGAAATCTAACAACGAACAACGAAATCTAACAACGAACAACGAAATCGAACAACGAAATCGAACAACGAAATCGAACAACGAAATCGAACAATGAAATCGAACAACGAAAGCGAACTTCGAAATCGAACAACGAAATCGAACAACGAAATCGAACAACGAAATCGAACAACGAAATCGAACAACGAAATCGAACAACGAAATCGAACAACGAAATCGAACAACGAAATCGATCTTCGAAATCGAACAACGAAATCGAACAACGAAATCGAACAACGAAATCGAACAACGAAATCGAACAACGAAATCGAACAACGAAATCGAACAACGAAATCGAACAACGAAATCGAACAACGAAATCGAACAACGAAATCGAACAACGAATTCAAACAACGAAATCGAACAACGAAATCGAACAACGAAATCGAACAACAAAATCGAACAACGAAATCGAACAACGAAATCGAACAACGAATTCGAACAACGAATTCGAACCACGAAATCGAACAAAGAACAACGAAATCTAACAACGAACAACGAAATCTAACAACGAACAACGAATTCGAACAACGAATTCGAACCACGAAATCGAACAACGAAATCGAACAACGAAATCGAACAACGAAATCGAAAAACGAAATCGAACAATCAAATCGAACAAAGAAAATCGAACAACGAAATCGAACAACGAAATCGAACAACGAAATCGAACTTCGAAATCGAACAACGAAATCGAACAACGATTTCGAACAACGAAATCGAACAACGAAATGGAACAACGAAATCGAACAACGAAATCGAACAACGAAATCGAACAACGAAATCGAACAACGAAATCGAACAACGAAATCGAACAACGAAATCGAACAACGAAATCGAACAACGAAATCGAACAACGAAATCGAACAACGAAATCGAACAACGAAATCGAACAACGAAATCGAACAACGAAATCGAACAACGAAATCGAACAACGAAATGGAACAACGAAATCGAACAACGAAATCGAACATCGAAATCGAACAACGAAATCGAACAACGAAATCGAACAAGGAAATTGGAACAACGAATTCGAACAACGAAATCGAACAACGAAATCGAACAACGAAATCGAACAACGAAATCGAACAACGAAATCGAACAACGAAATCGAACAACGAAATCGAACAACGAATTCGAACAACGAAATCGAACAACGAAATCGAACAACGAAATCGAACAACGAAATCGAACAACGAAATCGAACAACGAAATCGAACTTCGAAATCGAACAACGAAATCGAACAACGAAATCGAACAACGAAATCGAACAACGAAATCGAACAACGAAATCGAACAACGAAATCGAACAACGAAATCGAACAACGAAATCGAACAACGAAATCGAACAACGAAATCGAACAACGAAATCGAACAACGAAATCGAACAACGAAATCGAACAACGAAATCGAACAACGAAATCGAACAACGAAATCGAACAACGAAATCGAACAACGAAATCGAACAACGAAAGCGAACTTCGAAATCGAACAACGAAATCGAACAACGAAATCGAACAACGAAATCGAACAACGAAATCGAACAACGAAATCGAACAACGAAATCGAACAACGAAATCGAACAACGAAATCGAACAACGAAATCGAACAACGAAATCGAACGAAATCGAACAACGAAATCGAACAACGAAATCGAACAACGAAATCGAACAACGAAATCGAACAACGAAATCGAACAACGAATTCGAACAACGAAATCGAACAACGAAATCGAACAACGAAATCGAACAACGAAATCGAACAACGAAATCGAACAACGAAATCGAACAACGAAATCGAACTTTGAAATCGAACAACGAAATCGAACAACGAAATCGAAAAACGATTTCGAACAACGAAATCGAACAACGAAATCGAACAACGAAATCGAACAACAAAATCGAACAACGAAATCGAACAACGAAATCGAACAACGAAATCGAACAACGAAATCGAACAACGAAATCGAACAACGAAATCGAACAACGAAATCGAACAACGAAATCGAACAACGAAATCGAACAACGAAATCGAACAACGAAATCGAACAACGAAATCGAACAACGAAATCGTACAACGAAATCGAACAACGAAATCGAACAACGAAATCGAACAACGAAAACGAACATCGAAATCGAACATCGAAATCGAACAACGAAATCGAACAACGATATCGAACAACGAAATCGAACAACGAAATCGAACAACGAAATCGAACAACGAAATCGAACAACGAATTCGAACAACGAATTCGAACAACGAATTCGAACAACGAATTCGAACAACGAAATCGAACAACAAAATCGAACAACGAAATCGAACAACGAAATCGAACAACGAATTCGAACAACGAATTCGAACCACGAAATCGAACAAAGAACAACGAAATCTAACAACGAACAACGAAATCTAACAACGAACAACGAAATCGAACAACGAAATCGAACAACGAAATCGAACAACGAAATCGAACAATGAAATCGAACAACGAAAGCGAACTTCGAAATCGAACAACGAAATCGAACAACGAAATCGAACAACGAAATCGAACAACGAAATCGAACAACGAAATCGAACAACGAAATCGAACAACGAAATCGAACAACGAAATCGAACAACGAAATCGATCTTCGAAATCGAACAACGAAATCGAACAACGAAATCGAACAACGAAATCGAACAACGAAATCGAACAACGAAATCGAACAACGAAATCGAACAACGAAATCGAACAACGAAATCGAACAACGAAATCGAACAACGAAATCGAACAACGAAATCGAACAACGAAATCGAACAACGAAATCGAACAACGAATTCAAACAACGAAATCGAACAACGAAATCGAACAACGAAATCGAACAACAAAATCGAACAACGAAATCGAACAACGAATTCGAACAACGAATTCGAACCACGAAATCGAACAAAGAACAACGAAATCTAACAACGAACAACGAAATCTAACAACGAACAACGAATTCGAACAACGAATTCGAACCACGAAATCGAACAACGAAATCGAACAACGAAATCGAAAAACGAAATCGAACAATCAAATCGAACAAAGAAAATCGAACAACGAAATCGAACAACGAAATCGAACTTCGAAATCGAACAACGAAATCGAACAACGATTTCGAACAACGAAATCGAACAACGAAATGGAACAACGAAATCGAACAACGAAATCGAACAACGAAATCGAACAACGAAATCGAACAACGAAATCGAACAACGAAATCGAACAACGAAATCGAACAACGAATCGAACAACGAAATCGAACAACGAAATCGAACAACGAAATCGAACAACGAAATCGAACAACGAAATCGAACAACGAAATCGAACAACGAAATCGAACAACGAAATGGAACAACGAAATCGAACAACGAAATCGAACATCGAAATCGAACAACGAAATCGAACAACGAAATCGAACAAGGAAATTGGAACAACGAATTCGAACAACGAAATCGAACAACGAAATCGAACAACGAAATCGAACAACGAAATCGAACAACGAAATCGAACAACGAAATCGAACAACGAAATCGATCAACGAAATCGAACAACGATATCGAACAACGAAATCGAACAAGGAAATCGAACAACTAAATCGAACTTCGAAAGCGAACAACGAAATCGAACAACGAAATCGAACAACGAAATCGAACAACGAAATCGAACAACGAAATCGAACAACGAAATCGAACAACGAAATCGAACAACGAAATCGAACAACGAAATCGAACAACGAAATCGAACAACGAAATCGAACAACGAAATCGAACAACGAATTCGAACAACGAAATCGAACAACGAATTCGAACAACGAAATCGAACAACGAAATCGAACAACGAAATCGAACAACGAAATCGAACAACGAAATCGAACCACCAAATCGAACAAAGAACAACGAAATCTAACAACGAACAACGAAATCTAACAACGAACAACGAAATCTAACAACGAAATCGAACAACGAAATCGAACAACGAAATCGAACAACGAAATCGAACAACGAAATCGAACAACGAAATCGAACAACGAATTCGAACAACGAATTCGAACAACGAAATCGAACAACGAAATCGAACCACGAAATCGAACAAAGAACAACGAAATCGAACAACGAAATCGAACAACGAAATCGAACAACGAAATCGAACAACGAAATCGAACAACGAAATCGAACAACGAAATCGAACAACGAAATCGAACAACGAAATCGAACAACAAAATCGAACAACGAAATCGAACAACGAAATCGAACAACGAAATCGAACAACGAAATCGAACAACGAAATCGAACAACGAAATCGAACAACGAATTCGAACAACGAAATCGAACCACGAAATCGAACAAAGAACAACGAAATCTAACAACGAACAACGAAATCTAACAACGAAATCGAACAACGAAATCGAACAACGAAATCGAACAACGAAATCGAACAACGAAATCGAACAACGAAATCGAACAACGAAATCGAACAACGAAATCGAACAACGAAATCGAACAACGAAATCGAACAACGAAATCGAACAACGAAATCGAACAACGAAATCGTACAACGAAATCGAACAACGAAATCGAACAACGAAATCGAACAACGAAAACGAACATCGAAATCGAACATCGAAATCGAACAACGAAATCGAACAACGATATCGAACAACGAAATCGAACAACGAAATCGAACAACGAAATCGAACAACGAAATCGAACAACGAATTCGAACAACGAATTCGAACAACGAATTCGAACAACGAAATCGAACAACAAAATCGAACAACGAAATCGAACAACGAAATCGAACAACGAATTCGAACAACGAATTCGAACCACGAAATCGAACAAAGAACAACGAAATCTAACAACGAACAACGAAATCTAACAACGAACAACGAAATCGAACAACGAAATCGAACAACGAAATCGAACAACGAAATCGAACAATGAAATCGAACAACGAAAGCGAACTTCGAAATCGAACAACGAAATCGAACAACGAAATCGAACAACGAAATCGAACAACGAAATCGAACAACGAAATCGAACAACGAAATCGATCTTCGAAATCGAACAACGAAATCGAACAACGAAATCGAACAACGAAATCGAACAACGAAATCGAACAACGAAATCGAACAACGAAATCGAACAACGAAATCGAACAACGAAATCGAACAACGAAATCGAACAACGAAATCGAACAACGAAATCGAACAACGAAATCGAACAACGAAATCGAACAACGAAATCGAACAACGAAATCGAACAACGAATTCAAACAACGAAATCGAACAACGAAATCGAACAACGAAATCGAACAACAAAATCGAACAACGAAATCGAACAACGAATTCGAACAACGAATTCGAACCACGAAATCGAACAAAGAACAACGAAATCTAACAACGAACAACGAAATCTAACAACGAACAACGAATTCGAACAACGAATTCGAACCACGAAATCGAACAACGAAATCGAACAACGAAATCGAACAACGAAATCGAAAAACGAAATCGAACAATCAAATCGAACAAAGAAAATCGAACAACGAAATCGAACAACGAAATCGAACTTCGAAATCGAACAACGAAATCGAACAACGATTTCGAACAACGAAATCGAACAACGAAATGGAACAACGAAATCGAACAACGAAATCGAACAACGAAATCGAACAACGAAATCGAACAACGAAATCGAACAACGAAATCGAACAACGAAATCGAACAACGAATCGAACAACGAAATCGAACAACGAAATCGAACAACGAAATCGAACAACGAAATCGAACAACGAAATCGAACAACGAAATCGAACAACGAAATCGAACAACGAAATGGAACAACGAAATCGAACAACGAAATCGAACATCGAAATCGAACAACGAAATCGAACAACGAAATCGAACAAGGAAATTGGAACAACGAATTCGAACAACGAAATCGAACAACGAAATCGAACAACGAAATCGAACAACGAAATCGAACAACGAAATCGAACAACGAAATCGAACAACGAAATCGATCAACGAAATCGAACAACGATATCGAACAACGAAATCGAACAAGGAAATCGAACAACTAAATCGAACTTCGAAAGCGAACAACGAAATCGAACAACGAAATCGAACAACGAAATCGAACAACGAAATCGAACAACGAAATCGAACAACGAAATCGAACAACGAAATCGAACAACGAAATCGAACAACGAAATCGAACAACGAAATCGAACAACGAAATCGAACAACGAATTCGAACAACGAAATCGAACAACGAATTCGAACAACGAAATCGAACAACGAAATCGAACAACGAAATCGAACAACGAAATCGAACAACGAAATCGAACCACCAAATCGAACAAAGAACAACGAAATCTAACAACGAACAACGAAATCTAACAACGAACAACGAAATCTAACAACGAAATCGAACAACGAAATCGAACAACGAAATCGAACAACGAAATCGAACAACGAAATCGAACAACGAAATCGAACAACGAATTCGAACAACGAATTCGAACAACGAAATCGAACAACGAAATCGAACCACGAAATCGAACAAAGAACAACGAAATCGAACAACGAAATCGAACAACGAAATCGAACAACGAAATCGAACAACGAAATCGAACAACGAAATCGAACAACGAAATCGAACAACAAAATCGAACAACGAAATCGAACAACGAAATCGAACAACGAAATCGAACAACGAAATCGAACAACGAAATCGAACAACGAAATCGAACAACGAATTCGAACAACGAAATCGAACCACGAAATCGAACAAAGAACAACGAAATCTAACAACGAACAACGAAATCTAACAACGAAATCGAACAACGAAATCGAACAACGAAATCGAACAACGAAATCGAACAACGAAATCGAACAACGAAATCGAACAACGAAATCGAACAACGAAATCGAACAACGAAATCGAACAACGAAATCGAACAACGAATTCGAACAACGAATTCGAACAACCAAATCGAACAACCAAATCGAACAACCAAATCGAACAACCAAATCGAACGAAATCGAACAACGAAATCGAACAACGAAATCGAACCACGAAATCGAACAAAGAACAACGAAATCTAACAACGAACAACGAAATCTAACAACGAAATCGAACAACGAAATCGAACAACGAAATCGAACAACGAAATCGAACAACGAAATCGAACAACGAAATCGAACAACGAAATCGAACAACGAAATCGAACAACGAAATCGAACAACGAAATCGAACAACGAAATCGAACAACGAAATCGAACGAAATCGAACAACGAAATCGAACAACGAAATCGAACAACGAAATCGAACAACGAAATCAAACAACGAAATCGAACAACGAATTCGAACAACGAAATCGAACAACGAAATCGAACAACGAAATCGAACAACGAAATCGAACAACGAAATCGAACAACGAAATCGAACTTCGAAATCGAACAACGAAATCGAACAACGAAATCGAAAAACGATTTCGAACAACGAAATCGAACAACGAAATCGAACAACGAAATCGAACAACGAAATCGAACAACGAAATCGAACAACGAAATCGAACAACGAAATCGAACAACGAAATCGAACAACGAAATCGAACAACGAAATCGAACAACGAAATCGAACAACGAAATCGAACAACGAAATCGAACAACGAAATCGAACAACGAAAACGAACATCGAAATCGAACATCGAAATCGAACAACGAAATCGAACAACGATATCGAACAACGAAATCGAACAACGAAATCGAACAACGAAATCGAACAACGAAATCGAACAACGAATTCGAACAACGAATTCGAACAACGAATTCGAACAACGAATTCGGACAACGAAATCGAACAACAAAATCGAACAACGAAATCGAACAACGAAATCGAACAACGAAATCGAACAACGAATTCGAACAACGAAATCGAACAACGAAATCGAACAACGAAATCGAACAACGAAATCGAACAACGAAATCGAACCACCAAATCGAACAAAGAACAACGAAATCTAACAACGAACAACGAAATCTAACAACGAACAACGAAATCTAACAACGAAATCGAACAACGAAATCGAACAACGAAATCGAACAACGAAATCGAACAACGAAATCGAACAACGAAATCGAACAACGAATTCGAACAACGAATTCGAACAACGAATTCGAACAACGAAATCGAATAACGAAATCGAACCACGAAATCGAACAAAGAACAACGAAATCGAACAACGAAATCGAACAACGAAATCGAACAACGAAATCGAACAACGAAATCGAACAACGAAATCGAACAACGAAATCGAACAACAAAATCGAACAACGAAATCGAACAACGAAATCGAACAACGAAATCGAACAACGAAATCGAACAACGAAATCGAACAACGAAATCGAACAACGAAATCGAACAACGAATTCGAACAACGAAATCGAACCACGAAATCGAACAAAGAACAACGAAATCTAACAACGAACAACGAAATCTAACAACGAAATCGAACAACGAAATCGAACAACGAAATCGAACAACGAAATCGAACAACGAAATCGAACAACGAAATCGAACAACGAAATCGAACAACGAAATCGAACAACGAAATCGAACAACGAAATCGAACAACGAAATCGAACAACGAATTCGAACAACGAATTCGAACAACCAAATCGAACAACCAAATCGAACAACCAAATCGAACAACCAAATCGAACGAAATCGAACAACGAAATCGAACAACGAAATCGAACCACGAAATCGAACAAAGAACAACGAAATCTAACAACGAACAACGAAATCTAACAACGAAATCGAACAACGAAATCGAACAACGAAATCGAACAACGAAATCGAACAACGAAATCGAACAACGAAATCGAACAACGAAATCGAACAACGAAATCGAACAACGAAATCGAACAACGAAATCGAACAACGAAATCGAACGAAATCGAACAACGAAATCGAACAACGAAATCGAACAACGAAATCAAACAACGAAATCAAACAACGAAATCGAACAACGAAATCGAACAACGAAATCGAACAACGAAATCGAACAACGAAATCGAACTTCGAAATCGAACAACGAAATCGAACAACGAAATCGAAAAACGATTTCGAACAACGAAATCGAACAACGAAATCGAACAACGAAATCGAACAACGAAATCGAACAACGAAATCGAACAACGAAATCGAACAACGAAATCGAACAACGAAATCGAACAACGAAATCGAACAACGAAATCGAACAACGAAATCGAACAACGAAATCGAACAACGAAATCGAACAACGAAATCGAACAACGAAATCGAACAACGAAATCGAACAACGAAATCGAACAACGAAATCGAACAACGAAATCGAACAACGAAATCGAACAACGAAAACGAACATCGAAATCGAACATCGAAATCGAACAACGAAATCGAACAACGATATCGAACAACGAAATCGAACAACGAAATCGAACAACGAAATCGAACAACGAAATCGAACAACGAATTCGAACAACGAATTCGAACAACGAATTCGAACAACGAATTCGAACAACGAAATCGAACAACAAAATCGAACAACGAAATCGAACAACGAAATCGAACAACGAATTCGAACAACGAATTCGAACCACGAAATCGAACAAAGAACAACGAAATCTAACAACGAACAACGAAATCTAACAACGAACAACGAAATCGAACAACGAAATCGAACAACGAAATCGAACAACGAAATCGAACAATGAAATCGAACAACGAAAGCGAACTTCGAAATCGAACAACGAAATCGAACAACGAAATCGAACAACGAAATCGAACAACGAAATCGAACAACGAAATCGAACAACGAAATCGAACAACGAAATCGAACAACGAAATCGATCTTCGAAATCGAACAACGAAATCGAACAACGAAATCGAACGAAATCGAACAACGAAATCGAACAACGAAATCGAACAACGAAATCAAACAACGAAATCAAACAACGAAATCGAACAACGAAATCGAACAACGAAATCGAACAACGAAATCGAACAACGAAATCGAACAACGAAATCGAACAACGAAATCGAACTTCGAAATCGAACAACGAAATCGAACAACGAAATCGAAAAACGATTTCGAACAACGAAATCGAACAACGAAATCGAACAACGAAATCGAACAACGAAATCGAACAACGAAATCGAACAACGAAATCGAACAACGAAATCGAACAACGAAATCGAACAACGAAATCGAACAACGAAATCGAACAACGAAATCGAACAACGAAATCGAACCACGAAATCGAACAAAGAACAACGAAATCTAACAACGAACAACGAAATCTAACAACGAAATCGAACAACGAAATCGAACAACGAAATCGAACAACGAAATCGAACAACGAAATCGAACAACGAAATCGAACAACGAAATCGAACAACGAAATCGAACAACGAAATCGAACAACGAAATCGAACGAAATCGAACAACGAAATCGAACAACGAAATCGAACAACGAAATCAAACAACGAAATCAAACAACGAAATCGAACAACGAAATCGAACAACGAAATCGAACAACGAAATCGAACAACGAAATCGAACAACGAAATCGAACTTCGAAATCGAACAACGAAATCGAACAACGAAATCGAACAACGAAATCGAAAAACGATTTCGAACAACGAAATCGAACAACGAAATCGAACAACGAAATCGAACAACGAAATCGAACAACGAAATCGAACAACGAAATCGAACAACGAAATCGAACAACGAAATCGAACAACGAAATCGAACAACGAAATCGAACAACGAAATCGAACAACGAAATCGAACAACGAAATCGAACAACGAAATCGAACAACGAAATCGAACAACGAAATCGAACAACGAAATCGAACAACGAAATCGAACAACGAAATCGAACAACGAAAACGAACATCGAAATCGAACATCGAAATCGAACAACGAAATCGAACAACGATATCGAACAACGAAATCGAACAACGAAATCGAACAACGAAATCGAACAACGAAATCGAACAACGAATTCGAACAACGAATTCGAACAACGAATTCGAACAACGAATTCGAACAACGAAATCGAACAACAAAATCGAACAACGAAATCGAACAACGAAATCGAACAACGAATTCGAACAACGAATTCGAACCACGAAATCGAACAAAGAACAACGAAATCTAACAACGAACAACGAAATCTAACAACGAACAACGAAATCGAACAACGAAATCGAACAACGAAATCGAACAATGAAATCGAACAACGAAAGCGAACTTCGAAATCGAACAACGAAATCGAACAACGAAATCGAACAACGAAATCGAACAACGAAATCGAACAACGAAATCGAACAACGAAATCGAACAACGAAATCGATCTTCGAAATCGAACAACGAAATCGAACAACGAAATCGAACAACGAAATCGAACAACGAAATCGAACAACGAAATCGAACAACGAAATCGAACAACGAAATCGAACAACGAAATCGAACAACGAAATCGAACAACGAAATCGAACAACGAAATCGAACAACGAAATCGAACAACGAATTCAAACAACGAAATCGAACAACGAAATCGAACAACGAAATCGAACAACAAAATCGAACAACGAAATCGAACAACGAAATCGAACAACGAATTCGAACAACGAATTCGAACCACGAAATCGAACAAAGAACAACGAAATCTAACAACGAACAACGAAATCTAACAACGAACAACGAATTCGAACAACGAATTCGAACCACGAAATCGAACAACGAAATCGAACAACGAAATCGAACAACGAAATCGAAAAACGAAATCGAACAATCAAATCGAACAAAGAAAATCGAACAACGAAATCGAACAACGAAATCGAACAACGAAATCGAACTTCGAAATCGAACAACGAAATCGAACAACGATTTCGAACAACGAAAACGAACAACGAAATCGAAATCGAACAACGAAATCGAACAACGAAATCGAACAACGAAATCGAACAACGAAATCGAACAACGAAATCGAACAACGAAATCGAACAACGAAATCGAACAACGAAATCGAACAACGAAATCGAACAACGAAATCGAACAACGAAATGGAACAACGAAATCGAACAACGAAATCGAACATCGAAATCGAACAACGAAATCGAACAACGAAATCGAACAAGGAAATTGGAACAACGAATTCGAACAACGAAATCGAACAACGAAATCGAACAACGAAATCGAACAACGAAATCGAACAACGAAATCGAACAACGAAATCGAACAACGAAATCGAACTTCGAAATCGAACAACGAAATCGAACAACGAAATCGAACAACGAAATCTAACAACGAAATCTAACAACGAAATCGAACAACGAAATCGAACAACGAAATCGAACAACGAAATCGAACAACGAAATCGAACTTCGAAATCGAACAACGAAATCGAACAACGAAATTGAACAACGAAATCGAACAACAAAATCGAACAACGAAATCGAACAACGAAATCGAACAACGAAATCGAACAACGAATTCGAACCACGAAACGAACAAAGAACAACGAAATCTAACAACGAACAACGAAATCTAACAACGAACACGAATTCGAACAACGAATTCGAACCACGAAATCGAACAACGAAATCGAACAAGGAAATCGAACAACGAAATCGAACAACGAAGTCGAAAAACGAAATCGATCAACGAAATCGAACAATCAAATCGAAACAAAGAAAATCGAACAACGAAATCGATCAACGAAATCGAACAACGAAATCGAACAACGAATTCGAACAACGAAATCGAACAACGAATTCAAACAACGAATTCGAACAACGAATTCGAACAACGAATTCGATTAACGAAATCGAACAACGAAATCGAACAACTAAATCGAACAACGAAATCGAACAACGAAATCGAACAACGAAATCGAACTTCGAAATCGAACAACGAAATCGAACAACGAAATCGAACAACGAAATCGAACAACGAAATCGAACATCGAAATCGAACAACGAAATCGAACAAGGAAATTGGAACAACGAAATCGAACAAGGAAATTGGAACAACTAATTCGAACAACGAAATCGAACAACGAAATCGAACAACGAATTCGAACAACGAATTCGAACCACGAAACGAACAAAGAACAACGAAATCTAACAACGAACAACGAAATCTAACAACGAACACGAATTCGAACAACGAATTCGAACCACGAAATCGAACAACGAAATCGAACAACGAAATCGAACAACGAAATCGAACAACGAAATCGAACAACGAAATCGAACTTCGAAATCGAACAACGAAATCGAACAACGAAATCGATCAACGAAATCGAACACGAATTCAAACAACGAAATCAAACAACGAA
This sequence comes from Neocrepidodera transversa, assembly GCA_963243735.1. Classification (NCBI taxonomy): domain Eukaryota; kingdom Metazoa; phylum Arthropoda; class Insecta; order Coleoptera; family Chrysomelidae; genus Neocrepidodera; species Neocrepidodera transversa. Next base: position 330,963 of record CAUJLB010000030.1, read on the forward strand.
ATCGAACTTCGAAATCGAACAACGAAATCGAACAACGAAATCGAACAACGAAATCGAACAGCGAAATCGAACAACGAAATCGAACAACGAATTCGAACAACGAAATCGAACAACGAAATCGAACAACGAAATCGAACAACGAAATCGAACAACGAAATCGAACAGCGAAATCGAACAACGAAATCGAACAACGAAATCGAACAACGAAATCGAACAACGAAATCGAACAACGAAATCGAACAACGAATTCGAACAGCGAATTCGAACAACGAATTCGAACAACGAATTCGGACAACGAAATCGAACAACAAAATCGAACAACGAAATCGAACAACGAAATCGAACAACGAATTCGAACAACGAATTCGAACCACGAAATCGAACAAAGAACAACGAAATCTAACAACGAACAACGAAATCTAACAACGAACAACGAAATCGAACAACGAAATCGAACAACGAAATCGAACAACGAAATCGAACAATGAAATCGAACAACGAAAGCGAACTTCGAAATCGAACAACGAAATCGAACAACGAAATCGAACAACGAAATCGAACAACGAAATCGAACAACGAAATCGAACAACGAAATCAAACAACGAAATCGATCTTCGAAATCGAACAACGAAATCGAACAACGAAATCGAACAACGAAATCGAACAACGAAATCGAACAACGAAATCGAACAACGAAATCGAACAACGAAATCGAACAACGAAATCGAACAACGAAATCGAACAACGAAATCGAACAACGAAATCGAACAACGAATTCAAACAACGAAATCGAACAACGAAATCGAACAACGAAATCGAACAACAAAATCGAACAACGAAATCGAACAACGAAATCGAACAACGAATTCGAACAACGAATTCGAACCACGAAATCGAACAAAGAACAACGAAATCTAACAACGAACAACGAAATCTAACAACGAACAACGAATTCGAACAACGAATTCGAACCACGAAATCGAACAACGAAATCGAACAACGAAATCGAACAACGAAATCGAAAAACGAAATCGAACAATCAAATCGAACAAAGACAATCGAACAACGAAATCGAACAACGAAATCGAACAACGAAATCGAACTTCGAAATCGAACAACGAAATCGAACAACGATTTCGAACAACGAAATCGAACAACGAAATGGAACAACGAAATCGAACAACGAAATCGAACAACGAAATCGAACAACGAAATCGAACAACGAAATCGAACAACGAAATCGAACAACGAAATCGAACAACGAAATCGAACAACGAAATCGAACAACGAAATCGAACAACGAAATCAAACAACGAAATCGAACAACGAAATCGAACAACGAAATCGAACTTCGAAATCGAACAACGAAATCGAACAACGAAATCGAACAACGAAATCTAACAACGAAATCTAACAACGAAATCTAACAACGAACAACGAAATCGAACAACGAAATCGAACAACGAAATTGAACAACGAAATCGAACAACGAAATCGAACAACGAAATCGAACAACGAAATCGAACAACGAAATCGAACAACGAAATCGAACAACGAATTCGAACAACGAAATCGAACAACGAAATCGAACAACGAAATCGAACAACGAAATCGAACAACGAAATCGAACTTCGAAATCGAACAACGAAATCGAACAACGAAATCGAACAACGAATTCGAACAACGAAATCGAACAACGAAATCGAACAACGAAATCGAACAACGAAATCGAACAACGAAATCGAACAACGAAATCGAACAACGAAATCGAACAACGAAATCGAACAACGAAATCGAACAACGAAATCGAACAACGAAATCGAACAACGAAAGCGAACTTCGAAATCGAACAACGAAATCGAACAACGAAATCGAACAACGAAATCGAACAACGAAATCGAACAACGAAATCGAACAACGAAATCGAACAACGAAATCGAACAACGAAATCGAACAACGAAATCGAACTTCGAAATCGAACAACGAAATCGAACAACGAAATCGAACAACGAAATCTAACAACGAAATCTAACAACGAAATCTAACAACGAACAACGAAATCGAACAACGAAATCGAACAACGAAATCGAACAACGAAATTGAACAACGAAATCGAACAACAAAATCGAACAACGAAATCGAACAACGAAATCGAACAACGAAATCGAACAACGAATTCGAACCACGAAACGAACAAAGAACAACGAAATCTAACAACGAACAACGAAATCTAACAACGAACACGAATTCGAACAACGAATTCGAACCACGAAATCGAACAACGAAATCGAACAAGGAAATCGAACAACGAAATCGAACAACGAAATCGAAAAACGAAATCGATCAACGAAATCGAACAATCAAATCGAAACAAAGAAAATCGAACAACGAAATCGATCAACGAAATCGAACAACGAAATCGAACAACGAATTCGAACAACGAAATCGAACAACGAATTCAAACAACGAATTCGAACAACGAATTCGAACAACGAATTCGAACAACGAAATCGAACAACGAAATCGAACAACTAAATCGAACAACGAAATCGAACAACGAAATCGAACAACGAAATCGAACAACGAAATCGAACAACGAAATCGAACAACGATTTCGAACAACGAAATCGAACAACGAAATCGAACAACGAAATCGAACAACGAAATCGAACAACGAAATCGAACAACGAAATCGAACAACGAAATCGAACATCGAAATCGAACAACGAAATCGAACAAGGAAATTGGAACAACGAAATCGAACAAGGAAATTGGAACAACGAATTCGAACAACGAAATCGAACAACGAAATCGAACAACGAATTCGAACAACGAATTCGAACCACGAAACGAACAAAGAACAACGAAATCTAACAACGAACAACGAAATCTAACAACGAACACGAATTCGAACAACGAATTCGAACCACGAAATCGAACAACGAAATCGAACAACGAAATCGAACAACGAAATCGAACAACGAAATCGAACTTCGAAATCGAACAACGAAATCGAACAACGAAATTGAACAACGAAATCGATCAACGAAATCGAACACGAATTCAAACAACGAAATCAAACAACGAAATCGAACTTCGAAATCGAACAACGAAATCGAACAACGAAATCGAACAACGAAATCGAACAGCGAAATCGAACAACGAAATCGAACAACGAATTCGAACAACGAAATCGAACAACGAAATCGAACAACGAAATCGAACAACGAAATCGAACAACGAAATCGAACAACGAAATCGAACAGCGAAATCGAACAACGAAATCGAACAACGAAATCGAACAACGAAATCGAACAACGAAATCGAACAACGAAATCGAACAACGAAATCGAACAACGAAATCGAACAACGAATTCGAACAACCAAATCGAACAACCAAATCGAACAACCAAATCGAACAACCAAATCGAACGAAATCGAACAACGAAATCGAACAACGAAATCGAACCACGAAATCGAACAACGAAATCGAACAACGAAATCGAACAACGAAATCGAACAACGAAATCGAACAACGAAATCGAACAACGAAATCGAACAACGAAATCGAACAACGAAATCGAACAACGAAATCGAACAACAAAATCGAACAACGAAATCGAACAACGAAATCGAACAACGAAATCGAACAACGAAATCGAACAACGAAATCGAACAACGAAATCGAACAACGAAATCGAACAACGAAATCGAACAACGAAATCGAACAACGAAATCGAACAACGAAATCGAACAACGAAATCGAACAACGAAATCGAACAACGAAATCGAACAACGAAATCGAACAACGAAATCGAACAAAGAAAATCGAACAACGAAATCGAACAACGAATTCAAACAACGAAATCGAACAACGAAATCGAACAACGAAATCGAACAACAAAATCGAACAACGAAATCGAACAACGAAATCGAACAACGAATTCGAACAACGAATTCGAACCACGAAATCGAACAAAGAACAACGAAATCTAACAACGAACAACGAAATCTAACAACGAACAACGAAATCGAACAACGAAATCGAACAACGAAATCGAACAACGAAATCGAACAATGAAATCGAACAACGAAAGCGAACTTCGAAATCGAACAACGAAATCGAACAACGAAATCGAACAACGAAATCGAATAACGAAATCGAACAACGAAATCGAACAACGAAATCGAACAACGAAATCGATCTTCGAAATCGAACAACGAAATCGAACAACGAAATCGAACAACGAAATCGAACAACGAAATCGAACAACGAAATCGAACAACGAAATCGAACAACGAAATCGAACAACGAAATCGAACAACGAAATCGAACAACGAAATCGAACAACGAAATCGAACAACGAAATTGAACAACGAATTCAAACAACGAAATCGAACAACGAAATCGAACAACGAAATCGAACAACAAAATCGAACAACGAAATCGAACAACGAAATCGAACAACGAATTCGAACAACGAATTCGAACCACGAAATCGAACAAAGAACAACGAAATCTAACAACGAACAACGAATTCGAACCACGAAATCGAACAACGAAATCGAACAACGAAATCGAACAACGAAATCGAACTTCGAAATCGAACAACGAAATCGAACAACGAAATCGAAAAACGATTTCGAACAACGAAATCGAACAACGAAATCGAACAACGAAATCGAACAACGAAATCGAACAACGAAATCGAACAACGAAATCGAACAACGAAATCGAACAACGAAATCGAACAACGAAATCGAACAACGAAATCGAACAACGAAATCGAACAACGAAATCGAACAACGAAATCGAACAACGAAATCGAACAACGAAATCGAACAACGAAATCGAACAACGAAATCGAACAACGAAAACGAACATCGAAATCGAACATCGAAATCGAACAACGAAATCGAACAACGATATCGAACAACGAAATCGAACAACGAAATCGAACAACGAAATCGAACAACGAAATCGAACAACGAATTCGAACAACGAATTCGAACAACGAATTCGAACAACGAATTCGAACAACGAAATCGAACAACAAAATCGAACAACGAAATCGAACAACGAAATCGAACAACGAATTCGAACAACGAATTCGAACCACGAAATCGAACAAAGAACAACGAAATCTAACAACGAACAACGAAATCTAACAACGAACAACGAAATCGAACAACGAAATCGAACAACGAAATCGAACAACGAAATCGAACAATGAAATCGAACAACGAAAGCGAACTTCGAAATCGAACAACGAAATCGAACAACGAAATCGAACAACGAAATCGAACAACGAAATCGAACAACGAAATCGAACAACGAAATCGATCTTCGAAATCGAACAACGAAATCGAACAACGAAATCGAACAACGAAATCGAACAACGAAATCGAACAACGAAATCAAACAACGAAATCGAACAACGAATTCGAACAACGAAATCGAACAACGAAATCGAACAACGAAATCGAACAACGAAATCGAACAACGAAATCGAACAACGAAATCGAACTTCGAAATCGAACAACGAAATCGAACAACGAAATCGAAAAACGATTTCGAACAACGAAATCGAACAACGAAATAGAACAACGAAATCGAACAACGAAATCGAACAACGAAATCGAACAACGAAATCGAACAACGAAATCGAACAACGAAATCGAACAACGAAATCGAACAACGAAATCGAACAACGAAATCGAACAACGAAATCGAACAACGAAATCGAACAACGAAATCGAACAACGAAATCGAACAACGAAATCGAACAACGAAATCGAACAACGAAATCGAACAACGAAATCGAACAACGAAATCGAACAACGAAATCGAACGAAAACGAACATCGAAATCGAACATCGAAATCGAACAACGAAATCGAACAACGATATCGAACAACGAAATCGAACAACGAAATCGAACAACGAAATCGAACAACGAAATCGAACAACGAATTCGAACAACGAATTCGAACAACGAATTCGAACAACGAATTCGAACAACGAAATCGAACAACAAAATCGAACAACGAAATCGAACAAAGAATTCGAACAACGAATTCGAACCACGAAATCGAACAAAGAACTACGAAATCTAACAACGAACAACGAAATCTAACAACGAACAACGAAATCGAACAACGAAATCGAACAACGAAATCGAACAACGAAATCGAACAACGAAATCGAACAATGAAATCGAACAACGAAATCGAACAACGAAATCGAACAACGAAATCGAACAACGAAATCGAACAACGAAATCGAACAACGAAATCGAACAACGAAATCGAACAACAAAATGGAACAACGAAATCGAACAACGAAATCGAACAACGAAATCGAACAACGAAATCGAATAACGAATCGAACAACGAAATCGAACAACGAAATAGAACAACGAAATCGAACAATGAAATCGAACAACGAAAGCGAACTTCGAAATCGAACAACGAAATCGAACAACGAAATCGAACAACGAAATCGAACAACGAAATCGAACAACGAAATCGAACAACGAAATCGATCTTCGAAATCGAACAACGAAATCGAACAACGAAATCGAACAACGAAATCGAACAACGAAATCGAACAACGATATCGAACAACGAAATCGAACAACGAAATCGAACAACGAAATCGAACAACGAAATCGAACAACGAATTCGAACAACGAATTCGAACAACGAATTCGAACAACGAATTCGAACAACGAAATCGAACAACAAAATCGAACAACGAAATCGAACAACGAAATCGAACAACGAATTCGAACAACGAATTCGAACCACGAAATCGAACAAAGAACAACGAAATCTAACAACGAACAACGAAATCTAACAACGAACAACGAAATCGAACAACGAAATCGAACAACGAAATCGAACAACGAAATCGAACAATGAAATCGAACAACGAAAGCGAACTTCGAAATCGAACAACGAAATCGAACAACGAAATCGAACAACGAAATCGAACAACGAAATCGAACAACGAAATCGATCTTCGAAATCGAACAACGAAATCGAACAACGAAATCGAACAACGAAATCGAACAACGAAATCGAACAACGAAATCAAACAACGAAATCGAACAACGAATTCGAACAACGAAATCGAACAACGAAATCGAACAACGAAATCGAACAACGAAATCGAACAACGAAATCGAACAACGAAATCGAACTTCGAAATCGAACAACGAAATCGAACAACGAAATCGAAAAACGATTTCGAACAACGAAATCGAACAACGAAATAGAACAACGAAATCGAACAACGAAATCGAACAACGAAATCGAACAACGAAATCGAACAACGAAATCGAACAACGAAATCGAACAACGAAATCGAACAACGAAATCGAACAACGAAATCGAACAACGAAATCGAACAACGAAATCGAACAACGAAATCGAACAACGAAATCGAACAACGAAATCGAACAACGAAATCGAACAACGAAATCGAACAACGAAATCGAACAACGAAATCGAACAACGAAATCGAACAACGAAATCGAACAACGAAATCGAACAACGAAATCGAACAACGAAAACGAACATCGAAATCGAACATCGAAATCGAACAACGAAATCGAACAACGATATCGAACAACGAAATCGAACAACGAAATCGAACAACGAAATCGAACAACGAAATCGAACAACGAATTCGAACAACGAATTCGAACAACGAATTCGAACAACGAATTCGAACAACGAAATCGAACAACAAAATCGAACAACGAAATCGAACAACGAAATCGAACAACGAATTCGAACAACGAATTCGAACCACGAAATCGAACAAAGAACTACGAAATCTAACAACGAACAACGAAATCTAACAACGAACAACGAAATCGAACAACGAAATCGAACAACGAAATCGAACAACGAAATCGAACAATGAAATCGAACAACGAAAGCGAACTTCGAAATCGAACAACGAAATCGAACAACGAAATCGAACAACGAAATCGAACAACGAAATCGAACAACGAAATCGAACAACGAAATCGAACAACGAAATCGATCTTCGAAATCGAACAACGAAATCGAACAACGAAATCGAACAACGAAATCGAACAACGAAATCGAACAACGAAATCGAACAACGAAATCGAACAACGAAATCGAACAACGAAATCGAACAACGAAATCGAACAACGAAATCGAACAACGAAATCGAACAACGAATTCAAACAACGAAATCGAACAACGAAATCGAACAACGAAATCGAACAACAAAATCGAACAACGAAATCGAACAACGAAATCGAACAACGAATTCGAACAACGAATTCGAACCACGAAATCGAACAACGAACAACGAAATCTAACAACGAACAACGAAATCTAACAACGAACAACGAATTCGAACAACGAATTCGAACCACGAAATCGAACAACGAAATCGAACAACGAAATCGAACAACGAAATCGAAAAACGAAATCGAACAATCAAATCGAACAAAGAAAATCGAACAACGAAATCGAACAACGAAATCGAACAACGAAATCGAACTTCGAAATCGAACAACGAAATCGAACAACGATTTCGAACAACGAAATCGAACAACGAAATGGAACAACGAAATCGAACAACGAAATCGAACAACGAAATCGAACAACGAAATCGAACAACGAAATCGAACAACGAAATCGAACAACGAAATCGAACAACGAAATCGAACAACGAAATCGAACAACGAAATCGAACAACGAAATCGAACAACGAAATCAAACAACGAAATCGAACAACGAAATCGAACAACGAAATCGAACAACGAAATCGAACAACGAAATCGAACAACGAAATCGAACAACGAAATCGAACAACGAAATGGAACAACGAAATCGAACAAGGAAATTGGAACAACGAATTCGAACAACGAAATCGAACAACGAAATCGAACAACGAAATCGAACAACGAAATCGAACAACGAAATCGAACAACGAAATCGAACAACGAAATCGAACAACGAATTCGAACAACGAAATCGAACAACGAAATCGAACAACGAAATCGAACAACGAAATCGAACAACGAAATCGAACAACGAAATCGAACAACGAAATCGAACAACGAAATCGAACAACGAAATCGAACAACGAAATCGAACAGCGAAATCGAACAACGAATTCGAACAACGAATTCGAACAACGAAATCGAACAACGAAATCGAACAACGAAATCGAACAACGAAATCGAACAACGAAATCGAACAGCGAAATCGAACAACGAAATCGAACAACGAAATCGAACAACGAAATCGAACAACGAAATCGAACAACGAAATCGAACAACGAAATCGAACAACGAAATCGAACAACGAATTCGAACAACCAAATCGAACAACCAAATCGAACAACCAAATCGAACAACCAAATCGAACGAAATCGAACAACGAAATCGAACAACGAAATCGAACAACGAAATCGAACAACGAAATCGAACAACGAAATCGAACAACGAAATCGAACAACGAAATCGAACAACGAAATCGAACAACGAAATCGAACAACGAAATCGAACAACGAAATCGAACAACGAAATCGAACAACGAAATCGAACAACGAAATCGAACAACGAAATCGAACAACGAAATCGAACAACGAAATCGAACAACGAAATCGAACAACGAAATCGAACAACGAAATCGAACAACGAAATCGAACAACGAAATCGAACAACGAAATCGAACAACGAAATCGAACAACGAAATCGAACAACGAAATCGAACAACGAAATCGAACAACGAAATCGAACAACGAAATCGAACAACGAAATTGAACAACGAATTCAAACAACGAAATCGAACAACGAAATCGAACAACGAAATCGAACAACAAAATCGAACAACGAAATCGAACAACGAAATCGAACAACGAATTCGAACAACGAATTCGAACCACGAAATCGAACAAAGAACAACGAAATCTAACAACGAACAACGAATTCGAACCACGAAATCGAACAACGAAATCGAACAACGAAATCGAACAACGAAATCGAACTTCGAAATCGAACAACGAAATCGAACAACGAAATCGAAAAACGATTTCGAACAACGAAATCGAACAACGAAATCGAACAACGAAATCGAACAACGAAATCGAACAACGAAATCGAACAACGAAATCGAACAACGAAATCGAACAACGAAATCGAACAACGAAATCGAACAACGAAATCGAACAACGAAATCGAACAACGAAATCGAACAACGAAATCGAACAACGAAATCGAACAACGAAATCGAACAACGAAATCGAACAACGAAATCGAACAACGAAATCGAACAACGAAATCGAACAACGAAATCGAACAACGAAAACGAACATCGAAATCGAACATCGAAATCGAACAACGAAATCGAACAACGATATCGAACAACGAAATCGAACAACGAAATCGAACAACGAAATCGAACAACGAATTCGAACAACGAATTCGAACAACGAATTCGAACAACGAATTCGAACAACGAAATCGAACAACAAAATCGAACAACGAAATCGAACAACGAAATCGAACAACGAATTCGAACAACGAATTCGAACCACGAAATCGAACAAAGAACAACGAAATCTAACAACGAACAACGAAATCTAACAACGAACAACGAAATCGAACAACGAAATCGAACAACGAAATCGAACAACGAAATCGAACAATGAAATCGAACAACGAAAGCGAACTTCGAAATCGAACAACGAAATCGAACAACGAAATCGAACAACGAAATCGAACAACGAAATCGAACAACGAAATCGAACAACGAAATCGAACAACGAAATCGAACAACGAAATCGATCTTCGAAATCGAACAACGAAATCGAACAACGAAATCGAACAACGAAATCGAACAACGAAATCAAACAACGAAATCGAACAACGAATTCGAACAACGAAATCGAACAACGAAATCGAACAACGAAATCGAACAACGAAATCGAACAACGAAATCGAACAACGAAATCGAACTTCGAAATCGAACAACGAAATCGAACAACGAAATCGAAAAACGATTTCGAACAACGAAATCGAAAAACGATTTCGAACAACGAAATCGAACAACGAAATAGAACAACGAAATCGAACAACGAAATCGAACAACGAAATCGAACAACGAAATCGAACAACGAAATCGAACAACGAAATCGAACAACGAAATCGAACAACGAAATCGAACAACGAAATCGAACAACGAAAACGAACATCGAAATCGAACATCGAAATCGAACAACGAAATCGAACAACGATATCGAACAACGAAATCGAACAACGAAATCGAACAACGAAATCGAACAACGAAATCGAACAACGAATTCGAACAACGAATTCGAACAACGAATTCGAACAACGAATTCGAACAACGAAATCGAACAACAAAATCGAACAACGAAATCGAACAACGAAATCGAACAACGAATTCGAACAACGAATTCGAACCACGAAATCGAACAAAGAACAACGAAATCTAACAACGAACAACGAAATCTAACAACGAACAACGAAATCGAACAACGAAATCGAACAACGAAATCGAACAACGAAATCGAACAATGAAATCGAACTACGAAAGCGAACTTCGAAATCGAACAACGAAATCGAACAACGAAATCGAACAACGAAATCGAACAACGAAATCGAACAACGAAATCGAACAACGAAATCGAACAACGAAATCGATCTTCGAAATCGAACAACGAAATCGATCAACGAAATCGAACAACGAAATCGAACAACGAAATCGAACAACGAAATCGAACAACGAAATCGAACAACGAAATCGAACAACGAAATCGAACAACGAAATCGAACAACGAAATCGAACAACGAAATCGAACAACGAATTCAAACAACGAAATCGAACAACGAAATCGAACAACGAAATCGAACAACAAAATCGAACAACGAAATCGAACAACGAAATCGAACAACGAATTCGAACAACGAATTCGAACCACGAAATCGAACAAAGAACAACGAAATCTAACAACGAACAACGAAATCTAACAACGAACAACGAATTCGAACAACGAATTCGAACCACGAAATCGAACAACGAAATCGAACAACGAAATCGAACAACGAAATCGAAAAACGAAATCGAACAATCAAATCGAACAAAGAAAATCGAACAACGAAATCGAACAACGAAATCGAACAACGAAATCGAACTTCGAAATCGAACAACGAAATCGAACAACGATTTCGAACAACGAAATCGAACAACGAAATGGAACAACGAAATCGAACAACGAAATCGAACAACGAAATCGAACAACGAAATCGAACAACGAAATCGAACAACGAAATCGAACAACGAAATCGAACAACGAAATCGAACAACGAAATCGAACAACGAAATCGAACAACGAAATCGAACAACGAAATCGAACAACGAAATCGAACAACGAAATCGAACAACGAAATCGAACAACGAAATCGAACAACGAAATGGAACAACGAAATCGAACAAGGAAATTGGAACAACGAATTCGAACAACGAAATCGAACAACGAAATCGAACAACGAAATCGAACAACGAAATCGAACAACGAAATCGAACAACGAAATCGAACAACGAATTCGAACAACGAAATCGAACAACGAAATCGAACAACGAAATCGAACAACGAAATCGAACAACGAAATCGAACAACGAAATCGAACTTCGAAATCGAACAACGAATTCGAACAACGAAATCGAACAACGAAATCGAACAACGAAATCGAACAACGAAATCGAACAACGAAATCGAACAACGAAATCGAACAACGAATTCAAACAACGAAATCGAACAACGAAATCGAACAACGAAATCGAACAACAAAATCGAACAACGAAATCGAACAACGAAATCGAACAACGAAATCGAACAACGAATTCGAACAACGAAATCGAACGAAATCGAACAACGAAATCGAACAACGAAATCGAACAACGAAATCGAACAACGAAATCAAACAACGAAATCGAACAACGAAATCGAACAACGAAATCGAACAACGAAATCGAACAACGAAATCGAACAACGAAATCGAACAACGAAATCGAACAACGAAATCGAACAACGAAATCGAACAACGAAAGCGAACTTCGAAATCGAACAACGAAATCGAACAACGAAATCGAACAACGAAATCGAACAACGAAATCGAACAACGAAATCGAACAACGAAATCGAACAACGAAATCGAACAACGAAATCGAACAACGAAATCGAACTTCGAAATCGAACAACGAAATCGAACAACGAAATCGAACAACGAAATCTAACAACGAAATCTAACAACGAAATCGAACAACGAAATCGAACAACGAAATCGAACAACGAAATCGAACAACGAAATCGAACTTCGAAATCGAACAACGAAATCGAACAACGAAATTGAACAACGAAATCGAACAACAAAATCGAACAACGAAATCGAACAACGAAATCGAACAACGAAATCGAACAACGAATTCGAACCACGAAACGAACAAAGAACAACGAAATCTAACAACGAACAACGAAATCTAACAACGAACACGAATTCGAACAACGAATTCGAACCACGAAATCGAACAACGAAATCGAACAAGGAAATCGAACAACGAAATCGAACAACGAAATCGAAAAACGAAATCGATCAACGAAATCGAACAATCAAATCGAAACAAAGAAAATCGAACAACGAAATCGATCAACGAAATCGAACAACGAAATCGAACAACGAATTCGAACAACGAAATCGAACAACGAATTCAAACAACGAATTCGAACAACGAATTCGAACAACGAATTCGAACAACGAAATCGAACAACGAAATCGAACAACTAAATCGAACAACGAAATCGAACAACGAAATCGAACAACGAAATCGAACAACGAAATCGAACAACGAAATCTAACAACGAAATCGAAATCGAACAACGAAATCGAACAACGAAATCGAACAACGAAATCGAACAACAAAATCGAACAACGAAATCGAACAACGAAATCGAACAACGAAATCGAACTTCGAAATCGAACAACGAAATCGAACAACGAAATCGAACAACGATATCGAACAACGAAATGGAACAACGAAATCGAACAACGAAATCGAACAACGAAATCGAACAACGAAATCGAACAACGAAATCGAATAACGAAATCGAACAACGAAATCGAACAACGAAATCGAACAACGAAATCGAAAAACGAAATCGAACAATCAAATCGAACAAAGAAAATCGAACAACGAAATCGAACAACGAAATCGAACAACGAAATCGAACTTCGAAATCGAACAACGAAATCGAACAACGATTTCGAACAACGAAATCGAACAACGAAATGGAACAACGAAATCGAACAACGAAATCGAACAACGAAATCGAACAACGAAATCGAACAACGAAATCGAACAACGAAATCGAACAACGAAATCGAACAACGAAATCGAACAACGAAATCGAACAACGAAATCGAACAACGAAATCGAACAACGAAATCGAACAACGAAATCGAACAACGAAATCGAACAACGAAATCGAACAACGAAATGGAACAACGAAATCGAACAAGGAAATTGGAACAACGAATTCGAACAACGAAATCGAACAACGAAATCGAACAACGAAATCGAACAACGAAATCGAACAACGAAATCGAACAACGAAATCGAACAACGAATTCGAACAACGAAATCGAACAACGAAATCGAACAACGAAATCGAACAACGAAATCGAACAACGAAATCGAACAACGAAATCGAACTTCGAAATCGAACAACGAATTCGAACAACGAAATCGAACAACGAAATCGAACAACGAAATCGAACAACGAAATCGAACAACGAAATCGAACAACGAAATCGAACAACGAATTCAAACAACGAAATCGAACAACGAAATCGAACAACGAAATCGAACAACAAAATCGAACAACGAAATCGAACAACGAAATCGAACAACGAAATCGAACAACGAATTCGAACAACGAAATCGAACGAAATCGAACAACGAAATCGAACAACGAAATCGAACAACGAAATCGAACAACGAAATCAAACAACGAAATCGAACAACGAAATCGAACAACGAAATCGAACAACGAAATCGAACAACGAAATCGAACAACGAAATCGAACAACGAAATCGAACAACGAAATCGAACAACGAAATCGAACAACGAAAGCGAACTTCGAAATCGAACAACGAAATCGAACAACGAAATCGAACAACGAAATCGAACAACGAAATCGAACAACGAAATCGAACAACGAAATCGAACAACGAAATCGAACAACGAAATCGAACAACGAAATCGAACTTCGAAATCGAACAACGAAATCGAACAACGAAATCGAACAACGAAATCTAACAACGAAATCTAACAACGAAATCGAACAACGAAATCGAACAACGAAATCGAACAACGAAATCGAACAACGAAATCGAACTTCGAAATCGAACAACGAAATCGAACAACGAAATTGAACAACGAAATCGAACAACAAAATCGAACAACGAAATCGAACAACGAAATCGAACAACGAAATCGAACAACGAATTCGAACCACGAAACGAACAAAGAACAACGAAATCTAACAACGAACAACGAAATCTAACAACGAACACGAATTCGAACAACGAATTCGAACCACGAAATCGAACAACGAAATCGAACAAGGAAATCGAACAACGAAATCGAACAACGAAATCGAAAAACGAAATCGATCAACGAAATCGAACAATCAAATCGAAACAAAGAAAATCGAACAACGAAATCGATCAACGAAATCGAACAACGAAATCGAACAACGAATTCGAACAACGAAATCGAACAACGAATTCAAACAACGAATTCGAACAACGAATTCGAACAACGAATTCGAACAACGAAATCGAACAACGAAATCGAACAACTAAATCGAACAACGAAATCGAACAACGAAATCGAACAACGAAATCGAACAACGAAATCGAACAACGAAATCTAACAACGAAATCGAAATCGAACAACGAAATCGAACAACGAAATCGAACAACGAAATCGAACAACAAAATCGAACAACGAAATCGAACAACGAAATCGAACAACGAAATCGAACTTCGAAATCGAACAACGAAATCGAACAACGAAATCGAACAACGATATCGAACAACGAAATGGAACAACGAAATCGAACAACGAAATCGAACAACGAAATCGAACAACGAAATCGAACAACGAAATCGAATAACGAATCGAACAACGAAATCGAACAACGAAATAGAACAACGAAATAGAACAACGAAATTCAACTACGAAATCCAACTTCGATATCGAACAACGAAATCGAACAACGAAATCGAACAACGAAATCGAACAACGTAATCGAACAACGAAATCGAACAACGAAATCTAACAACGAAATCGAACAACGAAATCGAACAACAAAATGGAACAACGAAATCGAACAACGAAATCGAACAACGAAATCGAACAACGAAATCGAATAACGAATCGAACAACGAAATCGAACAACGAAATAGAACAACGAAATTGAACAACGAAATCCAACTTCGATATCGTACAACGAAATCGAACAACAAACTGAAACCACTAAATCGAACCACGAAATATAACAACGAAATGGAACAACGCAATCGAACAACGAAATCGAACAACGAAATCGAACAACGAAATCGAACAACGAAATCGAACAACGAAATGGAACAACGAAATCGAACAACGAAATCGAACAACGAAATAGAACCACGAAATCATACAACAATATAGAACAACGAAAACGAACAACGAAATCGAACAACGGAATCGGACAACGAAATCGAACAACGAAATCTAACAACGAAATCGAACAACGAAATGGAACAACGAAATCGAACAACAAAATCGAACAACGAAATCGAACAACGAAATCGAACAACGAAATCGAACAACGAAAACGAACAACGAATTCGAACAACGAATTCGAATCACTAAATCGAATAACGAAATGGAACAACGAAATCGAACAACGAAATCGAACAACGAAATCGAACAACGAAATCGAACAACGAAATCGAACAACGAAATGGAACAACGAAATCGAACAACGAAATCGAACAACGAAATAGAACAACGAAATCATACAACAATATAGAACAACGAAAACGAACAACGAAATCGAACAACGGAATCGGACAACGAAATCGAACAACGAAATCGAACAACGAAATCGAACAACGAAATCGAACAACGAAATCGAACAACGAAATCGAACAGCGAAATCGAACAACGAAATCGAACAACGAAATCGAACAACGAAATCGAACAACGAAATCGAACAACGAAATCGAACAACGAAATCGAACAACGAAATCGAACAACGAATTCGAACAACCAAATCGAACAACCAAATCGAACAACCAAATCGAACAACCAAATCGAACGAAATCGAACAACGAAATCGAACAACGAAATCGAACAACGAAATCGAACAACGAAATCGAACAACGAAATCGAACAACGAAATCGAACAACGAAATCGAACAACGAAATCGAACAACGAAATCGAACAACGAAATCGAACAACGAAATCGAACAACGAAATCGAACAACGAAATCGAACAACGAAATCGAACAACGAAATCGAACAACGAAATCGAACAACGAAATCGAACAACGAAATCGAACAACGAAATCGAACAACGAAATCGAACAACGAAATCGAACAACGAAATCGAACAACGAAATCGAACAACGAAATCGAACAACGAAATCGAACAACGAAATCGAACAACGAAATCGAACAACGAAATCGAACAACGAAATCGAACAACGAAATTGAACAACGAATTCAAACAACGAAATCGAACAACGAAATCGAACAACGAAATCGAACAACAAAATCGAACAACGAAATCGAACAACGAAATCGAACAACGAATTCGAACAACGAATTCGAACCACGAAATCGAACAAAGAACAACGAAATCTAACAACGAACAACGAATTCGAACCACGAAATCGAACAACGAAATCGAACAACGAAATCGAACAACGAAATCGAACTTCGAAATCGAACAACGAAATCGAACAACGAAATCGAAAAACGATTTCGAACAACGAAATCGAACAACGAAATCGAACAACGAAATCGAACAACGAAATCGAACAACGAAATCGAACAACGAAATCGAACAACGAAATCGAACAACGAAATCGAACAACGAAATCGAACAACGAAATCGAACAACGAAATCGAACAACGAAATCGAACAACGAAATCGAACAACGAAATCGAACAACGAAATCGAACAACGAAATCGAACAACGAAATCGAACAACGAAATCGAACAACGAAATCGAACAACGAAAACGAACATCGAAATCGAACATCGAAATCGAACAACGAAATCGAACAACGATATCGAACAACGAAATCGAACAACGAAATCGAACAACGAAATCGAACAACGAATTCGAACAACGAATTCGAACAACGAATTCGAACAACGAATTCGAACAACGAAATCGAACAACAAAATCGAACAACGAAATCGAACAACGAAATCGAACAACGAATTCGAACAACGAATTCGAACCACGAAATCGAACAAAGAACAACGAAATCTAACAACGAACAACGAAATCTAACAACGAACAACGAAATCGAACAACGAAATCGAACAACGAAATCGAACAACGAAATCGAACAATGAAATCGAACAACGAAAGCGAACTTCGAAATCGAACAACGAAATCGAACAACGAAATCGAACAACGAAATCGAACAACGAAATCGAACAACGAAATCGAACAACGAAATCG
The DNA here is from genome assembly GCA_963243735.1 of Neocrepidodera transversa. Taxonomy (NCBI): domain Eukaryota; kingdom Metazoa; phylum Arthropoda; class Insecta; order Coleoptera; family Chrysomelidae; genus Neocrepidodera; species Neocrepidodera transversa. The sequence goes on from CAUJLB010000030.1 coordinate 349,791, forward strand.
AACAACGAAATCGAACAACGAAATCGATCTTCGAAATCGAACAACGAAATCGAACAACGAAATCGAACAACGAAATCGAACAACGAAATCAAACAACGAAATCGAACAACGAATTCGAACAACGAAATCGAACAACGAAATCGAACAACGAAATCGAACAACGAAATCGAACAACGAAATCGAACTTCGAAATCGAACAACGAAATCGAACAACGAAATCGAAAAACGATTTCGAACAACGAAATCGAAAAACGATTTCGAACAACGAAATCGAACAACGAAATAGAACAACGAAATCGAACAACGAAATCGAACAACGAAATCGAACAACGAAATCGAACAACGAAATCGAACAACGAAATCGAACAACGAAATCGAACAACGAAATCGAACAACGAAATCGAACAACGAAAACGAACATCGAAATCGAACATCGAAATCGAACAACGAAATCGAACAACGATATCGAACAACGAAATCGAACAACGAAATCGAACAACGAAATCGAACAACGAAATCGAACAACGAATTCGAACAACGAATTCGAACAACGAATTCGAACAACGAATTCGAACAACGAAATCGAACAACAAAATCGAACAACGAAATCGAACAACGAAATCGAACAACGAATTCGAACAACGAATTCGAACCACGAAATCGAACAAAGAACAACGAAATCTAACAACGAACAACGAAATCTAACAACGAACAACGAAATCGAACAACGAAATCGAACAACGAAATCGAACAACGAAATCGAACAATGAAATCGAACTACGAAAGCGAACTTCGAAATCGAACAACGAAATCGAACAACGAAATCGAACAACGAAATCGAACAACGAAATCGAACAACGAAATCGAACAACGAAATCGAACAACGAAATCGATCTTCGAAATCGAACAACGAAATCGATCAACGAAATCGAACAACGAAATCGAACAACGAAATCGAACAACGAAATCGAACAACGAAATCGAACAACGAAATCGAACAACGAAATCGAACAACGAAATCGAACAACGAAATCGAACAACGAAATCGAACAACGAATTCAAACAACGAAATCGAACAACGAAATCGAACAACGAAATCGAACAACAAAATCGAACAACGAAATCGAACAACGAAATCGAACAACGAATTCGAACAACGAATTCGAACCACGAAATCGAACAAAGAACAACGAAATCTAACAACGAACAACGAAATCTAACAACGAACAACGAATTCGAACAACGAATTCGAACCACGAAATCGAACAACGAAATCGAACAACGAAATCGAACAACGAAATCGAAAAACGAAATCGAACAATCAAATCGAACAAAGAAAATCGAACAACGAAATCGAACAACGAAATCGAACAACGAAATCGAACTTCGAAATCGAACAACGAAATCGAACAACGATTTCGAACAACGAAATCGAACAACGAAATGGAACAACGAAATCGAACAACGAAATCGAACAACGAAATCGAACAACGAAATCGAACAACGAAATCGAACAACGAAATCGAACAACGAAATCGAACAACGAAATCGAACAACGAAATCGAACAACGAAATCGAACAACGAAATCGAACAACGAAATCGAACAACGAAATCGAACAACGAAATCGAACAACGAAATCGAACAACGAAATCGAACAACGAAATCGAACAACGAAATGGAACAACGAAATCGAACAAGGAAATTGGAACAACGAATTCGAACAACGAAATCGAACAACGAAATCGAACAACGAAATCGAACAACGAAATCGAACAACGAAATCGAACAACGAAATCGAACAACGAATTCGAACAACGAAATCGAACAACGAAATCGAACAACGAAATCGAACAACGAAATCGAACAACGAAATCGAACAACGAAATCGAACTTCGAAATCGAACAACGAATTCGAACAACGAAATCGAACAACGAAATCGAACAACGAAATCGAACAACGAAATCGAACAACGAAATCGAACAACGAAATCGAACAACGAATTCAAACAACGAAATCGAACAACGAAATCGAACAACGAAATCGAACAACAAAATCGAACAACGAAATCGAACAACGAAATCGAACAACGAAATCGAACAACGAATTCGAACAACGAAATCGAACGAAATCGAACAACGAAATCGAACAACGAAATCGAACAACGAAATCGAACAACGAAATCAAACAACGAAATCGAACAACGAAATCGAACAACGAAATCGAACAACGAAATCGAACAACGAAATCGAACAACGAAATCGAACAACGAAATCGAACAACGAAATCGAACAACGAAATCGAACAACGAAAGCGAACTTCGAAATCGAACAACGAAATCGAACAACGAAATCGAACAACGAAATCGAACAACGAAATCGAACAACGAAATCGAACAACGAAATCGAACAACGAAATCGAACAACGAAATCGAACAACGAAATCGAACTTCGAAATCGAACAACGAAATCGAACAACGAAATCGAACAACGAAATCTAACAACGAAATCTAACAACGAAATCGAACAACGAAATCGAACAACGAAATCGAACAACGAAATCGAACAACGAAATCGAACTTCGAAATCGAACAACGAAATCGAACAACGAAATTGAACAACGAAATCGAACAACAAAATCGAACAACGAAATCGAACAACGAAATCGAACAACGAAATCGAACAACGAATTCGAACCACGAAACGAACAAAGAACAACGAAATCTAACAACGAACAACGAAATCTAACAACGAACACGAATTCGAACAACGAATTCGAACCACGAAATCGAACAACGAAATCGAACAAGGAAATCGAACAACGAAATCGAACAACGAAATCGAAAAACGAAATCGATCAACGAAATCGAACAATCAAATCGAAACAAAGAAAATCGAACAACGAAATCGATCAACGAAATCGAACAACGAAATCGAACAACGAATTCGAACAACGAAATCGAACAACGAATTCAAACAACGAATTCGAACAACGAATTCGAACAACGAATTCGAACAACGAAATCGAACAACGAAATCGAACAACTAAATCGAACAACGAAATCGAACAACGAAATCGAACAACGAAATCGAACAACGAAATCGAACAACGAAATCTAACAACGAAATCGAAATCGAACAACGAAATCGAACAACGAAATCGAACAACGAAATCGAACAACAAAATCGAACAACGAAATCGAACAACGAAATCGAACAACGAAATCGAACTTCGAAATCGAACAACGAAATCGAACAACGAAATCGAACAACGATATCGAACAACGAAATGGAACAACGAAATCGAACAACGAAATCGAACAACGAAATCGAACAACGAAATCGAACAACGAAATCGAATAACGAAATCGAACAACGAAATCGAACAACGAAATCGAACAACGAAATCGAAAAACGAAATCGAACAATCAAATCGAACAAAGAAAATCGAACAACGAAATCGAACAACGAAATCGAACAACGAAATCGAACTTCGAAATCGAACAACGAAATCGAACAACGATTTCGAACAACGAAATCGAACAACGAAATGGAACAACGAAATCGAACAACGAAATCGAACAACGAAATCGAACAACGAAATCGAACAACGAAATCGAACAACGAAATCGAACAACGAAATCGAACAACGAAATCGAACAACGAAATCGAACAACGAAATCGAACAACGAAATCGAACAACGAAATCGAACAACGAAATCGAACAACGAAATCGAACAACGAAATCGAACAACGAAATGGAACAACGAAATCGAACAAGGAAATTGGAACAACGAATTCGAACAACGAAATCGAACAACGAAATCGAACAACGAAATCGAACAACGAAATCGAACAACGAAATCGAACAACGAAATCGAACAACGAATTCGAACAACGAAATCGAACAACGAAATCGAACAACGAAATCGAACAACGAAATCGAACAACGAAATCGAACAACGAAATCGAACTTCGAAATCGAACAACGAATTCGAACAACGAAATCGAACAACGAAATCGAACAACGAAATCGAACAACGAAATCGAACAACGAAATCGAACAACGAAATCGAACAACGAATTCAAACAACGAAATCGAACAACGAAATCGAACAACGAAATCGAACAACAAAATCGAACAACGAAATCGAACAACGAAATCGAACAACGAAATCGAACAACGAATTCGAACAACGAAATCGAACGAAATCGAACAACGAAATCGAACAACGAAATCGAACAACGAAATCGAACAACGAAATCAAACAACGAAATCGAACAACGAAATCGAACAACGAAATCGAACAACGAAATCGAACAACGAAATCGAACAACGAAATCGAACAACGAAATCGAACAACGAAATCGAACAACGAAATCGAACAACGAAAGCGAACTTCGAAATCGAACAACGAAATCGAACAACGAAATCGAACAACGAAATCGAACAACGAAATCGAACAACGAAATCGAACAACGAAATCGAACAACGAAATCGAACAACGAAATCGAACAACGAAATCGAACTTCGAAATCGAACAACGAAATCGAACAACGAAATCGAACAACGAAATCTAACAACGAAATCTAACAACGAAATCGAACAACGAAATCGAACAACGAAATCGAACAACGAAATCGAACAACGAAATCGAACTTCGAAATCGAACAACGAAATCGAACAACGAAATTGAACAACGAAATCGAACAACAAAATCGAACAACGAAATCGAACAACGAAATCGAACAACGAAATCGAACAACGAATTCGAACCACGAAACGAACAAAGAACAACGAAATCTAACAACGAACAACGAAATCTAACAACGAACACGAATTCGAACAACGAATTCGAACCACGAAATCGAACAACGAAATCGAACAAGGAAATCGAACAACGAAATCGAACAACGAAATCGAAAAACGAAATCGATCAACGAAATCGAACAATCAAATCGAAACAAAGAAAATCGAACAACGAAATCGATCAACGAAATCGAACAACGAAATCGAACAACGAATTCGAACAACGAAATCGAACAACGAATTCAAACAACGAATTCGAACAACGAATTCGAACAACGAATTCGAACAACGAAATCGAACAACGAAATCGAACAACTAAATCGAACAACGAAATCGAACAACGAAATCGAACAACGAAATCGAACAACGAAATCGAACAACGAAATCTAACAACGAAATCGAAATCGAACAACGAAATCGAACAACGAAATCGAACAACGAAATCGAACAACAAAATCGAACAACGAAATCGAACAACGAAATCGAACAACGAAATCGAACTTCGAAATCGAACAACGAAATCGAACAACGAAATCGAACAACGATATCGAACAACGAAATGGAACAACGAAATCGAACAACGAAATCGAACAACGAAATCGAACAACGAAATCGAACAACGAAATCGAATAACGAATCGAACAACGAAATCGAACAACGAAATAGAACAACGAAATAGAACAACGAAATTCAACTACGAAATCCAACTTCGATATCGAACAACGAAATCGAACAACGAAATCGAACAACGAAATCGAACAACGTAATCGAACAACGAAATCGAACAACGAAATCTAACAACGAAATCGAACAACGAAATCGAACAACAAAATGGAACAACGAAATCGAACAACGAAATCGAACAACGAAATCGAACAACGAAATCGAATAACGAATCGAACAACGAAATCGAACAACGAAATAGAACAACGAAATTGAACAACGAAATCCAACTTCGATATCGTACAACGAAATCGAACAACAAACTGAAACCACTAAATCGAACCACGAAATATAACAACGAAATGGAACAACGCAATCGAACAACGAAATCGAACAACGAAATCGAACAACGAAATCGAACAACGAAATCGAACAACGAAATGGAACAACGAAATCGAACAACGAAATCGAACAACGAAATAGAACCACGAAATCATACAACAATATAGAACAACGAAAACGAACAACGAAATCGAACAACGGAATCGGACAACGAAATCGAACAACGAAATCTAACAACGAAATCGAACAACGAAATGGAACAACGAAATCGAACAACAAAATCGAACAACGAAATCGAACAACGAAATCGAACAACGAAATCGAACAACGAAAACGAACAACGAATTCGAACAACGAATTCGAATCACTAAATCGAATAACGAAATGGAACAACGAAATCGAACAACGAAATCGAACAACGAAATCGAACAACGAAATCGAACAACGAAATCGAACAACGAAATGGAACAACGAAATCGAACAACGAAATCGAACAACGAAATAGAACAACGAAATCATACAACAATATAGAACAACGAAAACGAACAACGAAATCGAACAACGGAATCGGACAACGAAATCGAACAACGAAATCGAACAACGAAATCGATCAACGAAATCGAACAACGAAATCGAACAACGAAATCGAACAACGAAATCGAACAACGAAATGGAACAACGAAATCGAACAACAAAATCGAACAACGAAATCGAACAACGAAATCGAACAATGAAATCGAACAACGAAAACGAACAACGAATTCGAACAACGAATTCGAATCACTAAATCGAATAACGAAATCGAACAACGAAATCGAACAACGAAATCGAACAACGAAATCGAACAACGAAATCGAACAACGAAATCTAACAACGAAATCGAACAACAAAATGGAACAACGAAATCGAACAACGAAATCGAACAACGAAATCGAACAACGAAATCGAACAACAAAATGGAACAACGAAATCGAACAACGAAATCGAACAACGAAATCGATTAACGAATCGAACAACGTAATCGAACAACGAAATAGAACAACGAAATTGAACAACGAAATCCAACTTCGATATCGAACAACGAAATCGAACAACAAACTGAAACCACTATAAATCGAACCACGAAATAGAACAAGGAATTGGAACAACGCAATCGAACAACGAAATCGAACCACGAAATCATGCAACAATATAGAACAACGAAAACGAACAACGAAATCGAACAACGGAATCGGACAACGAAATCGAACAACGAAATCGAACAACGAAATCGATCAACGAAATCGAACAACGAAATCGAACAACGAAATCGAACAGCGAAATCGAACAACGAAATCGAACAACGAAATCGAACAACGAAATCCAACAACAAAATCGAACAACGAAATCGAACAACGAAATCGAACAACGAAATAGAACAACCTAATAGAACAACGAAATTGACCTACGAAATCCAACTTCGATATCGAACAACGAAATCGAACAACGAAATCGAACAACGAAATCGAACAACGAAATCGAACAACGAAATCGAACAACGAAATCGAACAACGAAATCGAACAACGAAATCGAACAACGAAATCTAACAACGAAATCGAACAACGAAATCGAACAACAAAATGGAACAACGAAATCGAACAACGAAATCGAACAACGAAATCGAACAACGAAATCGAATAACGAATCGAACAACGAAATCGAACAACGAAATAGAACAACGAAATTGAACAACGAAATCCAACTTCGATATCGAACAACGAAATCGAACACCAAACTGAAACCACTAAATCGAACCACGAAATAGAACAACGAAATGGAACAACGCAATCGAACAACGAAATCGAACAACGAAATCGAACAACGAAATCGATCAACGAAATCGAACAACGAAATCGAACAACGAAATCGAACAACGAAATCGAACAACGAAATCGAACAACGAAATCGAACAACGAAATCGAACAACGAAATGGAACAACGAAATCGAACAACGAAATCGAACAACGAAATCGAACAACGAAATCGAACAACGAAATCGAACAACAAAATCGAACAACGAAATCGAACAACGAAATCGAACAACGAAATCGAACAACGAAATCTAACAACGAAATCGAACAACGAAATCGAACAACAAAATGGAACAACCAAATCGAACAACGAAATCGAACAACGAAATCGAACAACGAAATCGAACAACGAAATCGAACAACGAAATCGAATAACGAATCGAACAACGAAATCGAACAACGAAAACGAACAACGAATTCGAATAATGAATTCGAATCACTAAATCGAATAACGAAATCGAACAACGAAATCGAACAACGAAATCGAACAACGAAATCGAACAACGAAATCGAACAACGAAATCGATCAACGAAATCGAACAACGAAATCGAACAACGAAATCGAACAACGAAATCGAACAACGAAATCGAACAACGAAATCGATCAACGAAATCGAACAACAAAATCGAACAACGAAATCGAACAACGAAATCGAACAACGAAATCGAACAACGAAATCTAACAACGAAATCGAACAACGAAATCGAACAACAAAATGGAACAACGAAATCGAACAACGAAATCGAACAACGAAATCGAACAACGAAATCGAATAACGAATCGAACAACGAAATCGAACAACGAAATAGAACAACGAAATTGAACAACGAAATCCAACTTCGATATCGAACAACGAAATCGAACACCAAACTGAAACCACTAAATCGAACCACGAAATAGAACAACGAAATGGAACAACGCAATCGAACAACGAAATGGAACAACGCAATCGAACAACGAAATCGATCAACGAAATCGAACAACGAAATCGAACAACGAAATCGAACAACGAAATCGAACAACGAAATCGAACATCGAAATCTAACAACGAAATCGAACAACAAAATGGAACAACGAAATCGAACAACGAAATCGAACAACGAAATCGAACAACGAAATGGAACAACGCAATCGAACAACGAAATCGAACCACGAAATCATGCAACAATATAGAACAACGAAATCGAACAACGAAATCCAACAACAAAATGGAACAACGAAATCGAACAACGAAATCGAACAACGAAATCGAACAACGAAATCGAATAACGAATCGAACAACGAAATCGAACAACGAAATGGAACAACGCAATCGAACAACGAAATCGAACCACGAAATCATGCAACAATATAGAACAACGAAATCGAACAACGAAATCCAACAACAAAATGGAACAACGAAATCGAACAACGAAATCGTACAACAAAATGGAACAACGAAATCGAACAACGAAATCGAACAACGAAATCGAACAACGAAATCGAATAACGAATCGAACAACGAAATCGAACAACGAAAACGAACAACGAATTCGAACAACGAATTCGAATCACTAAATCGAATAACGAAATCGAACATCGAAATCGAACAACGAAATCTAACAACGAAATCGAACAACGAAATCGTACAACAAAATGGAACAACGAAATCGAACAACGAAATCGAACAACGAAATCGAACAACGAAATCGAATAACGAATCGAACAACGAAATCGAACAACGAAAACGAACAACGAATTCGAACAACGAATTCGAATCACTAAATCGAATAACGAAATCGAACAACGAAATCGAACAACGAAATCGAACAACGAAATCGAACAACGAAATCTAACAACGAAATCGAACAACAAAATGGAACAACGAAATCGAACAACGAAATCGAACAACGAAATCGAATAACGAAATCGAACAACGAAATCTAACAACGAAATCGAACAACGAAATCGAACAACAAAATGGAACAACGAAATCGAACAACGAATTCGAACAACGAAATCGAACAACGAAATCGAATAACGAATCGAACAACGAAATCGAACAACGAAATAGAACAACGAAATTGAACAACGAAATCCAACTTCGATATCGAACAACGAAATCGAACAACGAAATCGAACAACGAAATCGAACAACGAAATCGAATAACGAATCGAACAACGAAATCGAACAACGAAAACGAACAACAAATTCGAACAACGAATTCGAATCACTAAATCGAATAACGAAATCGAACAACGAAATCGAACAACGAAATCGAACAACGAAATCGAACAACGAAATCGAACAACGAAATCGAACAACGAAATCGAACAACGAAATCTAAAAACGAAATCGAACAACAAAATGGAACAACGAAATCGAACAACGAAATCGAACAACGAAATCGAACAACGAAATCGAACAACGAAATCGAACAACGAAATCGAACAACGAAATCGAACAACGAAATCGAACAACGAAATCGAACAACGAAATCGAACAACGAAATCTAACAACGAAATCTAACAACGAAATCGTACAACAAAATGGAACAACGAAATCGAACAACGAAATCGAACAACGAAATCGAATAACCAATCGAACAACGAAATCGAACAACGAAGACGAACAACGAATTCGAATCACTAAATCGAATAACGAAATCGAACAACGAAATCGAACAACGAAATCTAACAACGAAATCGAACAACGAAATCGAACAACGAAATCGAACAACGAAATCGAACAACGATATCGAACAACGAAATGGAACAACGAAATCGAACAACGAAATTGAACAACGAAATCGAATAACGAATCGAACAACGAAATCGAACAACGAAATAGAACAACGTAATAGAACAACGAAATTGACCTACGAAATCCAACTTCTATATCGAACAACGAAATCGAACAACGGAATCGGACAACGAAATCGAACAACGAAATCGAACAACCAAATCGAACAACGAAATGGAACAACGAAATCGAACAACGAAATCGAACAACGAAATCGAACAACGAAATCGAACAACGAAATCGAATAACGAATCGAACAACGAAATCGAACAACGAAATAGAACAACGAAATTGAACTACGAAATCCAACTTCGATATCGAACAACGACATCGAACAACAAACTGAAACCACTATAAATCGAACCACGAAATAGAACAACGAAATGGAACAACGCAATCGAACAACGAAATCGAATCACGAAATCATGCAACAATATAGAACAACGAAAACGAACAACGAAATCGAACAACGGAATCGGACAACGAAATCGAACAACGAAATCGAACAACGAAATCGAACAACGAAATCGAACAACAAAATCGAACAACGAAATCGAACAACGAAATCGAACAACGAAATCGAACAACGAAATCGAACTTCGAAATCGAACAACGAAATCGAACAACGAAATCGAACAACGAAATCGAACAACGAAATGGAACAACGAAATCGAACAACGAAATCGAACAACGAAATCGAACAACCAAATCGAACAACGAAATGGAACAACGAAATCGAACAACGAAATCGAACAACGAAATCGAACAACGAAATCGAACAACGAAATCGAATAACGAATCGAACAACGAAATCGAACAACGAAATAGAACAACGAAATTGAACTACGAAATCCAACTTTGATATCGAACAACGAAATCGAACAACGAAATCGAACAACGTAATCGAACAACGAAATCGAACAACGAAATCGAACAACGAAATCGAACAACGAAATCGAACAACAAAATGGAACAACGAAATCGAACAACGAAATGGAACAACGAAATCGAACAACGAAATCGAACAACGAAATCGAACAACGAAATCGAACAACGAAATCGAACAACGAAATCGAACAACGAAATCTAACAACGAAATCGAACAACGAAATCGAACAACGAAATCGAATAACGAATCGAACAACGAAATCGAACAACGAAATAGAAAAACGAAATTGAACAACTAAATCCAACTTCGATATCGAACAACGAAATCGAACAACAAACTGAAACCACTAAATCGAACCACGAAATGGAACAGCGCAATCGAACAACGAAATCGAACAACGAAATCGAACAACGAAATCGAACAACGAAATCTAACAACGAAATCGAACAACGAAATCGAACAACGAAATCGAACAACGAAATCGAACAACGAAATCGAACAACGAAATCGAACAACGAAATCGAACAACGAAATCGAACAACGAAATCGAACAACGAAATCGAACAACGAAATCGAACAACGAAATCGAACAACGAAATCGAATAACGAATCGAACAACGAAATCGAACAACGAAATAGAACAACGAAATAGAACAACGAAATTGACCTACGAAATCCAACTTCGATATCGAACAACGAAATCGAACAACGAAATCGAACAACGAAATCGAACAACGAAATCGAACAACGAAATCGAACAACGAAATCGAACAACGAAATCGAACAACGAAATCGAACAACGAAATCGAACAACGAAATCTAACAACGAAATCGAACAACGAAATCGAACAACGAAATCGAACAACGAAATCGAATAACGAATCGAACAACGAAATCGAACAACGAAATAGAACAACGAAATTGAACAACGAAATCCAACTTCGATATCGAACAACGAAATCGAACACCAAACTGAAACCACTAAATCGAACCACGAAATAGAACAACGAAATGGAACAACGCAATCGAACAACGAAATCGAACAACGAAATCGAACAACGAAATCGATCAACGAAATCGAACAACGAAATCGAACAACGAAATCGAACAAAGAAATCGAACAACGAAATCGAACAACGAAATCGAACAACGAAATCGAACAACGAAATCGAACAACGAAATCTAACAACGAAATCGAACAACGAAATCGAACAACAAAATGGAACAACCAAATCGAACAACGAAATCGAACAACGAAATCGAACAACGAAATCGAAAAACGAAATCGAACAACGAAATCGAACAACAAAATGGAACAACCAAATCGAACAACGAAATCGAACAACGAAATCGAACAACGAAATCGAACAACGAAATCGAATAACGAATCGAACAACGAAATCGAACAACGAAAACGAACAACGAATTCGAACAACGAATTCGAATCACTAAATCGAATAACGAAATCGAACAACGAAATCGAACAACGAAATCGAACAACGAAATCGAACAACAAAATGGAACAACGAAATCGAACAACGAAATCGAACAACGAAATCGAACAACGAAATCGAACAACAAAAGGGAACAACGAAATCGAACAACGAAATCGAACAACGAAATCGATTAACGAATCGAACAACGAAATCGAACAACGAAATAGAACAACGAAATTGAACAACGAAATCCAACTTCGATATCGAACAACGAAATCGAACAACAAACTGAAACCACTATTAATCGAACCACGAAATAGAACAACGAAATGGAACAACGCAATCGAACAACGAAATCGAACAACGAAATCGAACAACGAAATAGAACAACGAAATAGAACAACGAAATTGAACAACGAAATCCAACTTCGATATCGAACAACGAAATCGAACAACAAACTGAAACCACTAAATCGAACCACGAAATAGAACAACGAAATGGAACAACGCAATCGAACAACGAAATCGAACAACGAAATCGAACAACGAAATCGAACAACGAAATCGAACAACGAAATCGAACAACGAAATCGAACAACGAAATCGAACAACGAAATCGAACAACGAAATAGAACAACGAAATTGAACAACGAAATCCAACTTCGATATCGAACAACGAAATCGAACAACAAACTGAAACCACTAAATCGAACCACGAAATAGAACAACGAAATGGAACAACGCAATCGAACAACGAAATCGAACAACGAAATCGAACAACGAAATCGAACAACGAAATCGAACAACGAAATCGAACAACGAAATCGAACAACGAAATCGAACAACGAAATAGAACAACGAAATGAAACAACGAAATCGAACAACGAAATCGAACAACGAAATCGAACAACGAAATCGAACAACAAAATCGAACAACGAAATCGAACAACGAAATCGAACAACGAAATCGAACAACGAAATCTAACAACGAAATCGAAATCGAACAACGAAATCGAACAACGAAATCGAACAACGAAATCGAACAACAAAATCGAACAACGAAATCGAACAACGAAATCGAACAACGAAATCGAACTTCGAAATCGAACAACGAAATCGAACAACGAAATCGAACAACGATATCGAACAACGAAATGGAACAACGAAATCGAACAACGAAATCGAACAACGAAATCGAACAACGAAATCGAACAACGAAATCGAATCACTAAATCGAATAACGAAATCGAACAACGAAATCGAACAACGAAATCGAACAACGAAATCTAACAACGAAATCGAACAACAAAATGGAACAACGAAATCGAACAACGAAATCGAACAACGAAATCGAACAACGAAATCGAACAACAAAATGGAACAACGAAATCGAACAACGAAATCGATTAACGAATCGAACAACGAAATCGAACAACGAAATAGAACAACGAAATTGAACAACGAAATCCAACTTCGATATCGAACAACGAAATCGAACAACAAACTGAAACCACTATTAATCGAACCACGAAATAGAACAACGAAATGGAACAACGCAATCGAACAACGAAATCGAACAACGAAATCGAACAACGAAATAGAACAACGAAATAGAACAACGAAATTGAACAACGAAATCCAACTTCGATATCGAACAACGAAATCGAACAACAAACTGAAACCACTAAATCGAACCACGAAATAGAACAACGAAATGGAACAACGCAATCGAACAACGAAATCGAACAATGAAATCGAACAACGAAATCGAACAACGAAATCGAACAACGAAATCGAACAACGAAATCGAACAACGAAATCGAACAACGAAATAGAACAACGAAATTGAACAACGAAATCCAACTTCGATATCGAACAACGAAAACGAACAACAAACTGAAACCACTAAATCGAACCACGAAATAGAACAACGAAATGGAACAACGCAATCGAACAACGAAATCGAACAACGAAATCGAACAACGAAATCGAACAACGAAATCGAACAACGAAATCGAACAACGAAATCGAACAACGAAATAGAACAACGAAATGGAACAACGAAATCGAACAACGAAATCGAACAACGAAATCGAACAACGAAATCGAACAACAAAATCGAACAACGAAATCGAACAACGAAATCGAACAACGAAATCGAACAACGAAATCTAACAACGAAATCGAAATCGAACAACGAAATCGAACAACGAAATCGAACAACGAAATCGAACAACAAAATCGAACAACGAAATCGAACAACGAAATCGAACAACGAAATCGAACTTCGAAATCGAACAACGAAATCGAACAACGAAATCGAACAACGATATCGAACAACGAAATGGAACAACGAAATCGAACAACGAAATCGAACAACGAAATCGAACAACGAAATCGAACAACGAAATCGAATAACGAATCGAACAACGAAATCGAACAACGAAATAGAACAACGAAATAGAACAACGAAATTCAACTACGAAATCCATCTTCGATATCGAACAACGAAATCGAACAACGAAATCGAACAACGAAATCGAACAACGTAATCGAACAACGAAATCGAACAACGAAATCTAACAACGAAATCGAACAACGAAATCGAACAACAAAATGGAACAACGAAATCGAACAACGAAATCGAACAACGAAATCGAACAACGAAATCGAATAACGAATCGAACAACGAAATCGAACAACGAAATAGAACAACGAAATTGAACAACGAAATCCAACTTCGATATCGTACAACGAAATCGAACAACAAACTGAAACCACTAAATCGAACCACGAAATATAACAACGAAATGGAACAACGCAATCGAACAACGAAATCGAACAACGAAATCGAACAACGAAATCGAACAACGAAATCGAACAACGAAATGGAACAACGAAATCGAACAACGAAATCGAACAACGAAATAGAACCACGAAATCATACAACAATATAGAACAACGAAAACGAACAACGAAATCGAACAACGGAATCGGACAACGAAATCGAACAACGAAATCTAACAACGAAATCGAACAACGAAATGGAACAACGAAATCGAACAACAAAATCGAACAACGAAATCGAACAACGAAATCGAACAACGAAATCGAACAACGAAAACGAACAACGAATTCGAACAACGAATTCGAATCACTAAATCGAATAACGAAATGGAACAACGAAATCGAACAACGAAATCGAACAACGAAATCGAACAACGAAATCGAACAACGAAATCGAACAACGAAATGGAACAACGAAATCGAACAACGAAATCGAACAACGAAATAGAACAACGAAATCGAACAACGAAATCGAACAACGAAATCGAACAACGAAATCGAACAACGAAATCGAATAACGAATCGAACAACGAAATCGAACAACGAAATAGAACAACGAAATAGAACAACGAAATTGACCTACGAAATCCAACTTCGATATCGAACAACGAAATCGAACAACGAAATCGAACAACGAAATCGAACAACGAAATCGAACAACGAAATCGAACAACGAAATCGAACAACGAAATCGAACAACGAAATCGAACAACGAAATCTAACAACGAAATCGAACAACGAAATCGAACAACAAAATGGAACAACGAAATCGAACAACGAAATCGAACAACGAAATCGAACAACGAAATCGAACAACGAAATCGAACAACGAAATCGAACAACGAAATCGAACAACGAAATCGAACAACGAAATCGAACAACGAATCGAACAACGAAATCGAACAACGAAATAGAACAACGAAATAGAACAACGAAATTGACCTACGAAATCCAACTTCGATATCGAACAACGAAATCGAACAACGAAATCGAACAACGAAATCGAACAACGAAATCGAACAACGAAATCGAACAACGAAATCGAACAACGAAATCGAACAACGAAATCGAACAACGAAATCTAACAACGAAATCGAACAACGAAATCGAACAACAAAATGGAACAACGAAATCGAACAACGAAATCGAACAACGAAATCGAACAACGAAATCGAATAACGAATCGAACAACGAAATCGAACAACGAAATAGAACAACGAAATTGAACAACGAAATCCAACTTCGATATCGAACAACGAAATCGAACACCAAACTGAAACCACTAAATCGAACCACGAAATAGAACAACGAAATGGAACAACGCAATCGAACAACGAAATCGAACAACGAAATCGAACAACGAAATCGATCAACGAAATCGAACAACGAAATCGAACAACGAAATCGAACAAAGAAATCGAACAACGAAATCGAACAACGAAATCGAACAACGAAATCGAACAACGAAATGGAACAACGAAATCGAACAACGAAATCGAACAACGAAATCGAACAACGAAATCGAACAACGAAATCGAACAACGAAATCGAACAACAAAATCGAACAACGAAATCGAACAACGAAATCGAACAACGAAATCGAACAACGAAATCTAACAACGAAATCGAACAACGAAATCGAACAACAAAATGGAACAACCAAATCGAACAACGAAATCGAACAACGAAATCGAACAACGAAATCGAAAAACGAAATCGAACAACGAAATCGAACAACAAAATGGAACAACCAAATCGAACAACGAAATCGAACAACGAAATCGAACAACGAAATCGAACAACGAAATCGAATAACGAATTCGAATCACTAAGTCGAATAACGAAATCGAACAACGAAATCGAACAACGAAATCGAACAACGAAATCGAACAACAAAATGGAACAACGAAATCGAACAACGAAATCGAACAACGAAATCGAACAACGAAATCGAACAACAAAAGGGAACAACGAAATCGAACAACGAAATCGAACAACGAAATCGATTAACGAATCGAACAACGAAATCGAACAACGAAATAGAACAACGAAATTGAACAACGAAATCCAACTTCGATATCGAACAACGAAATCGAACAACAAACTGAAACCACTATTAATCGAACCACGAAATAGAACAACGAAATGGAACAACGCAATCGAACAACGAAATCGAACAACGAAATCGAACAACGAAATAGAACAACGAAATAGAACAACGATATCGAACAACGAAATGGAACAACGAAATCGAACAACGAAATCGAACAACGAAATCGAACAACGAAATCGAATAACGAAATCGAACAACGAAATCTAACAACGAAATCGAACAACGAAATCGAACAACAAAATGGAACAACCAAATCGAACAACGAAATCGAACAACGAAATCGAACAACGAAATCGAAAAACGAAATCGAACAACGAAATCGAACAACAAAATGGAACAACCAAATCGAACAACGAAATCGAACAACGAAATCGAACAACGAAATCGAACAACGAAATCGAATAACGAATCGAACAACGAAATCGAACAACGAAAACGAACAACGAATTCGAACAACGAATTCGAATCACTAAATCGAATAACGAAATCGAACAACGAAATCGAACAACGAAATCGAACAACGAAATCGAACAACAAAATGGAACAACGAAATCGAACAACGAAATCGAACAACGAAATCGAACAACGAAATCGAACAACAAAAGGGAACAACGAAATCGAACAACGAAATCGAACAACGAAATCGATTAACGAATCGAACAACGAAATCGAACAACGAAATAGAACAACGAAATTGAACAACGAAATCCAACTTCGATATCGAACAACGAAATCGAACAACAAACTGAAACCACTATTAATCGAACCACGAAATAGAACAACGAAATGGAACAACGCAATCGAACAACGAAATCGAACAACGAAATCGAACAACGAAATAGAACAACGAAATAGAACAACGAAATTGAACAACGAAATCCAACTTCGATATCGAACAACGAAATCGAACAACAAACTGAAACCACTAAATCGAACCACGAAATAGAACAACGAAATGGAACAACGCAATCGAACAACGAAATCGAACAACGAAATCGAACAACGAAATCGAACAACGAAATCGAACAACGAAATCGAACAACGAAATCGAACAACGAAATCGAACAACGAAATCGAACAACGAAATAGAACAACGAAATTGAACAACGAAATCCAACTTCGATATCGAACAACGAAATCGAACAACAAACTGAAACCACTAAATCGAACCACGAAATAGAACAACGAAATGGAACAACGCAATCGAACAACGAAATCGAACAACGAAATCGAACAACGAAATCGAACAACGAAATCGAACAACGAAATCGAACAACGAAATCGAACAACGAAATCGAACAACGAAATAGAACAACGAAATGGAACAACGAAATCGAACAACGAAATCGAACAACGAAATCGAACAACGAAATCGAACAACAAAATCGAACAACGAAATCGAACAACGAAATCGAACAACGAAATCGAACAACGAAATCTAACAACGAAATCGAAATCGAACAACGAAATCGAACAACGAAATCGAACAACGAAATCGAACAACAAAATCGAACAACGAAATCGAACAACGAAATCGAACAACGAAATCGAACTTCGAAATCGAACAACGAAATCGAACAACGAAATCGAACAACGATATCGAACAACGAAATGGAACAACGAAATCGAACAACGAAATCGAACAACGAAATCGAACAACGAAATCGAACAACGAAATCGAATCACTAAATCGAATAACGAAATCGAACAACGAAATCGAACAACGAAATCGAACAACGAAATCTAACAACGAAATCGAACAACAAAATGGAACAACGAAATCGAACAACGAAATCGAACAACGAAATCGAACAACGAAATCGAACAACAAAATGGAACAACGAAATCGAACAACGAAATCGATTAACGAATCGAACAACGAAATCGAACAACGAAATAGAACAACGAAATTGAACAACGAAATCCAACTTCGATATCGAACAACGAAATCGAACAACAAACTGAAACCACTATTAATCGAACCACGAAATAGAACAACGAAATGGAACAACGCAATCGAACAACGAAATCGAACAACGAAATCGAACAACGAAATAGAACAACGAAATAGAACAACGAAATTGAACAACGAAATCCAACTTCGATATCGAACAACGAAATCGAACAACAAACTGAAACCACTAAATCGAACCACGAAATAGAACAACGAAATGGAACAACGCAATCGAACAACGAAATCGAACAATGAAATCGAACAACGAAATCGAACAACGAAATCGAACAACGAAATCGAACAACGAAATCGAACAACGAAATCGAACAACGAAATAGAACAACGAAATTGAACAACGAAATCCAACTTCGATATCGAACAACGAAAACGAACAACAAACTGAAACCACTAAATCGAACCACGAAATAGAACAACGAAATGGAACAACGCAATCGAACAACGAAATCGAACAACGAAATCGAACAACGAAATCGAACAACGAAATCGAACAACGAAATCGAAATCGAACAACGAAATCGAACAACGAAATCGAACAACGAAATCGAACAACAAAATCGAACAACGAAATCGAACAACGAAATCGAACAACGAAATCGAACTTCGAAATCGAACAACGAAATCGAACAACGAAATCGAACAACGATATCGAACAACGAAATGGAACAACGAAATCGAACAACGAAATCGAACAACGAAATCGAACAACGAAATCGAACAACGAAATCGAATAACGAATCGAACAACGAAATCGAACAACGAAATAGAACAACGAAATAGAACAACGAAATTCAACTACGAAATCCATCTTCGATATCGAACAACGAAATCGAACAACGAAATCGAACAACGAAATCGAACAACGTAATCGAACAACGAAATCGAACAACGAAATCTAACAACGAAATCGAACAACGAAATCGAACAACAAAATGGAACAACGAAATCGAACAACGAAATCGAACAACGAAATCGAACAACGAAATCGAATAACGAATCGAACAACGAAATCGAACAACGAAATAGAACAACGAAATTGAACAACGAAATCCAACTTCGATATCGTACAACGAAATCGAACAACAAACTGAAACCACTAAATCGAACCACGAAATATAACAACGAAATGGAACAACGCAATCGAACAACGAAATCGAACAACGAAATCGAACAACGAAATCGAACAACGAAATCGAACAACGAAATGGAACAACGAAATCGAACAACGAAATCGAACAACGAAATAGAACCACGAAATCATACAACAATATAGAACAACGAAAACGAACAACGAAATCGAACAACGGAATCGGACAACGAAATCGAACAACGAAATCTAACAACGAAATCGAACAACGAAATGGAACAACGAAATCGAACAACAAAATCGAACAACGAAATCGAACAACGAAATCGAACAACGAAATCGAACAACGAAAACGAACAACGAATTCGAACAACGAATTCGAATCACTAAATCGAATAACGAAATGGAACAACGAAATCGAACAACGAAATCGAACAACGAAATCGAACAACGAAATCGAACAACGAAATCGAACAACGAAATGGAACAACGAAATCGAACAACGAAATCGAACAACGAAATAGAACAACGAAATCGAACAACGAAATCGAACAACGAAATCGAACAACGAAATCGAACAACGAAATCGAATAACGAATCGAACAACGAAATCGAACAACGAAATAGAACAACGAAATAGAACAACGAAATTGACCTACGAAATCCAACTTCGATATCGAACAACGAAATCGAACAACGAAATCGAACAACGAAATCGAACAACGAAATCGAACAACGAAATCGAACAACGAAATCGAACAACGAAATCGAACAACGAAATCGAACAACGAAATCTAACAACGAAATCGAACAACGAAATCGAACAACAAAATGGAACAACGAAATCGAACAACGAAATCGAACAACGAAATCGAACAACGAAATCGAACAACGAAATCGAACAACGAAATCGAACAACGAAATCGAACAACGAAATCGAACAACGAAATCGAACAACGAATCGAACAACGAAATCGAACAACGAAATAGAACAACGAAATAGAACAACGAAATTGACCTACGAAATCCAACTTCGATATCGAACAACGAAATCGAACAACGAAATCGAACAACGAAATCGAACAACGAAATCGAACAACGAAATCGAACAACGAAATCGAACAACGAAATCGAACAACGAAATCGAACAACGAAATCTAACAACGAAATCGAACAACGAAATCGAACAACAAAATGGAACAACGAAATCGAACAACGAAATCGAACAACGAAATCGAACAACGAAATCGAATAACGAATCGAACAACGAAATCGAACAACGAAATAGAACAACGAAATTGAACAACGAAATCCAACTTCGATATCGAACAACGAAATCGAACACCAAACTGAAACCACTAAATCGAACCACGAAATAGAACAACGAAATGGAACAACGCAATCGAACAACGAAATCGAACAACGAAATCGAACAACGAAATCGATCAACGAAATCGAACAACGAAATCGAACAACGAAATCGAACAAAGAAATCGAACAACGAAATCGAACAACGAAATCGAACAACGAAATCGAACAACGAAATGGAACAACGAAATCGAACAACGAAATCGAACAACGAAATCGAACAACGAAATCGAACAACGAAATCGAACAACGAAATCGAACAACAAAATCGAACAACGAAATCGAACAACGAAATCGAACAACGAAATCGAACAACGAAATCTAACAACGAAATCGAACAACGAAATCGAACAACAAAATGGAACAACCAAATCGAACAACGAAATCGAACAACGAAATCGAACAACGAAATCGAAAAACGAAATCGAACAACGAAATCGAACAACAAAATGGAACAACCAAATCGAACAACGAAATCGAACAACGAAATCGAACAACGAAATCGAACAACGAAATCGAATAACGAATTCGAATCACTAAATCGAATAACGAAATCGAACAACGAAATCGAACAACGAAATCGAACAACGAAATCGAACAACAAAATGGAACAACGAAATCGAACAACGAAATCGAACAACGAAATCGAACAACGAAATCGAACAACAAAAGGGAACAACGAAATCGAACAACGAAATCGAACAACGAAATCGATTAACGAATCGAACAACGAAATCGAACAACGAAATAGAACAACGAAATTGAACAACGAAATCCAACTTCGATATCGAACAACGAAATCGAACAACAAACTGAAACCACTATTAATCGAACCACGAAATAGAACAACGAAATGGAACAACGCAATCGAACAACGAAATCGAACAACGAAATCGAACAACGAAATAGAACAACGAAATAGAACAACGAAATTGAACAACGAAATCCAACTTCGATATCGAACAACGAAATCGAACAACAAACTGAAACCACTAAATCGAACCACGAAATAGAACAACGAAATGGAACAACGCAATCGAACAACGAAATCGAACAACGAAATCGAACAACGAAATCGAACAACGAAATCGAACAACGAAATCGAACAACGAAATCGAACAACAAAATCGAACAACGAAATCGAACAACGAAATAGAACAACGAAATTGAACAACGAAATCCAACTTCGATATCGAACAACGAAATCGAACAACAAACTGAAACCACTAAATCGAACCACGAAATAGAACAACGAAATGGAACAACGCAATCGAACAACGAAATCGAACAACGAAATCGAACAACGAAATCGAACAACGAAATCGAACAACGAAATCGAACAACGAAATCGAACAACGAAATCGAACAACGAAATAGAACAACGAAATGGAACAACGAAATCGAACAACGAAATCGAACAACGAAATCGAACAACGAAATCGAACAACAAAATCGAACAACGAAATCGAACAACGAAATCGAACAACGAAATCGAACAACGAAATCGAAATCGAACAACGAAATCGAACAACGAAATCGAACAACGAAATCGAACAACAAAATCGAACAACGAAATCGAACAACGAAATCGAACAACGAAATCGAACTTCGAAATCGAACAACGAAATCGAACAACGAAATCGAACAACGATATCGAACAACGAAATGGAACAACGAAATCGAACAACGAAATCGAACAACGAAATCGAACAACGAAATCGAACAACGAAATCGAATCACTAAATCGAATAACGAAATCGAACAACGAAATCGAACAACGAAATCGAACAACGAAATCTAACAACGAAATCGAACAACAAAATGGAACAACGAAATCGAACAACGAAATCGAACAACGAAATCGAACAACGAAATCGAACAACAAAATGGAACAACGAAATCGAACAACGAAATCGATTAACGAATCGAACAACGAAATCGAACAACGAAATAGAACAACGAAATTGAACAACGAAATCCAACTTCGATATCGAACAACGAAATCGAACAACAAACTGAAACAACTATTAATCGAACCACGAAATAGAACAACGAAATGGAACAACGCAATCGAACAACGAAATCGAACAACGAAATCGAACAACGAAATAGAACAACGAAATAGAACAACGAAATTGAACAACGAAATCCAACTTCGATATCGAACAACGAAATCGAACAACAAACTGAAACCACTAAATCGAACCACGAAATAGAACAACGAAATGGAACAACGCAATCGAACAACGAAATCGAACAATGAAATCGAACAACGAAATCGAACAACGAAATCGAACAACGAAATCGAACAACGAAATCGAACAACGAAATCGAACAACGAAATAGAACAACGAAATTGAACAACGAAATCCAACTTCGATATCGAACAACGAAATCGAACAACAAACTGAAACCACTAAATCGAACCACGAAATAGAACAACGAAATGGAACAACGCAATCGAACAACGAAATCGAACAACGAAATCGAACAACGAAATCGAACAACGAAATCGAACAACGAAATCGAACAACGAAATCGAACAACGAAATCGAACAACGAAATAGAACAACGAAATGGAACAACGAAATCGAACAACGAAATCGAACAACGAAATCGAACAACGAAATCGAACAACAAAATCGAACAACGAAATCGAACAACGAAATCGAACAACGAAATCGAACAACGAAATCTAACAACGAAATCGAAATCGAACAACGAAATCGAACAACGAAATCGAACAACGAAATCGAACAACAAAATCGAACAACGAAATCGAACAACGAAATCGAACAACGAAATCGAACTTCGAAATCGAACAACGAAATCGAACAACGAAATCGAACAACGATATCGAACAACGAAATGGAACAACGAAATCGAACAACGAAATCGAACAACGAAATCGAACAACGAAATCGAACAACGAAATCGATTAACGAATCGAACAACGAAATCGAACAACGAAATAGAACAACGAAATTGAACAACGAAATCCAACTTCGATATCGAACAACGAAATCGAACAACAAACTGAAACAACTATTAATCGAACCACGAAATAGAACAACGAAATGGAACAACGCAATCGAACAACGAAATCGAACAACGAAATCGAACAACGAAATAGAACAACGAAATAGAACAACGAAATTGAACAACGAAATCCAACTTCGATATCGAACAACGAAATCGAACAACAAACTGAAACCACTAAATCGAACCACGAAATAGAACAACGAAATGGAACAACGCAATCGAACAACGAAATCGAACAATGAAATCGAACAACGAAATCGAACAACGAAATCGAACAACGAAATCGAACAACGAAATCGAACAACGAAATCGAACAACGAAATAGAACAACGAAATTGAACAACGAAATCCAACTTCGATATCGAACAACGAAATCGAACAACAAACTGAAACCACTAAATCGAACCACGAAATAGAACAACGAAATGGAACAACGCAATCGAACAACGAAATCGAACAACGAAATCGAACAACGAAATCGAACAACGAAATCGAACAACGAAATCGAACAACGAAATCGAACAACGAAATCGAACAACGAAATAGAACAACGAAATGGAACAACGAAATCGAACAACGAAATCGAACAACGAAATCGAACAACGAAATCGAACAACAAAATCGAACAACGAAATCGAACAACGAAATCGAACAACGAAATCGAACAACGAAATCTAACAACGAAATCGAAATCGAACAACGAAATCGAACAACGAAATCGAACAACGAAATCGAACAACAAAATCGAACAACGAAATCGAACAACGAAATCGAACAACGAAATCGAACTTCGAAATCGAACAACGAAATCGAACAACGAAATCGAACAACGATATCGAACAACGAAATGGAACAACGAAATCGAACAACGAAATCGAACAACGAAATCGAACAACGAAATCGAACAACGAAATCGAATAACGAATCGAACAACGAAATCGAACAACGAAATAGAACAACGAAATAGAACAACGAAATTCAACTACGAAATCCAACTTCGATATCGAACAACGAAATCGAACAACGAAATCGAACAACGAAATCGAACAACGTAATCGAACAACGAAATCGAACAACGAAATCTAACAACGAAATCGAACAACGAAATCGAACAACAAAATGGAACAACGAAATCGAACAACGAAATCGAACAACGAAATCGAACAACGAAATCGAATAACGAATCGAACAACGAAATCGAACAACGAAATAGAACAACGAAATTGAACAACGAAATCCAACTTCGATATCGTACAACGAAATCGAACAACAAACTGAAACCACTAAATCGAACCACGAAATATAACAACGAAATGGAACAACGCAATCGAACAACGAAATCGAACAACGAAATCGAACAACGAAATCGAACAACGAAATCGAACAACGAAATGGAACAACGAAATCGAACAACGAAATCGAACAACGAAATAGAACCACGAAATCATACAACAATATAGAACAACGAAAACGAACAACGAAATCGAACAACGGAATCGGACAACGAAATCGAACAACGAAATCTAACAACGAAATCGAACAACGAAATGGAACAACGAAATCGAACAACAAAATCGAACAACGAAATCGAACAACGAAATCGAACAACGAAATCGAACAACGAAAACGAACAACGAATTCGAACAACGAATTCGAATCACTAAATCGAATAACGAAATGGAACAACGAAATCGAACAACGAAATCGAACAACGAAATCGAACAACGAAATCGAACAACGAAATCGAACAACGAAATGGAACAACGAAATCGAACAACGAAATCGAACAACGAAATAGAACAACGAAATCATACAACAATATAGAACAACGAAAACGAACAACGAAATCGAACAACGGAATCGGACAACGAAATCGAACAACGAAATCGAACAACGAAATCGATCAACGAAATCGAACAACGAAATCGAACAACGAAATCGAACAACGAAATCGAACAACGAAATGGAACAACGAAATCGAACAACAAAATCGAACAACGAAATCGAACAACGAAATCGAACAATGAAATCGAACAACGAAAACGAACAACGAATTCGAACAACGAATTCGAATCACTAAATCGAATAACGAAATCGAACAACGAAATCGAACAACGAAATCGAACAACGAAATCGAACAACGAAATCGAACAACGAAATCTAACAACGAAATCGAACAACAAAATGGAACAACGAAATCGAACAACGAAATCGAACAACGAAATCGAACAACGAAATCGAACAACAAAATGGAACAACGAAATCGAACAACGAAATCGAACAACGAAATCGAACAACGAAATCGATTAACGAATCGAACAACGTAATCGAACAACGAAATAGAACAACGAAATTGAACAACGAAATCCAACTTCGATATCGAACAACGAAATCGAACAACAAACTGAAACCACTATAAATCGAACCACGAAATAGAACAAGGAATTGGAACAACGCAATCGAACAACGAAATCGAACCACGAAATCATGCAACAATATAGAACAACGAAAACGAACAACGAAATCGAACAACGGAATCGGACAACGAAATCGAACAACGAAATCGAACAACGAAATCGATCAACGAAATCGAACAACGAAATCGAACAACGAAATCGAACAGCGAAATCGAACAACGAAATCGAACAACGAAATCGAACAACGAAATCCAACAACAAAATCGAACAACGAAATCGAACAACGAAATCGAACAACGAAATCGAACAACGAAATCGAACAACGAAATCGAATAACCAATCGAACAACGAAATCGAACAACGAAGACGAACAACGAATTCGAATCACTAAATCGAATAACGAAATCGAACAACGAAATCGAACAACGAAATCTAACAACGAAATCGAACAACGAAATCGAACAACGAAATCGAACAACGAAATCGAACAACGATATCGAACAACGAAATGGAACAACGAAATCGAACAACGAAATTGAACAACGAAATCGAATAACGAATCGAACAACGAAATCGAACAACGAAATAGAACAACGTAATAGAACAACGAAATTGACCTACGAAATCCAACTTCTATATCGAACAACGAAATCGAACAACGGAATCGGACAACGAAATCGAACAACGAAATCGAACAACGAAATCGAACAACGAAATCGAACAACAAAATCGAACAACGAAATCGAACAACGAAATCGAACAACGAAATCGAACTTCGAAATCGAACAACGAAATCGAACAACGAAATCGAACAACCAAATCGAACAACGAAATGGAACAACGAAATCGAACAACGAAATCGAACAACGAAATCGAACAACGAAATCGAACAACGAAATCGAATAACGAATCGAACAACGAAATCGAACAACGAAATAGAACAACGAAATTGAACTACGAAATCCAACTTCGATATCGAACAACGACATCGAACAACAAACTGAAACCACTATAAATCGAACCACGAAATAGAACAACGAAATGGAACAACGCAATCGAACAACGAAATCGAATCACGAAATCATGCAACAATATAGAACAACGAAAACGAACAACGAAATCGAACAACGGAATCGGACAACGAAATCGAACAACGAAATCGAACAACGAAATCGAACAACGAAATCGAACAACAAAATCGAACAACGAAATCGAACAACGAAATCGAACAACGAAATCGAACAACGAAATCGAACAACGAAATGGAACAACGAAATCGAACAACGAAATCGAACAACGAAATCGAACAACGAAATCGAATAACGAATCGAACAACGAAATCGAACAACGAAATAGAACAACGAAATTGAACTACGAAATCCAACTTTGATATCGAACAACGAAATCGAACAACGAAATCGAACAACGTAATCGAACAACGAAATCGAACAACGAAATCGAACAACGAAATCGAACAACGAAATCGAACAACGAAATCGAACAACAAAATGGAACAACGAAATCGAACAACGAAATGGAACAACGAAATCGAACAACGAAATCGAACAACGAAATCGAACAACGAAATCGAACAACGAAATCGAACAACGAAATCGAACAACGAAATCTAACAACGAAATCGAACAACGAAATCGAACAACGAAATCGAACAACGAAATCGAACAACGAAATGGAACAACGAAATCGAACAACGAAATCGAACAACGAAATCGAACAACCAAATCGAACAACGAAATGGAACAACGAAATCGAACAACGAAATCGAACAACGAAATCGAACAACGAAATCGAACAACGAAATCGAATAACGAATCGAACAACGAAATCGAACAACGAAATAGAACAACGAAATTGAACTACGAAATCCAACTTTGATATCGAACAACGAAATCGAACAACGAAATCGAACAACGTAATCGAACAACGAAATCGAACAACGAAATCGAACAACGAAATCGAACAACGAAATCGAACAACAAAATGGAACAACGAAATCGAACAACGAAATGGAACAACGAAATCGAACAACGAAATCGAACAACGAAATCGAACAACAAAATCGAACAACGAAATCGAACAACGAAATCGAACAACGAAATCTAACAACGAAATCGAACAACGAAATCGAACAACGAAATCGAATAACGAATCGAACAACGAAATCGAACAACGAAATAGAAAAACGAAATTGAACAACTAAATCCAACTTCGATATCGAACAACGAAATCGAACAACAAACTGAAACCACTAAATCGAACCACGAAATAGAACAACGAAATGGAACAGCGCAATCGAACAACGAAATCGAACAACGAAATCGAACAACGAAATCGAACAACGAAATCTAACAACGAAATCGAACAACGAAATCGAACAACGAAATCGAACAACGAAATCGAACAACGAAATCGAACAACGAAATCGAACAACGAAATCGAACAATGAAATCGAACAACGAAATCGAACAACGAAATCGAACAACGAAATCGAACAACAAAATGGAACAACGAAATCGAACAACGAAATCGTACAACAAAATGGAACAACGAAATCGAACAACGAAATCGAACAACGAAATCGAACAACGAAATCGAATAACGAATCGAACAACGAAATCGAACAACGAAAACGAACAACGAATTCGAACAACGAATTCGAATCACTAAATCGAATAACGAAATCGAACATCGAAATCGAACAACGAAATCTAACAACGAAATCGAACAACGAAATCGTACAACAAAATGGAACAACGAAATCGAACAACGAAATCGAACAACGAAATCGAATAACGAATCGAACAACGAAATCGAACAACGAAAACGAACAACGAATTCGAACAACGAATTCGAATCACTAAATCGAATAACGAAATCGAACAACGAAATCGAACAACGAAATCGAACAACGAAATCGAACAACGAAATCTAACAACGAAATCGAACAACAAAATGGAACAACGAAATCGAACAACGAAATCGAACAACGAAATCGAACAACGAAATCGAACAACGAAATCTAACAACGAAATCGAACAACGAAATCGAACAACAAAATGGAACAACGAAATCGAACAACGAAATCGAACAACGAAATCGAACAACGAAATCGAATAACGAATCGAACAACGAAATCGAACAACGAAATAGAACAACGAAATTGAACAACGAAATCCAACTTCGATATCGAACAACGAAATCGAACAACGAAATCGAACAACGAAATCGAACAACGAAATCGAATAACGAATCGAACAACGAAATCGAACAACGAAAACGAACAACAAATTCGAACAACGAATTCGAATCACTAAATCGAATAACGAAATCGAACAACGAAATCGAACAACGAAATCGAACAACGAAATCGAACAACGAAATCGAACAACGAAATCGAACAACGAAATCTAAAAACGAAATCGAACAACAAAATGGAACAACGAAATCGAACAACGAAATCGAACAACGAAATCGAACAACGAAATCGAACAACGAAATCGAACAACGAAATCGAACAACGAAATCGAACAACGAAATCGAACAACGAAATCGAACAACGAAATCTAACAACGAAATCTAACAACGAAATCGTACAACAAAATGGAACAACGAAATCGAACAACGAAATCGAACAACGAAATCGAATAACCAATCGAACAACGAAATCGAACAACGAAGACGAACAACGAATTCGAATCACTAAATCGAATAACGAAATCGAACAACGAAATCGAACAACGAAATCTAACAACGAAATCGAACAACGAAATCGAACAACGAAATCGAACAACGATATCGAACAACGAAATGGAACAACGAAATCGAACAACGAAATTGAACAACGAAATCGAATAACGAATCGAACAACGAAATCGAACAACGAAATAGAACAACGTAATAGAACAACGAAATTGACCTACGAAATCCAACTTCTATATCGAACAACGAAATCGAACAACGGAATCGGACAACGAAATCGAACAACGAAATCGAACAACGAAATCGAACAACGAAATCGAACAACAAAATCGAACAACGAAATCGAACAACGAAATCGAACAACGAAATCGAACTTCGAAATCGAACAACGAAATCGAACAACGAAATCGAACAACCAAATCGAACAACGAAATGGAACAACGAAATCGAACAACGAAATCGAACAACGAAATCGAACAACGAAATCGAACAACGAAATCGAATAACGAATCGAACAACGAAATCGAACAACGAAATCGAACAACGCAATCGAACAACGAAATCGAATCACGAAATCATGCAACAATATAGAACAACGAAAACGAACAACGAAATCGAACAACGGAATCGGACAACGAAATCGAACAACGAAATCGAACAACGAAATCGAACAACGAAATCGAACAACAAAATCGAACAACGAAATCGAACAACGAAATCGAACAACGAAATCGAACAACGAAATCGAACAACGAAATGGAACAACGAAATCGAACAACGAAATCGAACAACGAAATCGAACAACGAAATCGAATAACGAATCGAACAACGAAATCGAACAACGAAATAGAACAACGAAATTGAACTACGAAATCCAACTTTGATATCGAACAACGAAATCGAACAACGAAATCGAACAACGTAATCGAACAACGAAATCGAACAACGAAATCGAACAACGAAATCGAACAACGAAATCGAACAACGAAATCGAACAACAAAATGGAACAACGAAATCGAACAACGAAATGGAACAACGAAATCGAACAACGAAATCGAACAACGAAATCGAACAACGAAATCGAACAACGAAATCGAACAACGAAATCGAACAACGAAATCTAACAACGAAATCGAACAACGAAATCGAACAACGAAATCGAACAACGAAATCGAACAACGAAATGGAACAACGAAATCGAACAACGAAATCGAACAACGAAATCGAACAACCAAATCGAACAACGAAATGGAACAACGAAATCGAACAACGAAATCGAACAACGAAATCGAACAACGAAATCGAACAACGAAATCGAATAACGAATCGAACAACGAAATCGAACAACGAAATAGAACAACGAAATTGAACTACGAAATCCAACTTTGATATCGAACAACGAAATCGAACAACGAAATCGAACAACGTAATCGAACAACGAAATCGAACAACGAAATCGAACAACGAAATCGAACAACGAAATCGAACAACAAAATGGAACAACGAAATCGAACAACGAAATGGAACAACGAAATCGAACAACGAAATCGAACAACGAAATCGAACAACGAAATCGAACAACGAAATCGAACAACGAAATCGAACAACGAAATCTAACAACGAAATCGAACAACGAAATCGAACAACGAAATCGAATAACGAATCGAACAACGAAATCGAACAACGAAATAGAAAAACGAAATTGAACAACTAAATCCAACTTCGATATCGAACAACGAAATCGAACAACAAACTGAAACCACTAAATCGAACCACGAAATAGAACAACGAAATGGAACAGCGCAATCGAACAACGAAATCGAACAACGAAATCGAACAACGAAATCGAACAACGAAATCTAACAACGAAATCGAACAACGAAATCGAACAACGAAATCGAACAACGAAATCGAACAACGAAATCGAACAACGAAATCGAACAACGAAATCGAACAATGAAATCGAACAACGAAATCGAACAACGAAATCGAACAACGAAATCGAACAACGAAATCGAACAACGAAATCGAATAACGAATCGAACAACGAAATCGAACAACGAAATAGAACAACGAAATAGAACAACGAAATTGACCTACGAAATCCAACTTCGATATCGAACAACGAAATCGAACAACGAAATCGAACAACGAAATCGAACAACGAAATCGAACAACGAAATCGAACAACGAAATCGAACAACGAAATCGAACAACGAAATCGAACAACGAAATCTAACAACGAAATCGAACAACGAAATCGAACAACAAAATGGAACAACGAAATCGAACAACGAAATCGAACAACGAAATCGAACAACGAAATCGAACAACGAAATCGAATAACGAATCGAACAACGAAATCGAACAACGAAATAGAACAACGAAATTGAACAACGAAATCCAACTTCGATATCGAACAACGAAATCGAACACCAAACTGAAACCACTAAATCGAACCACGAAATAGAACAACGAAATGGAACAACGCAATCGAACAACGAAATCGAACAACGAAATCGAACAACGAAATCGATCAACGAAATCGAACAACGAAATCGAACAACGAAATCGAACAAAGAAATCGAACAACGAAATCGAACAACGAAATCGAACAACGAAATCGAACAACGAAATGGAACAACGAAATCGAACAACGAAATCGAACAACGAAATCGAACAACGAAATCGAACAACGAAATCGAACAACGAAATCGAACAACAAAATCGAACAACGAAATCGAACAACGAAATCGAACAACGAAATCGAACAACGAAATCTAACAACGAAATCGAACAACGAAATCGAACAACAAAATGGAACAACCAAATCGAACAACGAAATCGAACAACGAAATCGAACAACGAAATCGAAAAACGAAATCGAACAACGAAATCGAACAACAAAATGGAACAACCAAATCGAACAACGAAATCGAACAACGAAATCGAACAACGAAATCGAACAACGAAATCGAATAACGAATCGAACAACGAAATCGAACAACGAAAACGAACAACGAATTCGAACAACGAATTCGAATC
Organism: Neocrepidodera transversa; assembly: GCA_963243735.1. Classification (NCBI taxonomy): domain Eukaryota; kingdom Metazoa; phylum Arthropoda; class Insecta; order Coleoptera; family Chrysomelidae; genus Neocrepidodera; species Neocrepidodera transversa. The sequence goes on from CAUJLB010000030.1 coordinate 384,176, forward strand.
ACTAAATCGAATAACGAAATCGAACAACGAAATCGAACAACGAAATCGAACAACGAAATCGAACAACAAAATGGAACAACGAAATCGAACAACGAAATCGAACAACGAAATCGAACAACGAAATCGAACAACAAAAGGGAACAACGAAATCGAACAACGAAATCGAACAACGAAATCGATTAACGAATCGAACAACGAAATCGAACAACGAAATAGAACAACGAAATTGAACAACGAAATCCAACTTCGATATCGAACAACGAAATCGAACAACAAACTGAAACCACTATTAATCGAACCACGAAATAGAACAACGAAATGGAACAACGCAATCGAACAACGAAATCGAACAACGAAATCGAACAACGAAATAGAACAACGAAATAGAACAACGAAATTGAACAACGAAATCCAACTTCGATATCGAACAACGAAATCGAACAACAAACTGAAACCACTAAATCGAACCACGAAATAGAACAACGAAATGGAACAACGCAATCGAACAACGAAATCGAACAACGAAATCGAACAACGAAATCGAACAACGAAATCGAACAACGAAATCGAACAACGAAATCGAACAACGAAATCGAACAACGAAATAGAACAACGAAATTGAACAACGAAATCCAACTTCGATATCGAACAACGAAATCGAACAACAAACTGAAACCACTAAATCGAACCACGAAATAGAACAACGAAATGGAACAACGCAATCGAACAACGAAATCGAACAACGAAATCGAACAACGAAATCGAACAACGAAATCGAACAACGAAATCGAACAACGAAATCGAACAACGAAATCGAACAACGAAATAGAACAACGAAATGGAACAACGAAATCGAACAACGAAATCGAACAACGAAATCGAACAACGAAATCGAACAACAAAATCGAACAACGAAATCGAACAACGAAATCGAACAACGAAATCTAACAACGAAATCGAAATCGAACAACGAAATCGAACAACGAAATCGAACAACGAAATCGAACAACAAAATCGAACAACGAAATCGAACAACGAAATCGAACAACGAAATCGAACTTCGAAATCGAACAACGAAATCGAACAACGAAATCGAACAACGATATCGAACAACGAAATGGAACAACGAAATCGAACAACGAAATCGAACAACGAAATCGAACAACGAAATCGAACAACGAAATCGAATCACTAAATCGAATAACGAAATCGAACAACGAAATCGAACAACGAAATCGAACAACGAAATCTAACAACGAAATCGAACAACAAAATGGAACAACGAAATCGAACAACGAAATCGAACAACGAAATCGAACAACGAAATCGAACAACAAAATGGAACAACGAAATCGAACAACGAAATCGATTAACGAATCGAACAACGAAATCGAACAACGAAATAGAACAACGAAATTGAACAACGAAATCCAACTTCGATATCGAACAACGAAATCGAACAACAAACTGAAACCACTATTAATCGAACCACGAAATAGAACAACGAAATGGAACAACGCAATCGAACAACGAAATCGAACAACGAAATCGAACAACGAAATAGAACAACGAAATAGAACAACGAAATTGAACAACGAAATCCAACTTCGATATCGAACAACGAAATCGAACAACAAACTGAAACCACTAAATCGAACCACGAAATAGAACAACGAAATGGAACAACGCAATCGAACAACGAAATCGAACAATGAAATCGAACAACGAAATCGAACAACGAAATCGAACAACGAAATCGAACAACGAAATCGAACAACGAAATCGAACAACGAAATAGAACAACGAAATTGAACAACGAAATCCAACTTCGATATCGAACAACGAAATCGAACAACAAACTGAAACCACTAAATCGAACCACGAAATAGAACAACGAAATGGAACAACGCAATCGAACAACGAAATCGAACAACGAAATCGAACAACGAAATCGAACAACGAAATCGAACAACGAAATCGAACAACGAAATCGAACAACGAAATCGAACAACGAAATAGAACAACGAAATGGAACAACGAAATCGAACAACGAAATCGAACAACGAAATCGAACAACGAAATCGAACAACAAAATCGAACAACGAAATCGAACAACGAAATCGAACAACGAAATCGAACAACGAAATCTAACAACGAAATCGAAATCGAACAACGAAATCGAACAACGAAATCGAACAACGAAATCGAACAACAAAATCGAACAACGAAATCGAACAACGAAATCGAACAACGAAATCGAACTTCGAAATCGAACAACGAAATCGAACAACGAAATCGAACAACGAAATCGAACAACGAAATCGAATAACGAATCGAACAACGAAATCGAACAACGAAATAGAACAACGAAATCGAACAACGAAATCGAACAACGTAATCGAACAACGAAATCGAACAACGAAATCTAACAACGAAATCGAACAACGAAATCGAACAACGAAATCGAACAACGAAATCGAACAACGTAATCGAACAACGAAATCGAACAACGAAATCTAACAACGAAATCGAACAACGAAATCGAACAACAAAATGGAACAACGAAATCGAACAACGAAATCGAACAACGAAATCGAACAACGAAATCGAATAACGAATCGAACAACGAAATCGAACAACGAAATAGAACAACGAAATTGAACAACGAAATCCAACTTCGATATCGTACAACGAAATCGAACAACAAACTGAAACCACTAAATCGAACCACGAAATATAACAACGAAATGGAACAACGCAATCGAACAACGAAATCGAACAACGAAATCGAACAACGAAATCGAACAACGAAATCGAACAACGAAATGGAACAACGAAATCGAACAACGAAATCGAACAACGAAATAGAACCACGAAATCATACAACAATATAGAACAACGAAAACGAACAACGAAATCGAACAACGGAATCGGACAACGAAATCGAACAACGAAATCTAACAACGAAATCGAACAACGAAATGGAACAACGAAATCGAACAACAAAATCGAACAACGAAATCGAACAACGAAATCGAACAACGAAATCGAACAACGAAAACGAACAACGAATTCGAACAACGAATTCGAATCACTAAATCGAATAACGAAATGGAACAACGAAATCGAACAACGAAATCGAACAACGAAATCGAACAACGAAATCGAACAACGAAATCGAACAACGAAATGGAACAACGAAATCGAACAACGAAATCGAACAACGAAATAGAACAACGAAATCGAACAACGAAATCGAACAACGAAATCGAACAACGAAATCGAATAACGAATCGAACAACGAAATCGAACAACGAAATAGAACAACGAAATAGAACAACGAAATTGACCTACGAAATCCAACTTCGATATCGAACAACGAAATCGAACAACGAAATCGAACAACGAAATCGAACAACGAAATCGAACAACGAAATCGAACAACGAAATCGAACAACGAAATCGAACAACGAAATCGAACAACGAAATCTAACAACGAAATCGAACAACGAAATCGAACAACAAAATGGAACAACGAAATCGAACAACGAAATCGAACAACGAAATCGAACAACGAAATCGAACAACGAAATCGAACAACGAAATCGAACAACGAAATCGAACAACGAAATCGAACAACGAAATCGAACAACGAATCGAACAACGAAATCGAACAACGAAATAGAACAACGAAATAGAACAACGAAATTGACCTACGAAATCCAACTTCGATATCGAACAACGAAATCGAACAACGAAATCGAACAACGAAATCGAACAACGAAATCGAACAACGAAATCGAACAACGAAATCGAACAACGAAATCGAACAACGAAATCGAACAACGAAATCTAACAACGAAATCGAACAACGAAATCGAACAACAAAATGGAACAACGAAATCGAACAACGAAATCGAACAACGAAATCGAACAACGAAATCGAATAACGAATCGAACAACGAAATCGAACAACGAAATAGAACAACGAAATTGAACAACGAAATCCAACTTCGATATCGAACAACGAAATCGAACACCAAACTGAAACCACTAAATCGAACCACGAAATAGAACAACGAAATGGAACAACGCAATCGAACAACGAAATCGAACAACGAAATCGAACAACGAAATCGATCAACGAAATCGAACAACGAAATCGAACAACGAAATCGAACAAAGAAATCGAACAACGAAATCGAACAACGAAATCGAACAACGAAATCGAACAACGAAATGGAACAACGAAATCGAACAACGAAATCGAACAACGAAATCGAACAACGAAATCGAACAACGAAATCGAACAACGAAATCGAACAACAAAATCGAACAACGAAATCGAACAACGAAATCGAACAACGAAATCGAACAACGAAATCTAACAACGAAATCGAACAACGAAATCGAACAACAAAATGGAACAACCAAATCGAATAACGAAATCGAACAACGAAATCGAACAACGAAATCGAAAAACGAAATCGAACAACGAAATCGAACAACAAAATGGAACAACCAAATCGAACAACGAAATCGAACAACGAAATCGAACAACGAAATCGAACAACGAAATCGAATAACGAATCGAACAACGAAATCGAACAACGAAAACGAACAACGAATTCGAACAACGAATTCGAATCACTAAATCGAATAACGAAATCGAACAACGAAATCGAACAACGAAATCGAACAACGAAATCGAACAACAAAATGGAACAACGAAATCGAACAACGAAATCGAACAACGAAATCGAACAACGAAATCGAACAACGAAATCGAACAACAAAAGGGAACAACGAAATCGAACAACGAAATCGAACAACGAAATCGATTAACGAATCGAACAACGAAATCGAACAACGAAATAGAACAACGAAATTGAACAACGAAATCCAACTTCGATATCGAACAACGAAATCGAACAACAAACTGAAACCACTATTAATCGAACCACGAAATAGAACAACGAAATGGAACAACGCAATCGAACAACGAAATCGAACAACGAAATCGAACAACGAAATAGAACAACGAAATAGAACAACGAAATTGAACAACGAAATCCAACTTCGATATCGAACAACGAAATCGAACAACAAACTGAAACCACTAAATCGAACCACGAAATAGAACAACGAAATGGAACAACGAAATCGAACAACGAAATCGAACAACGAAATCGAACAACGAAAACGAACAACGAAATCGAACAACGAAATCGAACAATGAAATCGAACAACGAAATAGAACAACGAAATTGAACAACGAAATCCAACTTCGATATCGAACAACGAAATCGAACAACAAACTGAAACCACTAAATCGAACCACGAAATAGAACAACGCAATCGAACAACGAAATCGAACAACGAAATCGAACAACGAAATCGAACAACGAAATCGAACAACGAAATCGAACAACGAAATCGAACAACGAAATCGAACAACGAAATCGAACAACGAAATAGAACAACGAAATTGAACAACGAAATCCAACTTCGATATCGAACAACGAAATCGAACAACAAACTGAAACCACTAAATCGAACCACGAAATAGAACAACGAAATGGAACAACGCAATCGAACAACGAAATCGAACAACGAAATCGAACAACGAAATCGAACAACGAAATCGAACAACGAAATCGAACAACGAAATCGAACAACGAAATCGAACAACGAAATAGAACAACGAAATGGAACAACGAAATCGAACAACGAAATCGAACAACGAAATCGAACAACGAAATCGAACAACAAAATCGAACAACGAAATCGAACAACGAAATCGAACAACGAAATCGAACAACGAAATCTAACAACGAAATCGAAATCGAACAACGAAATCGAACAACGAAATCGAACAACAAAATCGAACAACGAAATCGAACAACGAAATCGAACAACGAAATCGAACTTCGAAATCGAACAACGAAATCGAACAACGAAATCGAACAACGATATCGAACAACGAAATGGAACAACGAAATCGAACAACGAAATCGAACAACGAAATCGAACAACGAAATCGAACAACGAAATCGAATCACTAAATCGAATAACGAAATCGAACAACGAAATCGAACAACGAAATCGAACAACGAAATCTAACAACGAAATCGAACAACAAAATGGAACAACGAAATCGAACAACGAAATCGAACAACGAAATCGAACAACGAAATCGAACAACAAAATGGAACAACGAAATCGAACAACGAAATCGATTAACGAATCGAACAACGAAATCGAACAACGAAATAGAACAACGAAATTGAACAACGAAATCCAACTTCGATATCGAACAACGAAATCGAACAACAAACTGAAACAACTATTAATCGAACCACGAAATAGAACAACGAAATGGAACAACGCAATCGAACAACGAAATCGAACAACGAAATCGAACAACGAAATAGAACAACGAAATAGAACAACGAAATTGAACAACGAAATCCAACTTCGATATCGAACAACGAAATCGAACAACAAACTGAAACCACTAAATCGAACCACGAAATAGAACAACGAAATGGAACAACGCAATCGAACAACGAAATCGAACAATGAAATCGAACAACGAAATCGAACAACGAAATCGAACAACGAAATCGAACAACGAAATCGAACAACGAAATCGAACAACGAAATAGAACAACGAAATTGAACAACGAAATCCAACTTCGATATCGAACAACGAAATCGAACAACAAACTGAAACCACTAAATCGAACCACGAAATAGAACAACGAAATGGAACAACGCAATCGAACAACGAAATCGAACAACGAAATCGAACAACGAAATCGAACAACGAAATCGAACAACGAAATCGAACAACGAAATCGAACAACGAAATCGAACAACGAAATAGAACAACGAAATGGAACAACGAAATCGAACAACGAAATCGAACAACGAAATCGAACAACGAAATCGAACAACGAAATCGAACAACGAAATCTAACAACGAAATCGAAATCGAACAACGAAATCGAACAACGAAATCGAACAACGAAATCGAACAACAAAATCGAACAACGAAATCGAACAACGAAATCGAACAACGAAATCGAACTTCGAAATCGAACAACGAAATCGAACAACGAAATCGAACAACGATATCGAACAACGAAATGGAACAACGAAATCGAACAACGAAATCGAACAACGAAATCGAACAACGAAATCGAACAACGAAATCGAATAACGAATCGAACAACGAAATCGAACAACGAAATAGAACAACGAAATAGAACAACGAAATTCAACTACGAAATCCAACTTCGATATCGAACAACGAAATCGAACAACGAAATCGAACAACGTAATCGAACAACGAAATCGAACAACGAAATCTAACAACGAAATCGAACAACGAAATCGAACAACAAAATGGAACAACGAAATCGAACAACGAAATCGAACAACGAAATCGAACAACGAAATCGAATAACGAATCGAACAACGAAATCGAACAACGAAATAGAACAACGAAATTGAACAACGAAATCCAACTTCGATATCGTACAACGAAATCGAACAACAAACTGAAACCACTAAATCGAACCACGAAATATAACAACGAAATGGAACAACGCAATCGAACAACGAAATCGAACAACGAAATCGAACAACGAAATCGAACAACGAAATCGAACAACGAAATGGAACAACGAAATCGAACAACGAAATCGAACAACGAAATAGAACCACGAAATCATACAACAATATAGAACAACGAAAACGAACAACGAAATCGAACAACGGAATCGGACAACGAAATCGAACAACGAAATCTAACAACGAAATCGAACAACGAAATGGAACAACGAAATCGAACAACAAAATCGAACAACGAAATCGAACAACGAAATCGAACAACGAAATCGAACAACGAAAACGAACAACGAATTCGAACAACGAATTCGAATCACTAAATCGAATAACGAAATGGAACAACGAAATCGAACAACGAAATCGAACAACGAAATCGAACAACGAAATCGAACAACGAAATCGAACAACGAAATGGAACAACGAAATCGAACAACGAAATCGAACAACGAAATAGAACAACGAAATCATACAACAATATAGAACAACGAAAACGAACAACGAAATCGAACAACGGAATCGGACAACGAAATCGAACAACGAAATCGAACAACGAAATCGATCAACGAAATCGAACAACGAAATCGAACAACGAAATCGAACAACGAAATCGAACAACGAAATGGAACAACGAAATCGAACAACAAAATCGAACAACGAAATCGAACAACGAAATCGAACAATGAAATCGAACAACGAAAACGAACAACGAATTCGAACAACGAATTCGAATCACTAAATCGAATAACGAAATCGAACAACGAAATCGAACAACGAAATCGAACAACGAAATCGAACAACGAAATCGAACAACGAAATCTAACAACGAAATCGAACAACAAAATGGAACAACGAAATCGAACAACGAAATCGAACAACGAAATCGAACAACGAAATCGAACAACAAAATGGAACAACGAAATCGAACAACGAAATCGAACAACGAAATCGATTAACGAATCGAACAACGTAATCGAACAACGAAAAATAGAACAACGAAATTGAACAACGAAATCCAACTTCGATATCGAACAACGAAATCGAACAACAAACTGAAACCACTATAAATCGAACCACGAAATAGAACAAGGAATTGGAACAACGCAATCGAACAACGAAATCGAACCACGAAATCATGCAACAATATAGAACAACGAAAACGAACAACGAAATCGAACAACGGAATCGGACAACGAAATCGAACAACGAAATCGAACAACGAAATCGATCAACGAAATCTAACAACGAAATCGAACAACGAAATCGAACAGCGAAATCGAACAACGAAATCGAACAACGAAATCGAACAACGAAATCCAACAACAAAATCGAACAACGAAATCGAACAACGAAATCGAACAACGAAATAGAACAACCTAATAGAACAACGAAATTGACCTACGAAATCCAACTTCGATATCGAACAACGAAATCGAACAACGAAATCGAACAACGAAATCGAACAACGAAATCGAACAACGAAATCGAACAACGAAATCGAACAACGAAATCGAACAACGAAATCGAACAACGAAATCTAACAACGAAATCGAACAACGAAATCGAACAACAAAATGGAACAACGAAATCGAACAACGAAATCGAACAACGAAATCGAACAACGAAATCGAATAACGAATCGAACAACGAAATCGAACAACGAAATAGAACAACGAAATTGAACAACGAAATCCAACTTCGATATCGAACAACGAAATCGAACACCAAACTGAAACCACTAAATCGAACCACGAAATAGAACAACGAAATGGAACAACGCAATCGAACAACGAAATCGAACAACGAAATCGAACAACGAAATCGATCAACGAAATCGAACAACGAAATCGAACAACGAAATCGAACAACGAAATCGAACAACGAAATGGAACAACGAAATCGAACAACGAAATCGAACAACGAAATCGAACAACGAAATCGAACAACGAAATCGAACAACAAAATCGAACAACGAAATCGAACAACGAAATCGAACAACGAAATCGAACAACGAAATCTAACAACGAAATCGAACAACGAAATCGAACAACAAAATGGAACAACCAAATCGAACAACGAAATCGAACAACGAAATCGAACAACGAAATCGAACAACGAAATCGAACAACGAAATCGAATAACGAATCGAACAACGAAATCGAACAACGAAAACGAACAACGAATTCGAATAACGAATTCGAATCACTAAATCGAATAACGAAATCGAACAACGAAATCGAACAACGAAATCGAACAACGAAATCGAACAACGAAATCGAACAACGAAATCGATCAACGAAATCGAACAACGAAATCGAACAACGAAATCGAACAACGAAATCGAACAACGAAATCGAACAACGAAATCGAACAACGAAATGGAACAACGAAATCGAACAACGAAATCGAACAACGAAATCGAACAACGAAATCGAACAACGAAATCGAACAACAAAATCGAACAACGAAATCGAACAACGAAATCGAACAACGAAATCGAACAACGAAATCTAACAACGAAATCGAACAACGAAATCGAACAACAAAATGGAACAACGAAATCGAACAACGAAATCGAACAACGAAATCGAACAACGAAATCGAATAACGAATCGAACAACGAAATCGAACAACGAAATAGAACAACGAAATTGAACAACGAAATCCAACTTCGATATCGAACAACGAAATCGAACACCAAACTGAAACCACTAAATCGAACCACGAAATAGAACAACGAAATGGAACAACGCAATCGAACAACGAAATGGAACAACGCAATCGAACAACGAAATCGATCAACGAAATCGAACAACGAAATCGAACAACGAAATCGAACAACGAAATCGAACAACGAAATCGAACATCGAAATCTAACAACGAAATCGAACAACAAAATGGAACAACGAAATCGAACAACGAAATCGAACAACGAAATCGAACAACGAAATCGAACAACGAAATGGAACAACGCAATCGAACAACGAAATCGAACCACGAAATCATGCAACAATATAGAACAACGAAATCGAACAACGAAATCCAACAACAAAATGGAACAACGAAATCGAACAACGAAATCGAACAACGAAATCGAACAACGAAATCGAATAACGAATCGAACAACGAAATCGAACAACGAAATGGAACAACGCAATCGAACAACGAAATCGAACCACGAAATCATGCAACAATATAGAACAACGAAATCGAACAACGAAATCCAACAATAAAATGGAACAACGAAATCGAACAACGAAATCGTACAACAAAATGGAACAACGAAATCGTACAACGAAATCGAACAACGAAATCGAACAACGAAATCGAATAACGAATCGAACAACGAAATCGAACAACGAAAACGAACAACGAATTCGAACAACGAATTCGAATCACTAAATCGAATAACGAAATCGAACATCGAAATCGAACAACGAAATCTAACAACGAAATCGAACAACGAAATCGTACAACAAAATGGAACAACGAAATCGAACAACGAAATCGAACAACGAAATCGAACAACGAAATCGAATAACGAATCGAACAACGAAATCGAACAACGAAAACGAACAACGAATTCGAACAACGAATTCGAATCACTAAATCGAATAACGAAATCGAACAACGAAATCGAACAACGAAATCGAACAACGAAATCGAACAACGAAATCTAACAACGAAATAGAACAACAAAATGGAACAACGAAATCGAACAACGAAATCGAACAACGAAATCGAACAACGAAATCGAACAACGAAATCTAACAACGAAATCGAACAACGAAATCGAACAACAAAATGGAACAACGAAATCGAACAACGAAATCGAACAACGAAATCGAACAACGAAATCGAATAACGAATCGAACAACGAAATCGAACAACGAAATAGAACAACGAAATTGAACAACGAAATCCAACTTCGATATCGAACAACGAAATCGAACAACAAACTGAAACCACTAAATCGAACCACGAAATAGAACAACGAAATGGAACAACGCTGTCGAACAACGAAATCGAACAACGAAATCGAACAACGAAATCGAACAACGAAATCGAAGAACGAAATCGAACAACGAAATTGAACAACGAAATCGAACAAGGAAATCGAACAACGAAATCGAACAACAAAATCGAACAACGAAATCGAACAACGAAATCGAACAACGAAATCGAACAACGAAATCGAACAACGAAATCGAACAACGAAATCGAACAACGAAATCGAACAACGAAATGGAACAACGAAATCGAACAACGAAATCGAACAACGAAATAGAACAACGAAATCATACAACAATATAGAACAACGAAAACGAACAACGAAATCGAACAACGGAATCGGACAACGAAATCGAACAACGAAATCGAACAACGAAATCGATCAACGAAATCGAACAACGAAATCGAACAACGAAATCGAACAACGAAATCGAACAACGAAATCGAACAACAAAATGGAACAACGAAATCGAACAACGAAATCGAACAACGAAATCGAACAACGAAATAGAACAACGAAATCATACAACAATATAGAACAACGAAAACGAACAACGAAATCGAACAACGGAATCGGACAACGAAATCGAACAACGAAATCGAACAACGAAATCGATCAACGAAATCGAACAACGAAATGGAACAACGAAATCGAACAACAAAATCGAACAACGAAATCGAACAACGAAATCGAACAATGAAATCGAACAACGAAAACGAACAACGAATTCGAACAACGAATTCGAATCACTAAATCGAATAACGAAATCGAACAACGAAATCGAACAACGAAATCGAACAACGAAATCGAACAACGAAATCTAACAACGAAATCGAACAACAAAATGGAACAACGAAATCGAACAACGAAATCGAACAACGAAATCGAACAACGAAATCGAACAACGAAATCGAACAACAAAATGGAACAACGAAATCGAACAACGAAATCGAACAACGAAATCGATTAACGAATCGAACAACGTAATCGAACAACGAAATAGAACAACGAAATTGAACAACGAAATCCAACTTCGATATCGAACAACGAAATCGAACAACAAACTGAAACCACTATAAATCGAACCACGAAATAGAACAAGGAATTGGAACAACGCAATCGAACAACGAAATCGAACCACGAAATCATGCAACAATATAGAACAACGAAAACGAACAACGAAATCGAACAACGGAATCGGACAACGAAATCGAACAACGAAATCGAACAACGAAATCGATCAACGAAATCGAACAACGAAATCGAACAACGAAATCGAACAGCGAAATCGAACAACGAAATCGAACAACGAAATCGAACAACGAAATCCAACAACAAAATCGAACAACGAAATCGAACAACGAAATCGAACAACGAAATAGAACAACGTAATAGAACAACGAAATTGACCTACGAAATCCAACTTCGATATCGAACAACGAAATCGAACAACGAAATCGAACAACGAAATCGAACAACGAAATCGAACAACGAAATCGAACAACGAAATCGAACAACGAAATCGAACAACGAAATCGAACAACGAAATCGAACAACGAAATCTAACAACGAAATCGAACAACGAAATCGAACAACAAAATGGAACAACGAAATCGAACAACGAAATCGAACAACGAAATCGAACAACGAAATCGAATAACGAATCGAACAACGAAATCGAACAACGAAATCGAACAACGAAATCGAACAACGAAATCTAACAACGAAATCGAACAACGAAATCGAACAACAAAATGGAACAACCAAATCGAACAACGAAATCGAACAACGAAATCGAACAACGAAATCGAACAACGAAATCGAATAACGAATCGAACAACGAAATCGAACAACGAAAACGAACAACGAATTCGAACAACGAATTCGAATCACTAAATCGAATAACGAAATCGAACAACGAAATCGAACAACGAAATCGAACAACGAAATCGAACAACGAAATCGAACAACGAAATCGATCAACGAAATCGAACAACGAAATCGAACAACGAAATCGAACAACGAAATCGAACAACGAAATCGAACAACGAAATCGAACAACGAAATGGAACAACGAAATCGAACAACGAAATCGAACAACGAAATCGAACAACGAAATCGAACAACGAAATCGAACAACAAAATCGAACAACGAAATCGAACAACGAAATCGAACAACGAAATCTAACAACGAAATCGAACAACGAAATCGAACAACAAAATGGAACAACCAAATCGAACAACGAAATCGAACAACGAAATCGAACAACGAAATCGAACAACGAAATCGAATAACGAATCGAACAACGAAATCGAACAACGAAAACGAACAACGAATTCGAACAACGAATTCGAATCACTAAATCGAATAACGAAATCGAACAACGAAATCGAACAACGAAATCGAACAACGAAATCGAACAACGAAATCGAACAACGAAATCGATCAACGAAATCGAACAACGAAATCGAACAACGAAATCGAACAACGAAATCGAACAACGAAATCGAACAACGAAATCGAACAACGAAATGGAACAACGAAATCGAACAACGAAATCGAACAACGAAATCGAACAACGAAATCGAACAACGAAATCGAACAACAAAATCGAACAACGAAATCGAACAACGAAATCGAACAACGAAATCGAACAACGAAATCTAACAACGAAATCGAACAACGAAATCGAACAACAAAATGGAACAACGAAATCGAACAACGAAATCGAACAACGAAATCGAATAACGAATCGAACAACGAAATCGAACAACGAAATAGAACAACGAAATTGAACAACGAAATCCAACTTCGATATCGAACAACGAAATCGAACACCAAACTGAAAACACTAAATCGAACCACGAAATAGAACAACGAAATGGAACAACGCAATCGAACAACGAAATGGAACAACGCAATCGAACAACGAAATCGATCAACGAAATCGAACAACGAAATCGAACAACGAAATCGAACAACGAAATCGAACAACGAAATCGAACAACGAAATCTAACAACGAAATCGAACAACAAAATGGAACAACGAAATCGAACAACGAAATCGAACAACGAAATCGAACAACGAAATCGAACAACGAAATTGAACAACGCAATCGAACAACGAAATCGAACCACGAAATCATGCAACAATATAGAACAACGAAATCGAACAACGAAATCCAACAACAAAATGGAACAACGAAATCGAACAACGAAATCGAACAACGAAATCGAACAACGAAATCGAATAACGAATCGAACAACGAAATCGAACAACGAAATGGAACAACGCAATCGAACAACGAAATCGAACCACGAAATCATGCAACAATATAGAACAACGAAATCGTACAACGAAATCCAACAACAAAATGGAACAACGAAATCGAACAACGAAATCGTACAACAAAATGGAACAACGAAATCGAACAACGAAATCGAACAACGAAATCGAACAACGAAATCGAATAACGAATCGAACAACGAAATCGAACAACGAAAACGAACAACGAATTCGAACAACGAATTCGAATCACTAAATCGAATAACGAAATCGAACAACGAAATCGAACAACGAAATCTAACAACGAAATCGAACAACGAAATCGTACAACAAAATGGAACAACGAAATCGAACAACGAAATCGAACAACGAAATCGAATAACGAATCGAACAACGAAATCGAACAACGAAAACGAACAACGAATTCGAACAACGAATTCGAATCACTAAATCGAATAACGAAATCGAACAACGAAATCGAACAACGAAATCGAACAACGAAATCGAACAACGAAATCTAACAACGAAATCGAACAACAAAATGGAACAACGAAATCGAACAACGAAATCGAACAACGAAATCGAACAACGAAATCGAACAACGAAATCTAACAACGAAATCGAACAACGAAATCGAACAACAAAATGGAACAACGAAATCGAACAACGAAATCGAACAACGAAATCGAACAACGAAATCGAATAACGAATCGAACAACGAAATCGAACAACGAAATCGAACAACGAAATCCAACAACAAAATCGAACAACGAAATCGAACAACGAAATCGAACAACGAAATAGAACAACGTAATAGAACAACGAAATTGACCTACGAAATCCAACTTCGATATCGAACAACGAAATCGAACAACGAAATCGAACAACGAAATCGAACAACGAAATCGAACAACGAAATCGAACAACGAAATCGAACAACGAAATCGAACAACGAAATCGAACAACGAAATCTAACAACGAAATCGAACAACGAAATCGAACAACAAAATGGAACAACGAAATCGAACAACGAAATCGAACAACGA
Organism: Neocrepidodera transversa; assembly: GCA_963243735.1. Taxonomy (NCBI): domain Eukaryota; kingdom Metazoa; phylum Arthropoda; class Insecta; order Coleoptera; family Chrysomelidae; genus Neocrepidodera; species Neocrepidodera transversa. The sequence goes on from CAUJLB010000030.1 coordinate 400,153, forward strand.
AATCGAACAACGAAATCGAATAACGAATCGAACAACGAAATAGAACAACGAAATGGAACAACGCAATCGAACAACGAAATCGAACAACGAAATCGAACAACGAAATCGAACAACGAAATCGAACAACGAAATCGAACAACGAAATTGAACAACGAAATCGAACAACGAAATCGAACAACGAAATCGAACAACGAAATCTAACAACGAAATCGAACAACAAAATGGAACAACGAAATCGAACAACGAAATCGAACAACGAAATCGAACAACGAAATCGAACAACGAAATCTAACAACGAAATCGAACAACGAAATCGAACAACAAAATGGAACAACGAAATCGAACAACGAAATCGAACAACGAAATCGAACAACGAAATCGAATAACGAATCGAACAACGAAATCGAACAACGAAATAGAACAACGAAATTGAACAACGAAATCCAACTTCGATATCGAACAACGAAATCGAACAACAAACTGAAACCACTAAATCGAACCACGAAATAGAACAACGAAATGGAACAACGCAATCGAACAACGAAATCGAACAACGAAATCGAACAACGAAATCGAACAACGAAATCGAACAACGAAATCGAACAACGAAATTGAACAACGAAATCGAACAAGGAAATCGAACAACGAAATCGAACAACAAAATCGAACAACGAAATCGAACAACGAAATCGAACAACGAAATCGAACAACGAAATCTAACAACGAAATCGAACAACGAAATCGTACAACAAAATGGAACAACGAAATCGAACAACGAAATCGAACAACGAAATCGAACAACGAAATCGAATAACGAATCGAACAACGAAATCGAACAACGAAAACGAACAACGAATTCGAACAACGAATTCGAATCACTAAATCGAATAACGAAATCGAACAACGAAATCGAACAACGAAATCGAACAACGAAATCGAACAACGAAATCTAACAACGAAATCGAACAACAAAATGGAACAACGAAATCGAACAACGAAATCGAACAACGAAATCGAACAACGAAATCGAACAACGAAATGGAACAACGCAATCGAACAACGAAATCGAACCACGAAATCATGCAACAATATAGAACAACGAAATCGAACAACGAAATCCAACAACAAAATGGAACAACGAAATCGAACAACGAAATCGAACAACGAAATCGAACAACGAAATCGAATAACGAATCGAACAACGAAATCGAACAACGAAATTGAACAACGAAATTGAACAACGAAATCCAACTTCGATATCGAACAACGACATCGAACAACAAACTGAAACCACTATAAATCGAACCACGAAATAGAACAACGAAATGGAACAACGCAATCGAACAACGAAATCGAATCACGAAATCATGCAACAATATAGAACAACGAAAACGAACAACGAAATCGAACAACGGAATCGGACAACGAAATCGAACAACGAAATCGAACAACGAAATCGAACAACGAAATCGAACAACAAAATCGAACAACGAAATCGAACAACGAAATCGAACAACGAAATCGAACAACGAAATCGAACTTCGAAATCGAACAACGAAATCGAACAACGAAATCGAACAACCAAATCGAACAACGAAATGGAACAACGAAATCGAACAACGAAATCGAACAACGAAATCGAACAACGAAATCGAACAACGAAATCGAATAACGAATCGAACAACGAAATCGAACAACGAAATAGAACAACGAAATTGAACTACGAAATCCAACTTTGATATCGAACAACGAAATCGAACAACGAAATCGAACAACGTAATCGAACAACGAAATCGAACAACGAAATCGAACAACGAAATCGAACAACGAAATCGAACAACAAAATGGAACAACGAAATCGAACAACGAAATGGAACAACGAAATCGAACAACGAAATCGAACAACGAAATCGAACAACGAAATCGAACAACGAAATCGAACAACGAAATCTAACAACGAAATCGAACAACGAAATCGAACAACGAAATCTAACAACGAAATCTAACAACGAAATCGTACAACAAAATGGAACAACGAAATCGAACAACGAAATCGAACAACGAAATCGAATAACCAATCGAACAACGAAATCGAACAACGAAAACGAACAACGAATTCGAATCACTAAATCGAATAACGAAATCGAACAACGAAATCGAACAACGAAATCTAACAACGAAATCGAACAACGAAATCGAACAACGAAATCGAACAACGAAATCGAACAACGATATCGAACAACGAAATGGAACAACGAAATCGAACAACGAAATTGAACAACGAAATCGAATAACGAATCGAACAACGAAATCGAACAACGAAATAGAACAACGTAATAGAACAACGAAATTGACCTACGAAATCCAACTTCTATATCGAACAACGAAATGGAACAACGCAATCGAACAACGAAATCGAACCACGAAATCGAACAACGAAATAGAACAACGAAATTGAACAACGAAATCCAACTTCGATATCGAACAACGAAATCGAACACCAAACTGAAACCACTAAATCGAACCACGAAATAGAACAACGAAATGGAACAACGCAATCGAACAACGAAATCGAACAACGAAATCGAACAACGAAATCGATCAACGAAATCGAACAACGAAATCGAACAAAGAAATCGAACAACGAAATCGAACAACGAAATCGAACAACGAAATCGAACAACGAAATGGAACAACGAAATCGAACAACGAAATCGAACAACGAAAACGAACAACGAATTCGAATCACTAAATCGAATAACGAAATCGAACAACGAAATCGAACAACGAAATCTAACAACGAAATCGAACAACGAAATCGAACAACGAAATCGAACAACGAAATCGAACAACGAAATCGAACAACGAAATCGAACAACGATATCGAACAACGAAATGGAACAACGAAATCGAACAACGAAATTGAACAACGAAATCGAATAACGAATCGAACAACGAAATCGAACAACGAAATAGAACAACGTAATAGAACAACGAAATTGACCTACGAAATCCAACTTCTATATCGAACAACGAAATCGAACACCAAACTGAAACCACTAAATCGAACCACGAAATAGAACAACGAAATGGAACAACGCAATCGAACAACGAAATCGAACAACGAAATCGAACAACGAAATCGATCAACGAAATCGAACAACGAAATCGAACAACGAAATCGAACAACGAAATCGAACAACGAAATCGAACAACGAAATCGAACAACGAAATCGAACAACGAAATGGAACAACGAAATCGAACAACGAAATCGAACAACGAAATCGAACAACGAAATCGAACAACAAAATCGAACAACGAAATCGAACAACGAAATCGAACAACGAAATCTAACAACGAAATCTAACAACGAAATCGAACAACGAAATCGAACAACAAAATGGAACAACCAAATCGAACAACGAAATCGAACAACGAAATCGAACAACGAAATCGAACAACGAAATCGAATAACGAATCGAACAACGAAATCGAACAACGAAAACGAACAACGAATTCGAACAACGAATTCGAATCACTAAATCGAATAACGAAATCGAACAACGAAATCGAACAACGAAATCGAACAACGAAATCGAACAACGAAATCGAACAACGAAATCGATCAACGAAATCGAACAACGAAATCGAACAACGAAATCGAACAACAAAATGGAACAACGAAATCGAACAACGAAATCGAACAACGAAATCGAACAACGAAATCGAACAACGAAATCTAACAACGAAATCGAACAGCGAAATCGAACAACGAAATCGAACAACGAAATCGAACAACGAAATCCAACAACAAAATCGAACAACGAAATCGAACAACGAAATCGAACAACGAAATAGAACAACGTAATAGAACAACGAAATTGACCTACGAAATCCAACTTCGATATCGAACAACGAAATCGAACAACGAAATCGAACAACGAAATCGAACAACGAAATCGAACAACGAAATCGAACAACGAAATCGAACAACGAAATCGAACAACGAAATCGAACAACGAAATCTAACAACGAAATCGAACAACGAAATCGAACAACAAAATGGAACAACGAAATCGAACAACGAAATCGAACAACGAAATCGAACAACGAAATCGAATAACGAATCGAACAACGAAATCGAACAACGAAATAGAACAACGAAATCCAACTTCGATATCGAACAACGAAATCGAACACCAAACTGAAACCACTAAATCGAACCACGAAATAGAACAACGAAATGGAACAACGCAATCGAACAACGAAATCGAACAACGAAATCGAACAACGAAATCGATCAACGAAATCGAACAACGAAATCGAACAACGAAATCGAACAACGAAATCGAACAACGAAATCGAACAACGAAATCGAACAACGAAATCGAACAACGAAATGGAACAACGAAATCGAACAACGAAATCGAACAACGAAATCGAACAACGAAATCGAACAACGAAATCGAACAACAAAATCGAACAACGAAATCGAACAACGAAATCGAACAACGAAATCTAACAACGAAATCGAACAACGAAATCGAACAACAAAATGGAACAACCAAATCGAACAACGAAATCGAACAACGAAATCGAACAACGAAATCGAACAACGAAATCGAATAACGAATCGAACAACGAAATCGAACAACGAAAACGAACAACGAATTCGAACAACGAATTCGAATCACTAAATCGAATAACGAAATCGAACAACGAAATCGAACAACGAAATCGAACAACGAAATCGAACAACGAAATCGAACAACGAAATCGATCAACGAAATCGAACAACGAAATCGAACAACGAAATCGAACAACGAAATCGAACAACGAAATCGAACAACGAAATCGAACAACGAAATGGAACAACGAAATCGAACAACGAAATCGAACAACGAAATCGAACAACGAAATCGAACAACGAAATCGAACAACAAAATCGAACAACGAAATCGAACAACGAAATCGAACAACGAAATCGAACAACGAAATCTAACAACGAAATCGAACAACGAAATCGAACAACAAAATGGAACAACGAAATCGAACAACGAAATCGAACAACGAAATCGAACAACGAAATCGAATAACGAATCGAACAACGAAATCGAACAACGAAATAGAACAACGAAATTGAACAACGAAATCCAACTTCGATATCGAACAACGAAATCGAACACCAAACTGAAAACACTAAATCGAACCACGAAATAGAACAACGAAATGGAACAACGCAATCGAACAACGAAATGGAACAACGCAATCGAACAACGAAATCGATCAACGAAATCGAACAACGAAATCGAACAACGAAATCGAACAACGAAATCGAACAACGAAATCGAACAACGAAATCTAACAACGAAATCGAACAACAAAATGGAACAACGAAATCGAACAACGAAATCGAACAACGAAATCGAACAACGAAATCGAACAACGAAATGGAACAACGCAATCGAACAACGAAATCGAACCACGAAATCATGCAACAATATAGAACAACGAAATCGAACAACGAAATCCAACAACAAAATGGAACAACGAAATCGAACAACGAAATCGAACAACGAAATCGAACAACGAAATCGAATAACGAATCGAACAACGAAATCGAACAACGAAATGGAACAACGCAATCGAACAACGAAATCGAACCACGAAATCATGCAACAATATAGAACAACGAAATCGTACAACGAAATCCAACAACAAAATGGAACAACGAAATCGAACAACGAAATCGTACAACAAAATGGAACAACGAAATCGAACAACGAAATCGAACAACGAAATCGAACAACTAAATCGAATAACGAATCGAACAACGAAATCGAACAACGAAATGGAACAACGCAATCGAACAACGAAATCGATCAACGAAATCGAACAACGAAATCGAACAACGAAATCGAACAACGAAATCGAACAACGAAATCGAACAACGAAATCTAACAACGAAATCGAACAACAAAATGGAACAACGAAATCGAACAACGAAATCGAACAACGAAATCGAACAACGAAATCGAACAACGAAATGGAACAACGCAATCGAACAACGAAATCGAACCACGAAATCATGCAACAATATAGAACAACGAAATCGAACAACGAAATCCAACAACAAAATGGAACAACGAAATCGAACAACGAAATCGAACAACGAAATCGAACAACGAAATCGAATAACGAATCGAACAACGAAATCGAACAACGAAATGGAACAACGCAATCGAACAACGAAATCGAACCACGAAATCATGCAACAATATAGAACAACGAAATCGTACAACGAAATCCAACAACAAAATGGAACAACGAAATCGAACAACGAAATCGTACAACAAAATGGAACAACGAAATCGAACAACGAAATCGAACAACGAAATCGAACAACTAAATCGAATAACGAATCGAACAACGAAATCGAACAACGAAAACGAACAACGAATTCGAACAACGAATTCGAATCACTAAATCGAATAACGAAATCGAACAACGAAATCGAACAACGAAATCTAACAACGAAATCGAACAACGAAATCGTACAACAAAATGGAACAACGAAATCGAACAACGAAATCGAACAACGAAATCGAATAACGAATCGAACAACGAAATCGAACAACGAAAACGAACAACGAATTCGAACAACGAATTCGAATCACTAAATCGAATAACGAAATCGAACAACGAAATCGAACAACGAAATCGAACAACGAAATCGAACAACGAAATCTAACAACGAAATCGAACAACAAAATGGAACAACGAAATCGAACAACGAAATCGAACAACGAAATCGAACAACGAAATCGAACAACGAAATCTAACAACGAAATCGAACAACGAAATCGAACAACAAAATGGAACAACGAAATCGAACAACGAAATCGAACAACGAAATCGAACAACGAAATCGAATAACGAATCGAACAACGAAATCGAACAACGAAATAGAACAACGAAATTGAACAACGAAATCCAACTTCGATATCGAACAACGAAATCGAACAACAAACTGAAACCACTAAATCGAACCACGAAATAGAACAACGAAATGGAACAACGCAATCGAACAACGAAATCGAACAACGAAATCGAACAACGAAATCGAACAACGAAATCGAACAACGAAATCGAACAACGAAATTGAACAACGAAATCGAACAAGGAAATCGAACAACGAAATCGAACAACAAAATCGAACAACGAAATCGAACAACGAAATAGAACAACGAAATCCAACTTCGATATCGAACAACGAAATCGAACAACAAACTGAAACCACTAAATCGAACCACGAAATAGAACAACGAAATGGAACAACGCAATCGAACAACGAAATCGAACAACGAAATCGAACAACGAAATCGAACAACGAAATCGAACAACGAAATCGAACAACGAAATTGAACAACGAAATCGAACAACGAAATCGAACAACGAAATCGAACAACGAAATCGAACAACGAAATCTAACAACGAAATCGAACAACAAAATGGAACAACGAAATCGAACAACGAAATCGAACAACGAAATCGAACAACGAAATCGAACAACGAAATCTAACAACGAAATCGAACAACGAAATCGAACAACAAAATGGAACAACGAAATCGAACAACGAAATCGAACAACGAAATCGAACAACGAAATCGAATAACGAATCGAACAACGAAATCGAACAACGAAATAGAACAACGAAATTGAACAACGAAATCCAACTTCGATATCGAACAACGAAATCGAACAACAAACTGAAACCACTAAATCGAACCACGAAATAGAACAACGAAATGGAACAACGCAATCGAACAACGAAATCGAACAACGAAATCGAACAACGAAATCGAACAACGAAATCGAACAACGAAATCGAACAACGAAATTGAACAACGAAATCGAACAAGGAAATCGAACAACGAAATCGAACAACAAAATCGAACAACGAAATCGAACAACGAAATCGAACAACGAAATCGAACAACGAAATCTAACAACGAAATCGAACAACGAAATCGTACAACAAAATGGAACAACGAAATCGAACAACGAAATCGAACAACGAAATCGAACAACGAAATCGAATAACGAATCGAACAACGAAATCGAACAACGAAAACGAACAACGTATTCGAACAACGAATTCGAATCACTAAATCGAATAACGAAATCGAACAACGAAATCGAACAACGAAATCGAACAACGAAATCGAACAACGAAATCTAACAACGAAATCGAACAACAAAATGGAACAACGAAATCGAACAACCAAATCGAACAACGAAATCGAACAACGAAATCGAACAACGAAATGGAACAACGCAATCGAACAACGAAATCGAACCACGAAATCATGCAACAATATAGAACAACGAAATCGAACAACGAAATCCAACAACAAAATGGAACAACGAAATCGAACAACGAAATCGAACAACGAAATCGAACAACGAAATCGAATAACGAATCGAACAACGAAATCGAACAACGAAATTGAACAACGAAATTGAACAACGAAATCCAACTTCGATATCGAACAACGACATCGAACAACAAACTGAAACCACTATAAATCGAACCACGAAATAGAACAACGAAATGGAACAACGCAATCGAACAACGAAATCGAATCACGAAATCATGCAACAATATAGAACAACGAAAACGAACAACGAAATCGAACAACGGAATCGGACAACGAAATCGAACAACGAAATCGAACAACGAAATCGAACAACGAAATCGAACAACAAAATCGAACAACGAAATCGAACAACGAAATCGAACAACGAAATCGAACAACGAAATCGAACTTCGAAATCGAACAACGAAATCGAACAACGAAATCGAACAACCAAATCGAACAACGAAATGGAACAACGAAATCGAACAACGAAATCGAACAACGAAATCGAACAACGAAATCGAACAACGAAATCGAATAACGAATCGAACAACGAAATCGAACAACGAAATAGAACAACGAAATTGAACTACGAAATCCAACTTTGATATCGAACAACGAAATCGAACAACGAAATCGAACAACGTAATCGAACAACGAAATCGAACAACGAAATCGAACAACGAAATCGAACAACGAAATCGAACAACAAAATGGAACAACGAAATCGAACAACGAAATGGAACAACGAAATCGAACAACGAAATCGAACAACGAAATCGAACAACGAAATCGAACAACGAAATCGAACAACGAAATCTAACAACGAAATCGAACAACGAAATCGAACAACGAAATCTAACAACGAAATCTAACAACGAAATCGTACAACAAAATGGAACAACGAAATCGAACAACGAAATCGAACAACGAAATCGAATAACCAATCGAACAACGAAATCGAACAACGAAAACGAACAACGAATTCGAATCACTAAATCGAATAACGAAATCGAACAACGAAATCGAACAACGAAATCTAACAACGAAATCGAACAACGAAATCGAACAACGAAATCGAACAACGAAATCGAACAACGATATCGAACAACGAAATGGAACAACGAAATCGAACAACGAAATTGAACAACGAAATCGAATAACGAATCGAACAACGAAATCGAACAACGAAATAGAACAACGTAATAGAACAACGAAATTGACCTACGAAATCCAACTTCTATATCGAACAACGAAATGGAACAACGCAATCGAACAACGAAATCGAACCACGAAATCGAACAACGAAATAGAACAACGAAATTGAACAACGAAATCCAACTTCGATATCGAACAACGAAATCGAACACCAAACTGAAACCACTAAATCGAACCACGAAATAGAACAACGAAATGGAACAACGCAATCGAACAACGAAATCGAACAACGAAATCGAACAACGAAATCGATCAACGAAATCGAACAACGAAATCGAACAACGAAATCGAACAAAGAAATCGAACAACGAAATCGAACAACGAAATCGAACAACGAAATCGAACAACGAAATGGAACAACGAAATCGAACAACGAAATCGAACAACGAAAACGAACAACGAATTCGAATCACTAAATCGAATAACGAAATCGAACAACGAAATCGAACAACGAAATCTAACAACGAAATCGAACAACGAAATCGAACAACGAAATCGAACAACGAAATCGAACAACGAAATCGAACAACGAAATCGAACAACGATATCGAACAACGAAATGGAACAACGAAATCGAACAACGAAATTGAACAACGAAATCGAATAACGAATCGAACAACGAAATCGAACAACGAAATAGAACAACGTAATAGAACAACGAAATTGACCTACGAAATCCAACTTCTATATTGAACAACGAAATCGAACAACGAAATCGAATAACGAATCGAACAACGAAATCGAACAACGAAATAGAACAACGAAATTGAACAACGAAATCCAACTTCGATATCGAACAACGAAATCGAACACCAAACTGAAACCACTAAATCGAACCACGAAATAGAACAACGAAATGGAACAACGCAATCGAACAACGAAATTGAACAACGAAATCGAACAACGAAATCGATCAACGAAATCGAACAACGAAATCGAACAACGAAATCGAACAAAGAAATCGAACAACGAAATCGAACAACGAAATCGAACAACGAAATCGAACAACGAAATCGAACAACGAAATCGAACAACGAAATCGAATAACGAATCGAACAACGAAATCGAACAACGAAATAGAACAACGAAATTGAACTACGAAATCCAACTTTGATATCGAACAACGAAATCGAACAACGAAATCGAACAACGTAATCGAACAACGAAATCGAACAACGAAATCGAACAACGAAATCGAACAACGAAATCGAACAACAAAATGGAACAACGAAATCGAACAACGAAATGGAACAACGAAATCGAACAACGAAATCGAACAACGAAATCGAACAACGAAATCGAACAACGAAATCGAACAACGAAATCTAACAACGAAATCGAACAACGAAATCGAACAACGAAATCTAACAACGAAATCTAACAACGAAATCGTACAACAAAATGGAACAACGAAATCGAACAACGAAATCGAACAACGAAATCGAATAACCAATCGAACAACGAAATCGAACAACGAAAACGAACAACGAATTCGAATCACTAAATCGAATAACGAAATCGAACAACGAAATCGAACAACGAAATCTAACAACGAAATCGAACAACGAAATCGAACAACGAAATCGAACAACGAAATCGAACAACGATATCGAACAACGAAATGGAACAACGAAATCGAACAACGAAATTGAACAACGAAATCGAATAACGAATCGAACAACGAAATCGAACAACGAAATAGAACAACGTAATAGAACAACGAAATTGACCTACGAAATCCAACTTCTATATCGAACAACGAAATGGAACAACGCAATCGAACAACGAAATCGAACCACGAAATCGAACAACGAAATAGAACAACGAAATTGAACAACGAAATCCAACTTCGATATCGAACAACGAAATCGAACACCAAACTGAAACCACTAAATCGAACCACGAAATAGAACAACGAAATGGAACAACGCAATCGAACAACGAAATCGAACAACGAAATCGAACAACGAAATCGATCAACGAAATCGAACAACGAAATCGAACAACGAAATCGAACAAAGAAATCGAACAACGAAATCGAACAACGAAATCGAACAACGAAATCGAACAACGAAATGGAACAACGAAATCGAACAACGAAATCGAACAACGAAAACGAACAACGAATTCGAATCACTAAATCGAATAACGAAATCGAACAACGAAATCGAACAACGAAATCTAACAACGAAATCGAACAACGAAATCGAACAACGAAATCGAATAACGAATCGAACAACGAAATCGAACAACGAAAACGAACAACGAATTCGAACAACGAATTCGAATCACTAAATCGAATAACGAAATCGAACAACGAAATCGAACAACGAAATCGAACAACGAAATCGAACAACGAAATCGAACAACGAAATCTAACAACGAAATCGAACAACAAAATGGAACAACGAAATCGAACAACGAAATCGAACAACGAAATCGAACAACGAAATCGAACAACGAAATGGAACAACGCAATCGAACAACGAAATCGAACCACGAAATCATGCAACAATATAGAACAACGAAATCGAACAACGAAATCCAACAACAAAATGGAACAACGAAATCGAACAACGAAATCGAACAACGAAATCGAACAACGAAATCGAATAACGAATCGAACAACGAAATCGAACAACGAAAACGAACAACGAATTCGAACAACGAATTCGAATCACTAAATCGAATAACGAAATCGAACAACGAAATCGAACAACGAAATCGAACAACGAAATCGAACAACGAAATCTAACAACGAAATCGAACAACAAAATGGAACAACGAAATCGAACAACGAAATCGAACAACGAAATCGAACAACGAAATCGTACAACAAAATGGAACAACGAAATCGAACAACGAAATCGAACAACGAAATCGAACAACGAAATCGAATAACGAATCGAACAACGAAATCGAACAACGAAAACGAACAACGAATTCGAACAACGAATTCGAATCACTAAATCGAATAACGAAATCGAACAACGAAATCGAACAACGAAATCGAACAACGAAATCGAACAACGAAATCTAACAACGAAATCGAACAACAAAATGGAACAACGAAATCGAACAACGAAATCGAACAACGAAATCGAACAACGAAATCGAACAACGAAATGGAACAACGCAATCGAACAACGAAATCGAACCACGAAATCATGCAACAATATAGAACAACGAAATCGAACAACGAAATCCAACAACAAAATGGAACAACGAAATCGAACAACGAAATCGAACAACGAAATCGAACAACGAAATCGAATAACGAATCGAACAACGAAATCGAACAACGAAATTGAACAACGAAATTGAACAACGAAATCCAACTTCGATATCGAACAACGACATCGAACAACAAACTGAAACCACTATAAATCGAACCACGAAATAGAACAACGAAATGGAACAACGCAATCGAACAACGAAATCGAATCACGAAATCATGCAACAATATAGAACAACGAAAACGAACAACGAAATCGAACAACGGAATCGGACAACGAAATCGAACAACGAAATCGAACAACGAAATCGAACAACGAAATCGAACAACAAAATCGAACAACGAAATCGAACAACGAAATCGAACAACGAAATCGAACAACGAAATCGAACTTCGAAATCGAACAACGAAATCGAACAACGAAATCGAACAACCAAATCGAACAACGAAATGGAACAACGAAATCGAACAACGAAATCGAACAACGAAATCGAACAACGAAATCGAACAACGAAATCGAATAACGAATCGAACAACGAAATCGAACAACGAAATAGAACAACGAAATTGAACTACGAAATCCAACTTTGATATCGAACAACGAAATCGAACAACGAAATCGAACAACGTAATCGAACAACGAAATCGAACAACGAAATCGAACAACGAAATCGAACAACGAAATCGAACAACAAAATGGAACAACGAAATCGAACAACGAAATGGAACAACGAAATCGAACAACGAAATCGAACAACGAAATCGAACAACGAAATCGAACAACGAAATCGAACAACGAAATCTAACAACGAAATCGAACAACGAAATCGAACAACGAAATCTAACAACGAAATCTAACAACGAAATCGTACAACAAAATGGAACAACGAAATCGAACAACGAAATCGAACAACGAAATCGAATAACCAATCGAACAACGAAATCGAACAACGAAAACGAACAACGAATTCGAATCACTAAATCGAATAACGAAATCGAACAACGAAATCGAACAACGAAATCTAACAACGAAATCGAACAACGAAATCGAACAACGAAATCGAACAACGAAATCGAACAACGATATCGAACAACGAAATGGAACAACGAAATCGAACAACGAAATTGAACAACGAAATCGAATAACGAATCGAACAACGAAATCGAACAACGAAATAGAACAACGTAATAGAACAACGAAATTGACCTACGAAATCCAACTTCTATATCGAACAACGAAATGGAACAACGCAATCGAACAACGAAATCGAACCACGAAATCGAACAACGAAATAGAACAACGAAATTGAACAACGAAATCCAACTTCGATATCGAACAACGAAATCGAACACCAAACTGAAACCACTAAATCGAACCACGAAATAGAACAACGAAATGGAACAACGCAATCGAACAACGAAATCGAACAACGAAATCGAACAACGAAATCGATCAACGAAATCGAACAACGAAATCGAACAACGAAATCGAACAAAGAAATCGAACAACGAAATCGAACAACGAAATCGAACAACGAAATCGAACAACGAAATGGAACAACGAAATCGAACAACGAAATCGAACAACGAAAACGAACAACGAATTCGAATCACTAAATCGAATAACGAAATCGAACAACGAAATCGAACAACGAAATCTAACAACGAAATCGAACAACGAAATCGAACAACGAAATCGAACAACGAAATCGAACAACGAAATCGAACAACGAAATCGAACAACGATATCGAACAACGAAATGGAACAACGAAATCGAACAACGAAATTGAACAACGAAATCGAATAACGAATCGAACAACGAAATCGAACAACGAAATAGAACAACGTAATAGAACAACGAAATTGACCTACGAAATCCAACTTCTATATTGAACAACGAAATCGAACAACGAAATCGAATAACGAATCGAACAACGAAATCGAACAACGAAATAGAACAACGAAATTGAACAACGAAATCCAACTTCGATATCGAACAACGAAATCGAACACCAAACTGAAACCACTAAATCGAACCACGAAATAGAACAACGAAATGGAACAACGCAATCGAACAACGAAATTGAACAACGAAATCGAACAACGAAATCGATCAACGAAATCGAACAACGAAATCGAACAACGAAATCGAACAAAGAAATCGAACAACGAAATCGAACAACGAAATCGAACAACGAAATCGAACAACGAAATCGAACCACGAAATAGAACAACGAAATGGAACAACGCAATCGAACAACGAAATTGAACAACGAAATCGAACAACGAAATCGATCAACGAAATCGAACAACGAAATCGAACAACGAAATCGAACAAAGAAATCGAACAACGAAATCGAACAACGAAATCGAACAACGAAATCGAACAACGAAATGGAACAACGAAATCGAACAACGAAATCGAACAACGAAATCGAACAACGAAATCGAACAACGAAATCGAACAACAAAATCGAACAACGAAATCGAACAACGAAATCGAACAACGAAATCGAACAACGAAATCTAACAACGAAATCGAACAACGAAATCGAACAACAAAATGGAACAACCAAATCGAACAACGAAATCGAACAACGAAATCGAACAACGAAATCGAACAACGAAATCGAATAACGAATCGAACAACGAAATCGAACAACGAAAACGAACAACGAATTCGAACAACGAATTCGAATCACTAAATCGAATAACGAAATCGAACAACGAAATCGAACAACGAAATCGAACAACGAAATCGAACAACGAAATCGAACAACGAAATCGAACAACGAAATCGATCAACGAAATCGAACAACGAAATCGAACAACGAAATCGAACAACGAAATCGAACAACGAAATCGAACAACGAAATCGAACAACGAAATGGAACAACGAAATCGAACAACGAAATCGAACAACGAAATCGAACAACGAAATCGAACAACGAAATCGAACAACAAAATCGAACAACGAAATCGAACAACGAAATCGAACAACGAAATCGAACAACGAAATCTAACAACGAAATCGAACAACGAAATCGAACAACAAAATGGAACAACGAAATCGAACAACGAAATCGAACAACGAAATCGAATAACGAATCGAACAACGAAATCGAACAACGAAATAGAACAACGAAATTGAACAACGAAATCCAACTTCGATATCGAACAACGAAATCGAACACCAAACTGAAACCACTAAATCGAACCACGAAATAGAACAACGAAATGGAACAACGCAATCGAACAACGAAATGGAACAACGCAATCGAACAACGAAATCGATCAACGAAATCGAACAACGAAATCGAACAACGAAATCGAACAACGAAATCGAACAACGAAATCGAACAACGAAATCGAACAACGAAATGGAACAACGAAATCGAACAACGAAATCGAACAACGAAATCGAACAACGAAATCGAACAACGAAATCGAACAACAAAATCGAACAACGAAATCGAACAACGAAATCGAACAACGAAATCGAACAACGAAATCTAACAACGAAATCGAACAACGAAATCGAACAACGAAATCGAACAACAAAATGGAACAACCAAATCGAACAACGAAATCGAACAACGAAATCGAACAACGAAATCGAACAACGAAATCGAATAACGAATCGAACAACGAAATCGAACAACGAAAACGAACAACGAATTCGAACAACGAATTCGAATCACTAAATCGAATAACGAAATCGAACAACGAAATCGAACAACGAAATCGAACAACGAAATCTAACAACGAAATCGAACAACAAAATGGAACAACGAAATCGAACAACGAAATCGAACAACGAAATCGAACAACGAAATCGAACAACAAAAGGGAACAACGAAATCGAACAACGAAATCGAACAACGAAATCGATTAACGAATCGAACAACGAAATCGAACAACGAAATAGAACAACGAAATTGAACAACGAAATCCAACTTCGATATCGAACAACGAAATCGAACAACAAACTGAAACCACTATTAATCGAACCACGAAATAGAACAACGAAATGGAACAACGCAATCGAACAACGAAATCGAACAACGAAATCGAACAACGAAATAGAACAACGAAATAGAACAACGAAATTGAACAACGAAATCCAACTTCGATATCGAACAACGAAATCGAACAACAAACTGAAACCACTAAATCGAACCACGAAATAGAACAACGAAATGGAATAACGCAATCGAACAACGAAATCGAACAACGAAATGGAACAACGAAATCGAACAACGAAATCGAACAACGAAATCGAACAAGGAAATCGAACAACGAAATCGAACAACGAAATCGAACAACGAAATCGAATAACGAATCGAACAACGAAATCGAACAACGAAAACGAACAACGAATTCGAACAACGAATTCGAATCACTAAATCGAATAACGAAATCGAACAACGAAATCGAACAACGAAATCGAACAACGAAATCGAACAACGAAATCTAACAACGAAATCGAACAACAAAATGGAACAACGAAATCGAACAACGAAATCGAACAACGAAATCGAACAACGAAATCGAACAACGAAATGGAACAACGCAATCGAACAACGAAATCGAACCACGAAATCATGCAACAATATAGAACAACGAAATCGAACAACGAAATCCAACAACAAAATGGAACAACGAAATCGAACAAGGAAATCGAACAACGAAATCGAACAACAAAATCGAACAACGAAATCGAACAACGAAATCGAACAACGAAATCGAACAACGAAATCTAACAACGAAATCGAACAACGAAATCGTACAACAAAATGGAACAACGAAATCGAACAACGAAATCGAACAACGAAATCGAACAACGAAATCGAATAACGAATCGAACAACGAAATCGAACAACGAAAACGAACAACGAATTCGAACAACGAATTCGAATCACTAAATCGAATAACGAAATCGAACAACGAAATCTAACAACGAAATCGAACAACGAAATCGTACAACAAAATGGAACAACGAAATCGAACAACGAAATCGAACAACGAAATCGAACAACGAAATCGAATAACGAATCGAACAACGAAATCGAACAACGAAAACGAACAACGAATTCGAACAACGAATTCGAATCACTAAATCGAATAACGAAATCGAACAACGAAATCGAACAACGAAATCGAACAACGAAATCGAACAACGAAATCTAACAACGAAATCGAACAACAAAATGGAACAACGAAATCGAACAACGAAATCGAACAACGAAATCGAACAACGAAATCGAACAACGAAATGGAACAACGCAATCGAACAACGAAATCGAACCACGAAATCATGCAACAATATAGAACAACGAAATCGAACAACGAAATCCAACAACAAAATGGAACAACGAAATCGAACAACGAAATCGAACAACGAAATCGAACAACGAAATCGAATAACGAATCGAACAACGAAATCGAACAACGAAATTGAACAACGAAATTGAACAACGAAATCCAACTTCGATATCGAACAACGACATCGAACAACAAACTGAAACCACTATAAATCGAACCACGAAATAGAACAACGAAATGGAACAACGCAATCGAACAACGAAATCGAATCACGAAATCATGCAACAATATAGAACAACGAAAACGAACAACGAAATCGAACAACGGAATCGGACAACGAAATCGAACAACGAAATCGAACAACGAAATCGAACAACGAAATCGAACAACAAAATCGAACAACGAAATCGAACAACGAAATCGAACAACGAAATCGAACAACGAAATCGAACTTCGAAATCGAACAACGAAATCGAACAACGAAATCGAACAACCAAATCGAACAACGAAATGGAACAACGAAATCGAACAACGAAATCGAACAACGAAATCGAACAACGAAATCGAACAACGAAATCGAATAACGAATCGAACAACGAAATCGAACAACGAAATAGAACAACGAAATTGAACTACGAAATCCAACTTTGATATCGAACAACGAAATCGAACAACGAAATCGAACAACGTAATCGAACAACGAAATCGAACAACGAAATCGAACAACGAAATCGAACAACGAAATCGAACAACAAAATGGAACAACGAAATCGAACAACGAAATCGAACAACGAAATCGAACAACGAAATCGAACAACGAAATCGAACAACGAAATCGAACAACGAAATCTAACAACGAAATCGAACAACGAAATCGAACAACGAAATCTAACAACGAAATCTAACAACGAAATCGTACAACAAAATGGAACAACGAAATCGAACAACGAAATCGAACAACGAAATCGAATAACCAATCGAACAACGAAATCGAACAACGAAAACGAACAACGAATTCGAATCACTAAATCGAATAACGAAATCGAACAACGAAATCGAACAACGAAATCTAACAACGAAATCGAACAACGAAATCGAACAACGAAATCGAACAACGAAATCGAACAACGATATCGAACAACGAAATGGAACAACGAAATCGAACAACGAAATTGAACAACGAAATCGAATAACGAATCGAACAACGAAATCGAACAACGAAATAGAACAACGTAATAGAACAACGAAATTGACCTACGAAATCCAACTTCTATATCGAACAACGAAATGGAACAACGCAATCGAACAACGAAATCGAACCACGAAATCATGCAACAATATAGAACAACGAAATCGAACAACGAAATCCAACAACAAAATGGAACAACGAAATCGAACAACGAAATCGAACAACGAAATCGAACAACGAAATCGAATAACGAATCGAACAACGAAATCGAACAACGAAATAGAACAACGAAATTGAACAACGAAATCCAACTTCGATATCGAACAACGACATCGAACAACAAACTGAAACCACTATAAATCGAACCACGAAATAGAATAACGAAATGGAACAACGCAATCGAACAACGAAATCGAATCACGAAATCATGCAACAATATAGAACAACGAAAACGAACAACGAAATCGAACAACGGAATCGGACAACGAAATCGAACAACGAAATCGAACAACGAAATCGAACAACGAAATCGAACAACAAAATCGAACAACGAAATCGAACAACGAAATCGAACAACGAAATCGAACAACGAAATCGAACTTCGAAATCGAACAACGAAATCGAACAACGAAATTGAACAACGAAATCGAATAACGAATCGAACAACGAAATCGAACAACGAAATAGAACAACGTAATAGAACAACGAAATTGACCTACGAAATCCAACTTCTATATCGAACAACGAAATCGAACAACGAAATCGAATAACGAATCGAACAACGAAATCGAACAACGAAATAGAACAACGAAATTGAACAACGAAATCCAACTTCGATATCGAACAACGAAATCGAACACCAAACTGAAACCACTAAATCGAACCACGAAATAGAACAACGAAATGGAACAACGCAATCGAACAACGAAATCGAACAACGAAATCGAACAACGAAATCGATCAACGAAATCGAACAACGAAATCGAACAACGAAATCGAACAAAGAAATCGAACAACGAAATCGAACAACGAAATCGAACAACGAAATCGAACAACGAAATGGAACAACGAAATCGAACAACGAAATCGAACAACGAAAACGAACAACGAATTCGAATCACTAAATCGAATAACGAAATCGAACAACGAAATCGAACAACGAAATCTAACAACGAAATCGAACAACGAAATCGAACAACGAAATCGAACAACGAAATCGAACAACGATATCGAACAACGAAATGGAACAACGAAATCGAACAACGAAATTGAACAACGAAATCGAATAACGAATCGAACAACGAAATCGAACAACGAAATAGAACAACGTAATAGAACAACGAAATTGACCTACGAAATCCAACTTCTATATCGAACAACGAAATCGAACAACGAAATCGAATAACGAATCGAACAACGAAATCGAACAACGAAATAGAACAACGAAATTGAACAACGAAATCCAACTTCGATATCGAACAACGAAATCGAACACCAAACTGAAACCACTAAATCGAACCACGAAATAGAACAACGAAATGGAACAACGCAATCGAACAACGAAATCGAACAACGAAAACGAACAACGAAATCGATCAACGAAATCGAACAACGAAATCGAATAACGTAATCGAACAAAGAAATCGAACAACGAAATCGAACAACGAAATCGAACAACGAAATCGAACAACGAAATGGAACAACGAAATCGAACAACGAAATCGAACAACGAAATCGAACAACGAAATCGAACAACGAAATCGAACAACGAAATCGAACAACAAAATCGAACAACGAAATCGAACAACGAAATCGAACAACGAAATCGAACAACGAAATCTAACAACGAAATCGAACAACGAAATCGAACAACAAAATGGAACAACCAAATCGAACAACGAAATCGAACAACGAAATCGAACAACGAAATCGAACAACGAAATCGAATAACGAATCGAACAACGAAATCGAACAACGAAAACGAACAACGAATTCGAACAACGAATTCGAATCACTAAATCGAATAACGAAATCGAACAACGAAATCGAACAACGAAATCGAACAACGAAATCGAACAACGAAATCGAACAACGAAATCGATCAACGAAATCGAACAACGAAATCGAACAACGAAATCGAACAACGAAATCGAACAACGAAATCGAACAACGAAATCGAACAACGAAATGGAACAACGAAATCGAACAACGAAATCGAACAACGAAATCGTACAACGAAATCGAACAACGAAATCGAACAACAAAATCGAACAACGAAATCGAACAACGAAATCGAACAACGAAATCGAACAACGAAATCTAACAACGAAATCGAACAACGAAATCGAACAACAAAATGGAACAACGAAATCGAACAACGAAATCGAACAACGAAATCGAACAACGAAATCGAATAACGAATCGAACAACGAAATCGAACAACGAAATAGAACAACGAAATTGAACAACGAAATCCAACTTCGATATCGAACAACGAAATCGAACACCAAACTGAAACCACTAAATCGAACCACGAAATAGAACAACGAAATGGAACAACGCAATCGAACAACGAAATGGAACAACGCAATCGAACAACGAAATCGATCAACGAAATCGAACAACGAAATCGAACAACGAAATCGAACAACGAAATCGAACAACGAAATCGAACAACGAAATCGAACAACGAAATGGAACAACGAAATCGAACAACGAAATCGAACAACGAAATCGAACAACAAAATCGAACAACGAAATCGAACAACGAAATCGAACAACGAAATCGAACAACGAAATCTAACAACGAAATCGAACAACGAAATCGAACAACGAAATCGAACAACAAAATGGAACAACCAAATCGAACAACGAAATCGAACAACGAAATCGAACAACGAAATCGAACAACGAAATCGAATAACGAATCGAACAACGAAATCGAACAACGAAAACGAACAACGAATTCGAACAACGAATTCGAATCACTAAATCGAATAACGAAATCGAACAACGAAATCGAACAACGAAATCGAACAACGAAATCTAACAACGAAATCGAACAACAAAATGGAACAACGAAATCGAACAACGAAATCGAACAACGAAATCGAACAACGAAATCGAACAACAAAAGGGAACAACGAAATCGAACAACGAAATCGAACAACGAAATCGATTAACGAATCGAACAACGAAATCGAACAACGAAATAGAACAACGAAATTGAACAACGAAATCCAACTTCGATATCGAACAACGAAATCGAACAACAAACTGAAACCACTATTAATCGAACCACGAAATAGAACAACGAAATGGAACAACGCAATCGAACAACGAAATCGAACAACGAAATCGAACAACGAAATAGAACAACGAAATAGAACAACGAAATTGAACAACGAAATCCAACTTCGATATCGAACAACGAAATCGAACAACAAACTGAAACCACTAAATCGAACCACGAAATAGAACAACGAAATGGAATAACGCAATCGAACAACGAAATCGAACAACGAAATGGAACAACGAAATCGAACAACGAAATCGAACAACGAAATCGAACAACGAAATCGAACAACGAAATCGAACAACAAAATCGAACAACGAAATCGAACAACGAAATCGAACAACGAAATCGAACAACGAAATCTAACAACGAAATCGAACAACGAAATCGAACAACAAAATGGAACAACGAAATCGAACAACGAAATCGAACAACGAAATCGAACAACGAAATCGAATAACGAATCGAACAACGAAATCGAACAACGAAATCGAATAACGAAATCGAACAACGAAATCGAACAACGAAATCGAACAACGAAATCGAACAACAAAATCGAACAACGAAATCGAACAACGAAATCGAACAACGAAATCGAACAACGAAATCTAACAACGAAATCGAACAACGAAATCGAACAACAAAATGGAACAACGAAATCGAACAACGAAATCGAACAACGAAATCGAACAACGAAATCGAATAACGAATCGAACAACGAAATCGAACAACGAAATAGAACAACGAAATTGAACAACGAAATCCAACTTCGATATCGAACAACGAAATCGAACACCAAACTGAAACCACTAAATCGAACCACGAAATAGAACAACGAAATGGAACAACGCAATCGAACAACGAAATGGAACAACGCAATCGAACAACGAAATCGATCAACGAAATCGAACAACGAAATCGAACAACGAAATCGAACAACGAAATCGAACAACGAAATCGAACAACGAAATCGAACAACGAAATGGAACAACGAAATCGAACAACGAAATCGAACAACGAAATCGAACAACGAAATCGAACAACGAAATCGAACAACAAAATCGAACAACGAAATCGAACAACGAAATCGAACAACGAAATCGAACAACGAAATCTAACAACGAAATCGAACAACGAAATCGAACAACGAAATCGAACAACAAAATGGAACAACCAAATCGAACAACGAAATCGAACAACGAAATCGAACAACGAAATCGAACAACGAAATCGAATAACGAATCGAACAACGAAATCGAACAACGAAAACGAACAACGAATTCGAACAACGAATTCGAATCACTAAATCGAATAACGAAATCGAACAACGAAATCGAACAACGAAATCGAACAACGAAATCTAACAACGAAATCGAACAACAAAATGGAACAACGAAATCGAACAACGAAATCGAACAACGAAATCGAACAACGAAATCGAACAACAAAAGGGAACAACGAAATCGAACAACGAAATCGAACAACGAAATCGATTAACGAATCGAACAACGAAATCGAACAACGAAATAGAACAACGAAATTGAACAACGAAATCCAACTTCGATATCGAACAACGAAATCGAACAACAAACTGAAACCACTATTAATCGAACCACGAAATAGAACAACGAAATGGAACAACGCAATCGAACAACGAAATCGAACAACGAAATCGAACAACGAAATAGAACAACGAAATAGAACAACGAAATTGAACAACGAAATCCAACTTCGATATCGAACAACGAAATCGAACAACAAACTGAAACCACTAAATCGAACCACGAAATAGAACAACGAAATGGAATAACGCAATCGAACAACGAAATCGAACAACGAAATGGAACAACGAAATCGAACAACGAAATCGAACAACGAAATCGAACAACGAAATCGAACAACGAAATCGAACAACAAAATCGAACAACGAAATCGAACAACGAAATCGAACAACGAAATCGAACAACGAAATCTAACAACGAAATCGAACAACGAAATCGAACAACAAAATGGAACAACGAAATCGAACAACGAAATCGAACAACGAAATCGAACAACGAAATCGAATAACGAATCGAACAACGAAATCGAACAACGAAATCGAACAACGAAATCGAACGACGAAATAGAACAACGAAATGGAACAACGAAATCGAACAACGAAATCGAACAACGAAATCGAACAACGAAATCGAACAACGAAATCGAACAACGAAATCTAACAACGAAATCGAAATCGAACAACGAAATCGAACAACGAAATCGAACAACGAAATCGAACAACGAAATCGAACTTCGAAATCGAACAACGAAATCGAACAACGAAATCGAACAACGATATCGAACAACGAAATGGAACAACGAAATCGAACAACGAAATCGAACAACGAAATCGAACAACGAAATCGAACAACGAAATCGAATCACTAAATCGAATAACGAAATCGAACAACGAAATCGAACAACGAAATCGAACAACGAAATCTAACAACGAAATCGAACAACAAAATGGAACAACGAAATCGAACAACGAAATCGAACAACGAAATCGAACAACGAAATCGAACACCAAAATGGAACAACGAAATCGAACAACGAAATCGAACAACGAAATCGATTAACGAATCGAACAACGAAATCGAACAACGAAATAGAACAACGAAATTGAACAACGAAATCCAACTTCGATATCGAACAACGAAATCGAACAATAAACTGAAACCACTATTAATCGAACCACGAAATAGAACAACGAAATGGAACAACGCAATCGAACAACGAAATCGAACAACGAAATCGAACAACGAAATAGAACAACGAAATAGAACAACGAAATTGAACAACGAAATCCAACTTCGATATCGAACAACGAAATCGAACAACAAACTGAAACCACTAAATCGAACCACGAAATAGAACAACGAAATGGAACAACGCAATCGAACAACGAAATCGAACAACGAAATCGAACAACGAAATCGAACAACGAAATCGAACAACGAAATCGAACAACGAAATCGAACAACGAAATCGAACAACGAAATAGAACAACGAAATTGAACAACGAAATCCAACTTCGATATCGAACAACGAAATCGAACAACAAACTGAAACCACTAAATCGAACCACGAAATAGAACAACGAAATGGAACAACGCAATCGAACAACGAAATCGAACAACGAAATCGAACAACGAAATCGAACAACGAAATCGAACAACGAAATCGAACAACGAAATCGAACAACGAAATCGAACAACGAAATAGAACAACGAAATGGAACAACGAAATCGAACAACGAAATCGAACAACGAAATCGAACAACGAAATCGAACAACAAAATCGAACAACGAAATCGAACAACGAAATCGAACAACGAAATCGAACAACGAAATCTAACAACGAAATCGAAATCGAACAACGAAATCGAACAACGAAATCGAACAACGAAATCGAACAACGAAATCGAACAACAAAATCGAACAACGAAATCGAACAACGAAATCGAACAACGAAATCGAACTTCGAAATCGAACAACGAAATCGAACAACGAAATCGAACAACGATATCGAACAACGAAATGGAACAACGAAATCGAACAACGAAATCGAACAACGAAATCGAACAACGAAATCGAACAACGAAATCGAATAACGAATCGAACAACGAAATCGAACAACGAAATAGAACAACGAAATAGAACAACGAAATTCAACTACGAAATCCAACTTCGATATCGAACAACGAAATCGAACAACGAAATCGAACAACGAAATCGAACAACGTAATCGAACAACGAAATCGAACAACGAAATCTAACAACGAAATCGAACAACGAAATCGAACAACAAAATGGAACAACGAAATCGAACAACGAAATCGAACAACGAAATCGAACAACGAAATCGAATACGAATCGAACAACGAAATCGAACAACGAAATAGAACAAAGAAATTGAACAACGAAATCCAACTTCGATATCGAACAACGAAATCGAACAACAAACTGAAACCACTAAATCGAACCACGAAATATAACAACGAAATGGAACAACGCAATCGAACAACGAAATCGAACAACGAAATCGAACAACGAAATCTAACAACGAAATCGAACAACGAAATAGAACAACGAAATGGAACAACGAAATCGAACAACGAAATCGAACAACGAAATCGAACAACGAAATCGAACAACGAAATGGAACAACGAAATCGAACAACGAAATCGAACAACGAAATAGAACCACGAAATCATACAACAATATAGAACAACGAAAACGAACAACGAAATCGAACAACGGAATCGGACAACGAAATCGAACAACGAAATCGAACAACGAAATCGAACAACGAAATCGAACAACGAAATCTAACAACGAAATCGAACAACGAAATGGAACAACGAAATCGAACAACAAAATCGAACAACGAAATCGAACAACGAAATCGAACAACGAAATCGAACAACGAAAACGAACAACGAATTCGAACAACGAATTCGAATCACTAAATCGAATAACGAAATGGAACAACGAAATCGAACAACGAAATCGAACAACGAAATCGAACAACGAAATCGAACAACGAAATCGAACAACGAAATCGAACAACGAAATGGAACAACGAAATCGAACAACGAAATCGAACAACGAAATAGAACAACGAAATCATACAACAATATAGAACAACGAAAACGAACAACGAAATCGAACAACGGAATCGGACAACGAAATCGAACAACGAAATCGAACAACAAAATGGAACAACGAAATCGAACAACGAAATCGAACAACGAAATCGAACAACGAAATCGAATAACGAATCGAACAACGAAATCGAACAACGAAATAGAACAACGAAATTGAACAACGAAATCCAACTTCGATATCGAACAACGAAATCGAACAACAAACTGAAACCACTAAATCGAACCACGAAATATAACAACGAAATGGAACAACGCAATCGAACAACGAAATCGAACAACGAAATCGAACAACGAAATCTAACAACGAAATCGAACAACGAAATAGAACAACGAAATGGAACAACGAAATCGAACAACGAAATCGAACAACGAAATCGAACAACGAAATCGAACAACGAAATGGAACAACGAAATCGAACAACGAAATCGAACAACGAAATAGAACCACGAAATCATACAACAATATAGAACAACGAAAACGAACAACGAAATCGAACAACGGAATCGGACAACGAAATCGAACAACGAAATCGAACAACGAAATCGAACAACGAAATCGAACAACGAAATCTAACAACGAAATCGAACAACGAAATGGAACAACGAAATCGAACAACAAAATCGAACAACGAAATCGAACAACGAAATCGAACAACGAAATCGAACAACGAAAACGAACAACGAATTCGAACAACGAATTCGAATCACTAAATCGAATAACGAAATGGAACAACGAAATCGAACAACGAAATCGAACAACGAAATCGAACAACGAAATCGAACAACGAAATCGAACAACGAAATCGAACAACGAAATGGAACAACGAAATCGAACAACGAAATCGAACAACGAAATAGAACAACGAAATCATACAACAATATAGAACAACGAAAACGAACAACGAAATCGAACAACGGAATCGGACAACGAAATCGAACAACGAAATCGAACAACGAAATCGATCAACGAAATCGAACAACGAAATCGAACAACGAAATCGAACAACGAAATCGAACAACGAAATGGAACAACGAAATCGAACAACAAAATCGAACAACGAAATCGAACAACGAAATCGAACAATGAAATCGAACAACGAAAACGAACAACGAATTCGAACAACGAATTCGAATCACTAAATCGAATAACGAAATCGAACAACGAAATCGAACAACGAAATCGAACAACGAAATCTAACAACGAAGTCGAACAACAAAATGGAACAACGAAATCGAACAACGAAATCGAACAACGAAATCGAACAACGAAATCGAACAACGAAATCGAACAACAAAATGGAACAACGAAATCGAACAACGAAATCGAACAACGAAATCGATTAACGAATCGAACAACGTAATCGAACAACGAAATAGAACAACGAAATTGAACAACGAAATCCAACTTCGATATCGAACAACGAAATCGAACAACAAACTGAAACCACTATAAATCGAACCACGAAATAGAACAAGGAATTGGAACAACGCAATCGAACAACGAAATCGAACCACGAAATCATGCAACAATATAGAACAACGAAAACGAACAACGAAATCGAACAACGGAATCGGACAACGAAATCGAACAACGAAATCGAACAACGAAATCGATCAACGAAATCGAACAACGAAATCGAACAACGAAATCGAACAGCGAAATCGAACAACGAAATCGAACAACGAAATCGAACAACGAAATCCAACAACAAAATCGAACAACGAAATCGAACAACGAAATCGAACAACGAAATAGAACAACGTAATAGAACAACGAAATTGACCTACGAAATCCAACTTCGATATCGAACAACGAAATCGAACAACGAAATCGAACAACGAAATCGAACAACGAAATCGAACAACGAAATCGAACAACGAAATCGAACAACGAAATCGAACAACGAAATCTAACAACGAAATCGAACAACGAAATCGAACAACAAAATGGAACAACGAAATCGAACAACGAAATCGAACAACGAAATCGAACAACGAAATCGAATAACGAATCGAACAACGAAATCGAACAACGAAATAGAACAACGAAATTGAACAACGAAATCCAACTTCGATATCGAACAACGAAATCGAACACCAAACTGAAACCACTAAATCGAACCACGAAATAGAACAACGAAATGGAACAACGCAATCGAACAACGAAATTGAACAACGAAATCCAACTTCGATATCGAACAACGAAATCGAACACCAAACTGAAACCACTAAATCGAACCACGAAATAGAACAACGAAATCGAACAACGAAATCGAACAACGAAATCGAACAACGAAATCGAACAACGAAATGGAACAACGAAATCGAACAACGAAATCGAACAACGAAATCGAACAACGAAATCGAACAACGAAATCGAACAACAAAATCGAACAACGAAATCGAACAACGAAATCGAACAACGAAATCGAACAACGAAATCTAACAACGAAATCGAACAACGAAATCGAACAACAAAATGGAACAACGAAATCGAACAACGAAATCGAACAACGAAATCGAATAACGAATCGAACAACGAAATCGAACAACGAAATAGAACAACGAAATTGAACAACGAAATCCAACTTCGATATCGAACAACGAAATCGAACACCAAACTGAAACCACTAAATCGAACCACGAAATAGAACAACGAAATGGAACAACGCAATCGAACAACGAAATGGAACAACGCAATCGAACAACGAAATCGATCAACGAAATCGAACAACGAAATCGAACAACGAAATCGAACAACGAAATCGAACAACGAAATCGAACAACGAAATCGAACAACGAAATGGAACAACGAAATCGAACAACGAAATCGAACAACGAAATCGAACAACGAAATCGAACAACGAAATCGAACAACAAAATCGAACAACGAAATCGAACAACGAAATCGAACAACGAAATCGAACAACGAAATCTAACAACGAAATCGAACAACGAAATCGAACAACGAAATCGAACAACAAAATGGAACAACCAAATCGAACAACGAAATCGAACAACGAAATCGAACAACGAAATCGAACAACGAAATCGAATAACGAATCGAACAACGAAATCGAACAACGAAAACGAACAACGAATTCGAACAACGAATTCGAATCACTAAATCGAATAACGAAATCGAACAACGAAATCGAACAACGAAATCGAACAACGAAATCTAACAACGAAATCGAACAACAAAATGGAACAACGAAATCGAACAACGAAATCGAACAACGAAATCGAACAACGAAATCGAACAACAAAAGGGAACAACGAAATCGAACAACGAAATCGAACAACGAAATCGATTAACGAATCGAACAACGAAATCGAACAACGAAATAGAACAACGAAATTGAACAACGAAATCCAACTTCGATATCGAACAACGAAATCGAACAACAAACTGAAACCACTATTAATCGAACCACGAAATAGAACAACGAAATGGAACAACGCAATCGAACAACGAAATCGAACAACGAAATCGAACAACGAAATAGAACAACGAAATAGAACAACGAAATTGAACAACGAAATCCAACTTCGATATCGAACAACGAAATCGAACAACAAACTGAAACCACTAAATCGAACCACGAAATAGAACAACGAAATGGAATAACGCAATCGAACAACGAAATCGAACAACGAAATGGAACAACGAAATCGAACAACGAAATCGAACAACGAAATCGAACAAGGAAATCGAACAACGAAATCGAACAACGAAATCGAACAACGAAATCGAATAACGAATCGAACAACGAAATCGAACAACGAAAACGAACAACGAATTCGAACAACGAATTCGAATCACTAAATCGAATAACGAAATCGAACAACGAAATCGAACAACGAAATCGAACAACGAAATCGAACAACGAAATCTAACAACGAAATCGAACAACAAAATGGAACAACGAAATCGAACAACGAAATCGAACAACGAAATCGAACAACGAAATCGAACAACGAAATGGAACAACGCAATCGAACAACGAAATCGAACCACGAAATCATGCAACAATATAGAACAACGAAATCGAACAACGAAATCCAACAACAAAATGGAACAACGAAATCGAACAAGGAAATCGAACAACGAAATCGAACAACAAAATCGAACAACGAAATCGAACAACGAAATCGAACAACGAAATCGAACAACGAAATCTAACAACGAAATCGAACAACGAAATCGTACAACAAAATGGAACAACGAAATCGAACAACGAAATCGAACAACGAAATCGAACAACGAAATCGAATAACGAATCGAACAACGAAATCGAACAACGAAAACGAACAACGAATTCGAACAACGAATTCGAATCACTAAATCGAATAACGAAATCGAACAACGAAATCTAACAACGAAATCGAACAACGAAATCGTACAACAAAATGGAACAACGAAATCGAACAACGAAATCGAACAACGAAATCGAACAACGAAATCGAATAACGAATCGAACAACGAAATCGAACAACGAAAACGAACAACGAATTCGAACAACGAATTCGAATCACTAAATCGAATAACGAAATCGAACAACGAAATCGAACAACGAAATCGAACAACGAAATCGAACAACGAAATCTAACAACGAAATCGAACAACAAAATGGAACAACGAAATCGAACAACGAAATCGAACAACGAAATCGAACAACGAAATCGAACAACGAAATGGAACAACGCAATCGAACAACGAAATCGAACCACGAAATCATGCAACAATATAGAACAACGAAATCGAACAACGAAATCCAACAACAAAATGGAACAACGAAATCGAACAACGAAATCGAACAACGAAATCGAACAACGAAATCGAATAACGAATCGAACAACGAAATCGAACAACGAAATTGAACAACGAAATTGAACAACGAAATCCAACTTCGATATCGAACAACGACATCGAACAACAAACTGAAACCACTATAAATCGAACCACGAAATAGAACAACGAAATGGAACAACGCAATCGAACAACGAAATCGAATCACGAAATCATGCAACAATATAGAACAACGAAAACGAACAACGAAATCGAACAACGGAATCGGACAACGAAATCGAACAACGAAATCGAACAACGAAATCGAACAACGAAATCGAACAACAAAATCGAACAACGAAATCGAACAACGAAATCGAACAACGAAATCGAACAACGAAATCGAACTTCGAAATCGAACAACGAAATCGAACAACGAAATCGAACAACCAAATCGAACAACGAAATGGAACAACGAAATCGAACAACGAAATCGAACAACGAAATCGAACAACGAAATCGAACAACGAAATCGAATAACGAATCGAACAACGAAATCGAACAACGAAATAGAACAACGAAATTGAACTACGAAATCCAACTTTGATATCGAACAACGAAATCGAACAACGAAATCGAACAACGTAATCGAACAACGAAATCGAACAACGAAATCGAACAACGAAATCGAACAACGAAATCGAACAACAAAATGGAACAACGAAATCGAACAACGAAATCGAACAACGAAATCGAACAACGAAATCGAACAACGAAATCGAACAACGAAATCGAACAACGAAATCTAACAACGAAATCGAACAACGAAATCGAACAACGAAATCTAACAACGAAATCTAACAACGAAATCGTACAACAAAATGGAACAACGAAATCGAACAACGAAATCGAACAACGAAATCGAATAACCAATCGAACAACGAAATCGAACAACGAAAACGAACAACGAATTCGAATCACTAAATCGAATAACGAAATCGAACAACGAAATCGAACAACGAAATCTAACAACGAAATCGAACAACGAAATCGAACAACGAAATCGAACAACGAAATCGAACAACGATATCGAACAACGAAATGGAACAACGAAATCGAACAACGAAATTGAACAACGAAATCGAATAACGAATCGAACAACGAAATCGAACAACGAAATAGAACAACGTAATAGAACAACGAAATTGACCTACGAAATCCAACTTCTATATCGAACAACGAAATGGAACAACGCAATCGAACAACGAAATCGAACCACGAAATCATGCAACAATATAGAACAACGAAATCGAACAACGAAATCCAACAACAAAATGGAACAACGAAATCGAACAACGAAATCGAACAACGAAATCGAACAACGAAATCGAATAACGAATCGAACAACGAAATCGAACAACGAAATAGAACAACGAAATTGAACAACGAAATCCAACTTCGATATCGAACAACGACATCGAACAACAAACTGAAACCACTATAAATCGAACCACGAAATAGAATAACGAAATGGAACAACGCAATCGAACAACGAAATCGAATCACGAAATCATGCAACAATATAGAACAACGAAAACGAACAACGAAATCGAACAACGGAATCGGACAACGAAATCGAACAACGAAATCGAACAACGAAATCGAACAACGAAATCGAACAACAAAATCGAACAACGAAATCGAACAACGAAATCGAACAACGAAATCGAACAACGAAATCGAACTTCGAAATCGAACAACGAAATCGAACAACGAAATTGAACAACGAAATCGAATAACGAATCGAACAACGAAATCGAACAACGAAATAGAACAACGTAATAGAACAACGAAATTGACCTACGAAATCCAACTTCTATATCGAACAACGAAATCGAACAACGAAATCGAATAACGAATCGAACAACGAAATCGAACAACGAAATAGAACAACGAAATTGAACAACGAAATCCAACTTCGATATCGAACAACGAAATCGAACACCAAACTGAAACCACTAAATCGAACCACGAAATAGAACAACGAAATGGAACAACGCAATCGAACAACGAAATCGAACAACGAAATCGAACAACGAAATCGATCAACGAAATCGAACAACGAAATCGAACAACGAAATCGAACAAAGAAATCGAACAACGAAATCGAACAACGAAATCGAACAACGAAATCGAACAACGAAATGGAACAACGAAATCGAACAACGAAATCGAACAACGAAAACGAACAACGAATTCGAATCACTAAATCGAATAACGAAATCGAACAACGAAATCGAACAACGAAATCTAACAACGAAATCGAACAACGAAATCGAACAACGAAATCGAACAACGAAATCGAACAACGATATCGAACAACGAAATGGAACAACGAAATCGAACAACGAAATTGAACAACGAAATCGAATAACGAATCGAACAACGAAATCGAACAACGAAATAGAACAACGTAATAGAACAACGAAATTGACCTACGAAATCCAACTTCTATATCGAACAACGAAATCGAACAACGAAATCGAATAACGAATCGAACAACGAAATCGAACAACGAAATAGAACAACGAAATTGAACAACGAAATCCAACTTCGATATCGAACAACGAAATCGAACACCAAACTGAAACCACTAAATCGAACCACGAAATAGAACAACGAAATGGAACAACGCAATCGAACAACGAAATCGAACAACGAAAACGAACAACGAAATCGATCAACGAAATCGAACAACGAAATCGAATAACGTAATCGAACAAAGAAATCGAACAACGAAATCGAACAACGAAATCGAACAACGAAATCGAACAACGAAATGGAACAACGAAATCGAACAACGAAATCGAACAACGAAATCGAACAACGAAATCGAACAACGAAATCGAACAACGAAATCGAACAACAAAATCGAACAACGAAATCGAACAACGAAATCGAACAACGAAATCGAACAACGAAATCTAACAACGAAATCGAACAACGAAATCGAACAACAAAATGGAACAACCAAATCGAACAACGAAATCGAACAACGAAATCGAACAACGAAATCGAACAACGAAATCGAATAACGAATCGAACAACGAAATCGAACAACGAAAACGAACAACGAATTCGAACAACGAATTCGAATCACTAAATCGAATAACGAAATCGAACAACGAAATCGAACAACGAAATCGAACAACGAAATCGAACAACGAAATCGATCAACGAAATCGAACAACGAAATCGAACAACGAAATCGAACAACGAAATCGAACAACGAAATCGAACAACGAAATCGAACAACGAAATGGAACAACGAAATCGAACAACGAAATCGAACAACGAAATCGTACAACGAAATCGAACAACGAAATCGAACAACAAAATCGAACAACGAAATCGAACAACGAAATCGAACAACGAAATCGAACAACGAAATCTAACAACGAAATCGAACAACGAAATCGAACAACAAAATGGAACAACGAAATCGAACAACGAAATCGAACAACGAAATCGAACAACGAAATCGAATAACGAATCGAACAACGAAATCGAACAACGAAATAGAACAACGAAATTGAACAACGAAATCCAACTTCGATATCGAACAACGAAATCGAACACCAAACTGAAACCACTAAATCGAACCACGAAATAGAACAACGAAATGGAACAACGCAATCGAACAACGAAATGGAACAACGCAATCGAACAACGAAATCGATCAACGAAATCGAACAACGAAATCGAACAACGAAATCGAACAACGAAATCGAACAACGAAATCGAACAACGAAATCGAACAACGAAATGGAACAACGAAATCGAACAACGAAATCGAACAACGAAATCGAACAACAAAATCGAACAACGAAATCGAACAACGAAATCGAACAACGAAATCGAACAACGAAATCTAACAACGAAATCGAACAACGAAATCGAACAACGAAATCGAACAACAAAATGGAACAACCAAATCGAACAACGAAATCGAACAACGAAATCGAACAACGAAATCGAACAACGAAATCGAATAACGAATCGAACAACGAAATCGAACAACGAAAACGAACAACGAATTCGAACAACGAATTCGAATCACTAAATCGAATAACGAAATCGAACAACGAAATCGAACAACGAAATCGAACAACGAAATCTAACAACGAAATCGAACAACAAAATGGAACAACGAAATCGAACAACGAAATCGAACAACGAAATCGAACAACGAAATCGAACAACAAAAGGGAACAACGAAATCGAACAACGAAATCGAACAACGAAATCGATTAACGAATCGAACAACGAAATCGAACAACGAAATAGAACAACGAAATTGAACAACGAAATCCAACTTCGATATCGAACAACGAAATCGAACAACAAACTGAAACCACTATTAATCGAACCACGAAATAGAACAACGAAATGGAACAACGCAATCGAACAACGAAATCGAACAACGAAATCGAACAACGAAATAGAACAACGAAATAGAACAACGAAATTGAACAACGAAATCCAACTTCGATATCGAACAACGAAATCGAACAACAAACTGAAACCACTAAATCGAACCACGAAATAGAACAACGAAATGGAATAACGCAATCGAACAACGAAATCGAACAACGAAATGGAACAACGAAATCGAACAACGAAATCGAACAACGAAATCGAACAACGAAATCGAACAACGAAATCGAACAACAAAATCGAACAACGAAATCGAACAACGAAATCGAACAACGAAATCGAACAACGAAATCTAACAACGAAATCGAACAACGAAATCGAACAACAAAATGGAACAACGAAATCGAACAACGAAATCGAACAACGAAATCGAACAACGAAATCGAATAACGAATCGAACAACGAAATCGAACAACGAAATCGAATAACGAAATCGAACAACGAAATCGAACAACGAAATCGAACAACGAAATCGAACAACAAAATCGAACAACGAAATCGAACAACGAAATCGAACAACGAAATCGAACAACGAAATCTAACAACGAAATCGAACAACGAAATCGAACAACAAAATGGAACAACGAAATCGAACAACGAAATCGAACAACGAAATCGAACAACGAAATCGAATAACGAATCGAACAACGAAATCGAACAACGAAATAGAACAACGAAATTGAACAACGAAATCCAACTTCGATATCGAACAACGAAATCGAACACCAAACTGAAACCACTAAATCGAACCACGAAATAGAACAACGAAATGGAACAACGCAATCGAACAACGAAATGGAACAACGCAATCGAACAACGAAATCGATCAACGAAATCGAACAACGAAATCGAACAACGAAATCGAACAACGAAATCGAACAACGAAATCGAACAACGAAATCGAACAACGAAATGGAACAACGAAATCGAACAACGAAATCGAA
Organism: Neocrepidodera transversa; assembly: GCA_963243735.1. NCBI lineage: Eukaryota > Metazoa > Arthropoda > Insecta > Coleoptera > Chrysomelidae > Neocrepidodera > Neocrepidodera transversa. The sequence goes on from CAUJLB010000030.1 coordinate 437,783, forward strand.
CAACGAAATCGAACAACGAAATCGAACAACGAAATCGAACAACAAAATCGAACAACGAAATCGAACAACGAAATCGAACAACGAAATCGAACAACGAAATCTAACAACGAAATCGAACAACGAAATCGAACAACGAAATCGAACAACAAAATGGAACAACCAAATCGAACAACGAAATCGAACAACGAAATCGAACAACGAAATCGAACAACGAAATCGAATAACGAATCGAACAACGAAATCGAACAACGAAAACGAACAACGAATTCGAACAACGAATTCGAATCACTAAATCGAATAACGAAATCGAACAACGAAATCGAACAACGAAATCGAACAACGAAATCTAACAACGAAATCGAACAACAAAATGGAACAACGAAATCGAACAACGAAATCGAACAACGAAATCGAACAACGAAATCGAACAACAAAAGGGAACAACGAAATCGAACAACGAAATCGAACAACGAAATCGATTAACGAATCGAACAACGAAATCGAACAACGAAATAGAACAACGAAATTGAACAACGAAATCCAACTTCGATATCGAACAACGAAATCGAACAACAAACTGAAACCACTATTAATCGAACCACGAAATAGAACAACGAAATGGAACAACGCAATCGAACAACGAAATCGAACAACGAAATCGAACAACGAAATAGAACAACGAAATAGAACAACGAAATTGAACAACGAAATCCAACTTCGATATCGAACAACGAAATCGAACAACAAACTGAAACCACTAAATCGAACCACGAAATAGAACAACGAAATGGAATAACGCAATCGAACAACGAAATCGAACAACGAAATGGAACAACGAAATCGAACAACGAAATCGAACAACGAAATCGAACAACGAAATCGAACAACGAAATCGAACAACAAAATCGAACAACGAAATCGAACAACGAAATCGAACAACGAAATCGAACAACGAAATCTAACAACGAAATCGAACAACGAAATCGAACAACAAAATGGAACAACGAAATCGAACAACGAAATCGAACAACGAAATCGAACAACGAAATCGAATAACGAATCGAACAACGAAATCGAACAACGAAATCGAACAACGAAATCGAACAACGAAATAGAACAACGAAATGGAACAACGAAATCGAACAACGAAATCGAACAACGAAATCGAACAACGAAATCGAACAACGAAATCGAACAACGAAATCTAACAACGAAATCGAAATCGAACAACGAAATCGAACAACGAAATCGAACAACGAAATCGAACAACGAAATCGAACTTCGAAATCGAACAACGAAATCGAACAACGAAATCGAACAACGATATCGAACAACGAAATGGAACAACGAAATCGAACAACGAAATCGAACAACGAAATCGAACAACGAAATCGAACAACGAAATCGAATCACTAAATCGAATAACGAAATCGAACAACGAAATCGAACAACGAAATCGAACAACGAAATCTAACAACGAAATCGAACAACAAAATGGAACAACGAAATCGAACAACGAAATCGAACAACGAAATCGAACAACGAAATCGAACACCAAAATGGAACAACGAAATCGAACAACGAAATCGAACAACGAAATCGATTAACGAATCGAACAACGAAATCGAACAACGAAATAGAACAACGAAATTGAACAACGAAATCCAACTTCGATATCGAACAACGAAATCGAACAATAAACTGAAACCACTATTAATCGAACCACGAAATAGAACAACGAAATGGAACAACGCAATCGAACAACGAAATCGAACAACGAAATCGAACAACGAAATAGAACAACGAAATAGAACAACGAAATTGAACAACGAAATCCAACTTCGATATCGAACAACGAAATCGAACAACAAACTGAAACCACTAAATCGAACCACGAAATAGAACAACGAAATGGAACAACGCAATCGAACAACGAAATCGAACAACGAAATCGAACAACGAAATCGAACAACGAAATCGAACAACGAAATCGAACAACGAAATCGAACAACGAAATCGAACAACGAAATAGAACAACGAAATTGAACAACGAAATCCAACTTCGATATCGAACAACGAAATCGAACAACAAACTGAAACCACTAAATCGAACCACGAAATAGAACAACGAAATGGAACAACGCAATCGAACAACGAAATCGAACAACGAAATCGAACAACGAAATCGAACAACGAAATCGAACAACGAAATCGAACAACGAAATCGAACAACGAAATCGAACAACGAAATAGAACAACGAAATGGAACAACGAAATCGAACAACGAAATCGAACAACGAAATCGAACAACGAAATCGAACAACAAAATCGAACAACGAAATCGAACAACGAAATCGAACAACGAAATCGAACAACGAAATCTAACAACGAAATCGAAATCGAACAACGAAATCGAACAACGAAATCGAACAACGAAATCGAACAACGAAATCGAACAACAAAATCGAACAACGAAATCGAACAACGAAATCGAACAACGAAATCGAACTTCGAAATCGAACAACGAAATCGAACAACGAAATCGAACAACGATATCGAACAACGAAATGGAACAACGAAATCGAACAACGAAATCGAACAACGAAATCGAACAACGAAATCGAACAACGAAATCGAATAACGAATCGAACAACGAAATCGAACAACGAAATAGAACAACGAAATAGAACAACGAAATTCAACTACGAAATCCAACTTCGATATCGAACAACGAAATCGAACAACGAAATCGAACAACGAAATCGAACAACGTAATCGAACAACGAAATCGAACAACGAAATCTAACAACGAAATCGAACAACGAAATCGAACAACAAAATGGAACAACGAAATCGAACAACGAAATCGAACAACGAAATCGAACAACGAAATCGAATACGAATCGAACAACGAAATCGAACAACGAAATAGAACAAAGAAATTGAACAACGAAATCCAACTTCGATATCGAACAACGAAATCGAACAACAAACTGAAACCACTAAATCGAACCACGAAATATAACAACGAAATGGAACAACGCAATCGAACAACGAAATCGAACAACGAAATCGAACAACGAAATCTAACAACGAAATCGAACAACGAAATAGAACAACGAAATGGAACAACGAAATCGAACAACGAAATCGAACAACGAAATCGAACAACGAAATCGAACAACGAAATGGAACAACGAAATCGAACAACGAAATCGAACAACGAAATAGAACCACGAAATCATACAACAATATAGAACAACGAAAACGAACAACGAAATCGAACAACGGAATCGGACAACGAAATCGAACAACGAAATCGAACAACGAAATCGAACAACGAAATCGAACAACGAAATCTAACAACGAAATCGAACAACGAAATGGAACAACGAAATCGAACAACAAAATCGAACAACGAAATCGAACAACGAAATCGAACAACGAAATCGAACAACGAAAACGAACAACGAATTCGAACAACGAATTCGAATCACTAAATCGAATAACGAAATGGAACAACGAAATCGAACAACGAAATCGAACAACGAAATCGAACAACGAAATCGAACAACGAAATCGAACAACGAAATCGAACAACGAAATGGAACAACGAAATCGAACAACGAAATCGAACAACGAAATAGAACAACGAAATCATACAACAATATAGAACAACGAAAACGAACAACGAAATCGAACAACGGAATCGGACAACGAAATCGAACAACGAAATCGAACAACAAAATGGAACAACGAAATCGAACAACGAAATCGAACAACGAAATCGAACAACGAAATCGAATAACGAATCGAACAACGAAATCGAACAACGAAATAGAACAACGAAATTGAACAACGAAATCCAACTTCGATATCGAACAACGAAATCGAACAACAAACTGAAACCACTAAATCGAACCACGAAATATAACAACGAAATGGAACAACGCAATCGAACAACGAAATCGAACAACGAAATCGAACAACGAAATCTAACAACGAAATCGAACAACGAAATAGAACAACGAAATGGAACAACGAAATCGAACAACGAAATCGAACAACGAAATCGAACAACGAAATCGAACAACGAAATGGAACAACGAAATCGAACAACGAAATCGAACAACGAAATAGAACCACGAAATCATACAACAATATAGAACAACGAAAACGAACAACGAAATCGAACAACGGAATCGGACAACGAAATCGAACAACGAAATCGAACAACGAAATCGAACAACGAAATCGAACAACGAAATCTAACAACGAAATCGAACAACGAAATGGAACAACGAAATCGAACAACAAAATCGAACAACGAAATCGAACAACGAAATCGAACAACGAAATCGAACAACGAAAACGAACAACGAATTCGAACAACGAATTCGAATCACTAAATCGAATAACGAAATGGAACAACGAAATCGAACAACGAAATCGAACAACGAAATCGAACAACGAAATCGAACAACGAAATCGAACAACGAAATCGAACAACGAAATGGAACAACGAAATCGAACAACGAAATCGAACAACGAAATAGAACAACGAAATCATACAACAATATAGAACAACGAAAACGAACAACGAAATCGAACAACGGAATCGGACAACGAAATCGAACAACGAAATCGAACAACGAAATCGATCAACGAAATCGAACAACGAAATCGAACAACGAAATCGAACAACGAAATCGAACAACGAAATGGAACAACGAAATCGAACAACAAAATCGAACAACGAAATCGAACAACGAAATCGAACAATGAAATCGAACAACGAAAACGAACAACGAATTCGAACAACGAATTCGAATCACTAAATCGAATAACGAAATCGAACAACGAAATCGAACAACGAAATCGAACAACGAAATCTAACAACGAAGTCGAACAACAAAATGGAACAACGAAATCGAACAACGAAATCGAACAACGAAATCGAACAACGAAATCGAACAACGAAATCGAACAACAAAATGGAACAACGAAATCGAACAACGAAATCGAACAACGAAATCGATTAACGAATCGAACAACGTAATCGAACAACGAAATAGAACAACGAAATTGAACAACGAAATCCAACTTCGATATCGAACAACGAAATCGAACAACAAACTGAAACCACTATAAATCGAACCACGAAATAGAACAAGGAATTGGAACAACGCAATCGAACAACGAAATCGAACCACGAAATCATGCAACAATATAGAACAACGAAAACGAACAACGAAATCGAACAACGGAATCGGACAACGAAATCGAACAACGAAATCGAACAACGAAATCGATCAACGAAATCGAACAACGAAATCGAACAACGAAATCGAACAGCGAAATCGAACAACGAAATCGAACAACGAAATCGAACAACGAAATCCAACAACAAAATCGAACAACGAAATCGAACAACGAAATCGAACAACGAAATAGAACAACGTAATAGAACAACGAAATTGACCTACGAAATCCAACTTCGATATCGAACAACGAAATCGAACAACGAAATCGAACAACGAAATCGAACAACGAAATCGAACAACGAAATCGAACAACGAAATCGAACAACGAAATCGAACAACGAAATCTAACAACGAAATCGAACAACGAAATCGAACAACAAAATGGAACAACGAAATCGAACAACGAAATCGAACAACGAAATCGAACAACGAAATCGAATAACGAATCGAACAACGAAATCGAACAACGAAATAGAACAACGAAATTGAACAACGAAATCCAACTTCGATATCGAACAACGAAATCGAACACCAAACTGAAACCACTAAATCGAACCACGAAATAGAACAACGAAATGGAACAACGCAATCGAACAACGAAATCGAACAACGAAATCGAACAACGAAATCGATCAACGAAATCGAACAACGAAATCGAACAACGAAATCGAACAACGAAATCGAACAACGAAATCGAACAACGAAATCAAACAACGAAATCGAACAACGAAATGGAACAACGAAATCGAACAACGAAATCGAACAACGAAATCGAACAACGAAATCGAACAACGAAATCGAACAACAAAATCGAACAACGAAATCGAACAACGAAATCGAACAACGAAATCGAACAACGAAATCTAACAACGAAATCGAACAACGAAATCGAACAACAAAATGGAACAACCAAATCGAACAACGAAATCGAACAACGAAATCGAACAACGAAATCGAACAACGAAATCGAACAACGAAATCGAATAACGAATCGAACAACGAAATCGAACAACGAAAACGAACAACGAATTCGAACAACGAATTCGAATCACTAAATCGAATAACGAAATCGAACAACGAAATCGAACAACGAAATCGAACAACGAAATCGAACAACGAAATCGAACAACGAAATCGATCAACGAAATCGAACAACGAAATCGAACAACGAAATCGAACAACGAAATCGAACAACGAAATCGAACAACGAAATCGAACAACGAAATGGAACAACGAAATCGAACAACGAAATCGAACAACGAAATCGAACAACGAAATCGAACAACGAAATCGAACAACAAAATCGAACAACGAAATCGAACAACGAAATCGAACAACGAAATCGAACAACGAAATCTAACAACGAAATCGAACAACGAAATCGAACAACAAAATGGAACAACGAAATCGAACAACGAAATCGAACAACGAAATCGAACAACGAAATCGAATAACGAATCGAACAACGAAATCGAACAACGAAATAGAACAACGAAATTGAACAACGAAATCCAACTTCGATATCGAACAACGAAATCGAACACCAAACTGAAACCACTAAATCGAACCACGAAATAGAACAACGAAATGGAACAACGCAATCGAACAACGAAATGGAACAACGCAATCGAACAACGAAATCGATCAACGAAATCGAACAACGAAATCGAACAACGAAATCGAACAACGAAATCGAACAACGAAATCGAACAACGAAATCGAACAACGAAATGGAACAACGAAATCGAACACCGAAATCGAACAACGAAATCGAACAACGAAATCGAACAACGAAATCGAACAACAAAATCGAACAACGAAATCGAACAACGAAATCGAACAACGCAATCGAACAACGAAATCGATCAACGAAATCGAACAACTAAATCGAACAACGAAATCGAACAACGAAATCGAACAACGAAATCGAACAACGAAATCGAACAACGAAATGGAACAACGAAATCGAACAACGAAATCGAACAACGAAATCGAACAACGAAATCGAACAACAAAATCGAACAACGAAATCGAACAACGAAATCGAACAACGAAATCGAACAACGAAATCTAACAACGAAATCGAACAACGAAAACGAACAACGAATTCGAACAACGAATTCGAATCACTAAATCGAATAACGAAATCGAACAACGAAATCGAACAACGAAATCGAACAACGAAATCTAACAACGAAATCGAACAACAAAATGGAACAACGAAATCGAACAACGAAATCGAACAACGAAATCGAACAACAAAAGGGAACAACGAAATCGAACAACGAAATCGAACAACGAAATCGATTAACGAATCGAACAACGAAATCGAACAACGAAATAGAACAACGAAATTGAACAACGAAATCCAACTTCGATATCGAACAACGAAATCGAACAACAAACTGAAACCACTATTAATCGAACCACGAAATAGAACAACGAAATGGAACAACGCAATCGAACAACGAAATCGAACAACGAAATCGAAAAACGAAATAGAACAACGAAATAGAACAACGAAATTGAACAACGAAATCCAACTTCGATATCGAACAACGAAATCGAACAACAAACTGAAACCACTAAATCGAACCACGAAATAGAACAACGAAATGGAACAACGCAATCGAACAACGAAATCGAACAACGAAATCGAACAACGAAATCGAACAACGAAATCGAACAACGAAATCGTACAACGAAATCGAACAACGAAATCGAACAACGAAATCGAACAACGAAATAGAACAACGAAATTGAACAACGAAATCCAACTTCGATATCGAACAACGAAATCGAACAACAAACTGAAACCACTAAATCGAACCACGAAATAGAACAACGAAATGGAACAACGCAATCGAACAACGAAATCGAACAACGAAATCGAACAACGAAATCGAACAACGAAATCGAACAACGAAATCGAACAACGAAATCGAACAACGAAATAGAACAACGAAATGGAACAACGAAATCGAACAACGAAATCGAACAACGAAATCGAACAACGAAATCGAACAACGAAATCGAACAACAAAATCGAACAACGAAATCGAACAACGAAATCGAACAACGAAATCGAACAACGAAATCTAACAACGAAATCGAACAACGAAAACGAACAACGAATTCGAACAACGAATTCGAATCACTAAATCGAATAACGAAATCGAACAACGAAATCGAACAACGAAATCGAACAACGAAATCTAACAACGAAATCGAACAACAAAATGGAACAACGAAATCGAACAACGAAATCGAACAACGAAATCGAACAACAAAAGGGAACAACGAAATCGAACAACGAAATCGAACAACGAAATCGATTAACGAATCGAACAACGAAATCGAACAACGAAATAGAACAACGAAATTGAACAACGAAATCCAACTTCGATATCGAACAACGAAATCGAACAACAAACTGAAACCACTATTAATCGAACCACGAAATAGAACAACGAAATGGAACAACGCAATCGAACAACGAAATCGAACAACGAAATCGAAAAACGAAATAGAACAACGAAATAGAACAACGAAATTGAACAACGAAATCCAACTTCGATATCGAACAACGAAATCGAACAACAAACTGAAACCACTAAATCGAACCACGAAATAGAACAACGAAATGGAACAACGCAATCGAACAACGAAATCGAACAACGAAATCGAACAACGAAATCGAACAACGAAATCGAACAACGAAATCGTACAACGAAATCGAACAACGAAATCGAACAACGAAATCGAACAACGAAATAGAACAACGAAATTGAACAACGAAATCCAACTTCGATATCGAACAACGAAATCGAACAACAAACTGAAACCACTAAATCGAACCACGAAATAGAACAACGAAATGGAACAACGCAATCGAACAACGAAATCGAACAACGAAATCGAACAACGAAATCGAACAACGAAATCGAACAACGAAATCGAACAACGAAATCGAACAACGAAATAGAACAACGAAATGGAACAACGAAATCGAACAACGAAATCGAACAACGAAATCGAACAACGAAATCGAACAACGAAATCTAACAACGAAATCGAAATCCAACAACGAAATCGAACAACGAAATCGAACAACAAAATCGAACAACGAAATCGAACAACGAAATCGAACAACGAAATCGAACTTCGAAATCGAACAACGAAATCGAACAACGAAATCGAACAACGATATCGAACAACGAAATGGAACAACGAAATCGAACAACGAAATCGAACAACGAAATCGAACAACGAAATCGAACAACGAAATCGAATCACTAAATCGAATAACGAAATCGAACAACGAAATCGAACAACGAAATCGAGCAACGAAATCTAACAACGAAATCGAACAACAAAATGGAACAACGAAATCGAACAACGAAATCGAACAACGAAATCGAACAACGAAATCGAACAACGAAATCGAACAACAAAATGGAACAACGAAATCGAACAACGAAATCGAACAACGAAATCGATTAACGAATCGAACAACGAAATCGAACAACGAAATAGAACAACGAAATTGAACAACGAAATCCAACTTCGATATCGAACAACGAAATCGAACAACAAACTGAAACCACTATTAATCGAACCACGAAATAGAACAACGAAATGGAACAACGCAATCGAACAACGAAATCGAACAACGAAATCGAACAACGAAATCGAACAACGAAATCGAACAACGAAATCGAACAACGAAATCGAACAACGAAATCGAACAACGAAATAGAACAACGAAATGGAACAACGAAATTGAACAACGAAATCGAACAACGAAATCGAACAACGAAATCGAACAACGAAATCGAACAACGAAATCGAACAACGAAATCGAACAACGAAATCGAACAACGAAATCGAACAACGAAATCGAACAACGAAATCGAACAACGAAATAGAACAACGAAATTGAACAACGAAATCCAACTTCGATATCGAACAACGAAATCGAACAACAAACTGAAACCACTAAATCGAACCACGAAATAGAACAACGAAATGGAACAACGCAATCGAACAACGAAATCGAACAACGAAATCGAACAACGAAATCTAACAACGAAATCGAACAACGAAATAGAACAACGAAATGGAACAACGAAATCGAACAACGAAATCGAACAACGAAATCGATTAACGAATCGAACAACGAAATCGAACAACGAAATCGAACAACGAAATCGAACAACGAAATCGAACAACGAAATAGAACAACGAAATGGAACAACGAAATTGAACAACGAAATCGAACAACGAAATCGAACAACGAAATCGAACAACAAAATCGAACAACGAAATCGAACAACGAAATCGAACAACGAAATCGAACAACGAAATCTAACAACGAAATCGAAATCGAACAACGAAATCGAACAACGAAATCGAACAACGAAATCGAACAACAAAATCGAACAACGAAATCGAACAACGAAATCGAACAACGAAATCGAACTTCGAAATCGAACAACGAAATCGAATATCGAATCGAACAATGAAATCGAACAACGAAAACGAACAACGAATTCGAACAACGAATTCGAATCACTAAATCGAATAACGAAATCGAACAACGAAATCGAACAACGAAATCGAACAACGAAATCTAACAACGAAATCGAACAACAAAATGGAACAACGAAATCGAACAACGAAATCGAACAACGAAATCGAACAACGAAATCGAACAACGAAATCGAACAACAAAAGGGAACAACGAAATCGAACAACGAAATCGAACAACGAAATCGATTAACGAATCGAACAACGAAATCGAACAACGAAATAGAACAACGAAATTGAACAACGAAATCCAACTTCGATATCGAACAACGAAATCGAACAACAAACTGAAACCACTATTAATCGAACCACGAAATAGAACAACGAAATGGAACAACGCAATCGAACAACGAAATCGAACAACGAAATCGAAAAACGAAATAGAACAACGAAATAGAACAACGAAATTGAACAACGAAATCCAACTTCGATATCGAACAACGAAATCGAACAACAAACTGAAACCACTAAATCGAACAACGAAATAGAACAACGAAATGGAACAACGCAATCGAACAACGAAATCGAACAACGAAATCGAACAACGAAATCGAACAACGAAATCGAACAACGAAATCGAACAACAAAATCGAACAACGAAATCGAACAACGAAATCGAACAACGAAATCGAACTTCGAAATCGAACAACGAAATCGAACAACGAAATCGAACAACGATATCGAACAACGAAATGGAACAACGAAATCGAACAACGAAATCGAACAACGAAATCGAACAACGAAATCGAACAACGAAATCGAATCACTAAATCGAATAACGAAATCGAACAACGAAATCGAACAACGAAATCGAGCAACGAAATCTAACAACGAAATCGAACAACAAAATGGAACAACGAAATCGAACAACGAAATCGAACAACGAAATCGAACAACGAAATCGAACAACAAAATGGAACAACGAAATCGAACAACGAAATCGAACAACGAAATCGATTAACGAATCGAACAACGAAATCGAACAACGAAATAGAACAACGAAATTGAACAACGAAATCCAACTTCGATATCGAACAACGAAATCGAACAACAAACTGAAACCACTATTAATCGAACCACGAAATAGAACAACGAAATGGAACAACGCAATCGAACAACGAAATCGAACAACGAAATCGAACAACGAAATAGAACAACGAAATAGAACAACGAAATTGAACAACGAAATCCAACTTCGATATCGAACAACGAAATCGAACAACAAACTGAAACCACTAAATCGAACCACGAAATAGAACAACGAAATGGAACAACGCAATCGAACAACGAAATCGAACAACGAAATCGAACAACGAAATCGAACAACGAAATCGAACAACGAAATCGAACAACGAAATCGAACAACGAAATCGAACAACGAAATCGAACAACGAAATCGAACAACGAAATAGAACAACGAAATTGAACAACGAAATCCAACTTCGATATCGAACAACGAAATCGAACAACAAACTGAAACCACTAAATCGAACCACGAAATAGAACAACGAAATGGAACAACGCAATCGAACAACGAAATCGAACAACGAAATCGAACAACGAAATCGAACAACGAAATCGAACAACGAAATCGAACAACGAAATCGAACAACGAAATCGAACAACGAAATAGAACAACGAAATGGAACAACGAAATCGAACAACGAAATCGAACAACTAAATCGAACAACGAAATCGAACAACAAAATCGAACAACGAAATCGAACAACGAAATCGAACAACGAAATCGAACAACGAAATCGAACAACGAAATCTAACAACGAAATCGAAATCGAACAACGAAATCGAACAACGAAATCGAACAACGAAATCGAACAACAAAATCGAACAACGAAATCGAACAACGAAATCGAACAACAAAATCGAACAACGAAATCGAACAACGAAATCGAACAACGAAATCGAACTTCGAAATCGAACAACGAAATCGAACAACGAAATCGAACAACGATATCGAACAACGAAATGGAACAACGAAATCGAACAACGAAATCGAACAACGAAATCGAACAACGAAATCGAACAACGAAATCGAATCACTAAATCGAATAACGAAATCGAACAACGAAATCGAGCAACGAAATCTAACAACGAAATCGAACAACAAAATGGAACAACGAAATCGAACAACGAAATGGAACAACGAAATCGAACAACAAAATCGAACAACGAAATAGAACCACGAAATCATACAACAATATAGAACAACGAAAACGAACAACGAAATCGAACAACGGAATCGGACAACGAAATCGAACAACGAAATAGAACAACGAAATCATACAACAATATAGAACAACGAAAACGAACAACGAAATCGAACAACGGAATCGATTAACGAATCGAACAACGTAATCGAACAACGAAATAGAACAACGAAATTGAACAACGAAATCCAACTTCGATATCGAACAACGAAATCGAACAACAAACTGAAACCACTATAAATCGAACCACGAAATAGAACAAGGAATTGGAACAACGCAATCGAACAACGAAATCGAACCACGAAATCATGCAACAATATAGAACAACGAAAACGAACAACGAAATCGAACAACGGAATCGAACAACGAAATCGAATAACGAATCGAACAACGAAATCGAACAACGAAATAGAACAACGAAATAGAACAACGAAATTCAACTACGAAATCCAACTTCGATATCGAACAACGAAATCGAACAACGAAATCGAACAACGAAATCGAACAACGTAATCGAACAACGAAATCGAACAACGAAATCTAACAACGATATCGAACAACGAAATGGAACAACGAAATCGAACAACGAAATCGAACAACGAAATCGAACAACGAAATCGAACAACGAAATCGAATAACGAATCGAACAACGAAATCGAACAACGAAATAGAACAACGAAATAGAACAACGAAATTCAACTACGAAATCCAACTTCGATATCGAACAACGAAATCGAACAACGAAATCGAACAACGAAATCGAACAACGTAATCGAACAACGAAATCGAACAACGAAATCTAACAACGAAATCGAACAACGAAATCGAACAACAAAATGGAACAACGAAATCGAACAACGAAATCGAACAACGAAATCGAACAACGAAATCGAATACGAATCGAACAACGAAATCGAACAACGAAATAGAACAAAGAAATTGAACAACGAAATCCAACTTCGATATCGAACAACGAAATCGAACAACAAACTGAAACCACTAAATCGAACCACGAAATATAACAACGAAATGGAACAACGCAATCGAACAACGAAATCGAACAACGAAATCGAACAACGAAATCTAACAACGAAATCGAACAACGAAATAGAACAACGAAATGGAACAACGAAATCGAACAACGAAATCGAACAACGAAATCGAACAACGAAATCGAACAACGAAATGGAACAACGAAATCGAACAACGAAATCGAACAACGAAATAGAACCACGAAATCATACAACAATATAGAACAACGAAAACGAACAACGAAATCGAACAACGGAATCGGACAACGAAATCGAACAACGAAATCGAACAACGAAATCGAACAACGAAATCGAACAACGAAATCTAACAACGAAATCGAACAACGAAATGGAACAACGAAATCGAACAACAAAATCGAACAACGAAATCGAACAACGAAATCGAACAACGAAATCGAACAACGAAAACGAACAACGAATTCGAACAACGAATTCGAATCACTAAATCGAATAACGAAATGGAACAACGAAATCGAACAACGAAATCGAACAACGAAATCGAACAACGAAATCGAACAACGAAATCGAACAACGAAATCGAACAACGAAATGGAACAACGAAATCGAACAACGAAATCGAACAACGAAATAGAACAACGAAATCATACAACAATATAGAACAACGAAAACGAACAACGAAATCGAACAACGGAATCGGACAACGAAATCGAACAACGAAATCGAACAACAAAATGGAACAACGAAATCGAACAACGAAATCGAACAACGAAATCGAACAACGAAATCGAATAACGAATCGAACAACGAAATCGAACAACGAAATAGAACAACGAAATTGAACAACGAAATCCAACTTCGATATCGAACAACGAAATCGAACAACAAACTGAAACCACTAAATCGAACCACGAAATATAACAACGAAATGGAACAACGCAATCGAACAACGAAATCGAACAACGAAATCGAACAACGAAATCTAACAACGAAATCGAACAACGAAATAGAACAACGAAATGGAACAACGAAATCGAACAACGAAATCGAACAACGAAATCGAACAACGAAATCGAACAACGAAATGGAACAACGAAATCGAACAACGAAATCGAACAACGAAATAGAACCACGAAATCATACAACAATATAGAACAACGAAAACGAACAACGAAATCGAACAACGGAATCGGACAACGAAATCGAACAACGAAATCGAACAACGAAATCGAACAACGAAATCGAACAACGAAATCTAACAACGAAATCGAACAACGAAATGGAACAACGAAATCGAACAACAAAATCGAACAACGAAATCGAACAACGAAATCGAACAACGAAATCGAACAACGAAAACGAACAACGAATTCGAACAACGAATTCGAATCACTAAATCGAATAACGAAATGGAACAACGAAATCGAACAACGAAATCGAACAACGAAATCGAACAACGAAATCGAACAACGAAATCGAACAACGAAATCGAACAACGAAATGGAACAACGAAATCGAACAACGAAATCGAACAACGAAATAGAACAACGAAATCATACAACAATATAGAACAACGAAAACGAACAACGAAATCGAACAACGGAATCGGACAACGAAATCGAACAACGAAATCGAACAACGAAATCGATCAACGAAATCGAACAACGAAATCGAACAACGAAATCGAACAACGAAATCGAACAACGAAATGGAACAACGAAATCGAACAACAAAATCGAACAACGAAATCGAACAACGAAATCGAACAATGAAATCGAACAACGAAAACGAACAACGAATTCGAACAACGAATTCGAATCACTAAATCGAATAACGAAATCGAACAACGAAATCGAACAACGAAATCGAACAACGAAATCTAACAACGAAGTCGAACAACAAAATGGAACAACGAAATCGAACAACGAAATCGAACAACGAAATCGAACAACGAAATCGAACAACGAAATCGAACAACGAAATCGAACAACGAAATCGAACAACAAAATCGAACAACGAAATCGAACAACGAAATCGAACAACGAAATCGAACAACGAAATCTAACAACGAAATCGAAATCGAACAACGAAATCGAACAACGAAATCGAACAACGAAATCGAACAACGAAATCGAACAACAAAATCGAACAACGAAATCGAACAACGAAATCGAACAACGAAATCGAACTTCGAAATCGAACAACGAAATCGAATAACGAATCGAACAACGAAATCGAACAACGAAAACGAACAACGAATTCGAACAACGAATTCGAATCACTAAATCGAATAACGAAATCGAACAACGAAATCGAACAACGAAATCGAACAACGAAATCTAACAACGAAATCGAACAACAAAATGGAACAACGAAATCGAACAACGAAATCGAACAACGAAATCGAACAACAAAAGGGAACAACGAAATCGAACAACGAAATCGAACAACGAAATCGATTAACGAATCGAACAACGAAATCGAACAACGAAATAGAACAACGAAATTGAACAACGAAATCCAACTTCGATATCGAACAACGAAATCGAACAACAAACTGAAACCACTATTAATCGAACCACGAAATAGAACAACGAAATGGAACAACGCAATCGAACAACGAAATCGAACAACGAAATCGAAAAACGAAATAGAACAACGAAATAGAACAACGAAATTTAACAACGAAATCCAACTTCGATATCGAACAACGAAATCGAACAACAAACTGAAACCACTAAATCGAACCACGAAATAGAACAACGAAATGGAACAACGCAATCGAACAACGAAATCGAACAACGAAATCGAACAACGAAATCGAACAACGAAATCGAACAACGAAATCGAACAACGAAATCGAACAACGAAATCGAACAACGAAATCGAACAACGAAATCGAACAACGAAATAGAACAACGAAATTGAACAACGAAATCGAACAACGAAATCGAACAACGAAATCGAACAACGAAATCGATCAACAAAATCGAACAACGAAATCGAACAACGAAATCGAACAACGAAATCGAACAACGAAATCGAACAACGAAATCGAACAACGAAATCGAACAACGAAATAGAACAACGAAATGGAACAACGAAATCGAACAACGAAATCGAACAACGAAATCGAACAACGAAATCGAACAACAAAATCGAACAACGAAATCGAACAACGAAATCGAACAACGAAATCGAACAACGAAATCTAACAACGAAATCGAAATCGAACAACGAAATCGAACAACGAAATCGAACAACAAAATGGAACAACGAAATCGAACAACGAAATCGAACAACGAAATCGATTAACGAATCGAACAACGAAATCGAACAACGAAATAGAACAACGAAATTGAACAACGAAATCCA
Source organism: Neocrepidodera transversa (assembly GCA_963243735.1). NCBI lineage: Eukaryota > Metazoa > Arthropoda > Insecta > Coleoptera > Chrysomelidae > Neocrepidodera > Neocrepidodera transversa. Next base: position 455,249 of record CAUJLB010000030.1, read on the forward strand.
ACTTCGATATCGAACAACGAAATCGAACAACAAACTGAAACCACTATTAATCGAACCACGAAATAGAACAACGAAATGGAACAACGCAATCGAACAACGAAATCGAACAACGAAATCGAACAACGAAATAGAACAACGAAATAGAACAACGAAATTGAACAACGAAATCCAACTTCGATATCGAACAACGAAATCGAACAACAAACTGAAACCACTAAATCGAACCACGAAATAGAACAACGAAATGGAACAACGCAATCGAACAACGAAATCGAACAACGAAATCGAACAACGAAATCGAACAACGAAATCGAACAACGAAATCGAACAACGAAATCGAACAACGAAATCGAACAACGAAATCGAACAACGAAATAGAACAACGAAATTGAACAACGAAATCCAACTTCGATATCGAACAACGAAATCGAACAACAAACTGAAACCACTAAATCGAACCACGAAATAGAACAACGAAATGGAACAACGCAATCGAACAACGAAATCGAACAACGAAATCGAACAACGAAATCGAACAACGAAATCGAACAACGAAATCGAACAACGAAATCGAACAACGAAATCGAACAACGAAATAGAACAACGAAATGGAACAACGAAATCGAAAAACGAAATCGAACAACTAAATCGAACAACGAAATCGAACAACAAAATCGAACAACGAAATCGAACAACGAAATCGAACAACGAAATCGAACAACGAAATCGAACAACGAAATCTAACAACGAAATCGAAATCGAACAACGAAATCGAACAACGAAATCGAACAACGAAATCGAACAACAAAATCGAACAACGAAATCGAACAACGAAATCGAACAACAAAATCGAACAACGAAATCGAACAACGAAATCGAACAACGAAATCGAACTTCGAAATCGAACAACGAAATCGAACAACGAAATCGAACAACGATATCGAACAACGAAATGGAACAACGAAATCGAACAACGAAATCGAACAACGAAATCGAACAACGAAATCGAACAACGAAATCGAATCACTAAATCGAATAACGAAATCGAACAACGAAATCGAGCAACGAAATCTAACAACGAAATCGAACAACAAAATGGAACAACGAAATCGAACAACGAAATCGAACAACGAAATCGAACAACAAAATCGAACAACAAAATCGAAAAACGAAATCGAACAACGAAATCGAACAACGAAATCGAACAACGAAATCTAACAACGAAATCGAACAACGAAATCGAACAACGAAATCGAACAACAAAATCGAACAACAAAATCGAAAAACGAAATCGAACAACGAAATCGAACAACGAAATCGAGCAACGAAATCTAACAACGAAATCGAACAACAAAATGGAACAACGAAATCGAACAACGAAATCGAACAACGAAATCGAACAACGAAATCGAACAACAAAATCGAACAACGAAATCGAACAACGAAATCGAACAACGAAATCGAACTTCGAAATCGAACAACGAAATCGAACAACGAAATCGAACAACGATATCGAACAACGAAATGGAACAACGAAATCGAACAACGAAATCGAACAACGAAATCGAACAACGAAATCGAACAACGAAATCGAATCACTAAATCGAATAACGAAATCGAACAACGAAATCGAGCAACGAAATCTAACAACGAAATCGAACAACAAAATGGAACAACGAAATCGAACAACGAAATCGAACAACGAAATCGAACAACAAAATGGAACAACGAAATCGAACAACGAAATCGAACAACGAAATCGATTAACGAATCGAACAACGAAATCGAACAACGAAATAGAACAACGAAATTGAACAACGAAATCCAACTTCGATATCGAACAACGAAATCGAACAACAAACTGAAACCACTATTAATCGAACCACGAAATAGAACAACGAAATGGAACAACGCAATCGAACAACGAAATCGAACAACGAAATCGAACAACGAAATAGAACAACGAAATAGAACAACGAAATTGAACAACGAAATCCAACTTCGATATCGAACAACGAAATCGAACAACAAACTGAAACCACTAAATCGAACCACGAAATAGAACAACGAAATGGAACAACGCAATCGAACAACGAAATCGAACAACGAAATCGAACAACGAAATCGAACAACGAAATCGAACAACGAAATCGAACAACGAAATCGAACAACGAAATCGAACAACGAAATCGAACAACGAAATAGAACAACGAAATTGAACAACGAAATCCAACTTCGATATCGAACAACGAAATCGAACAACAAACTGAAACCACTAAATCGAACCACGAAATAGAACAACGAAATGGAACAACGCAATCGAACAACGAAATCGAACAACGAAATCGAACAACGAAATCGAACAACGAAATCGAACAACGAAATCGAACAACGAAATCGAACAACGAAATCGAACAACGAAATAGAACAACGAAATGGAACAACGAAATCGAACAACGAAATCGAACAACGAAATCGAACAACGAAATCTAACAACGAAATCGAAATCGAACAACGAAATCGAACAACGAAATCGAACAACGAAATCGAACAACAAAATCGAACAACGAAATCGAACAACGAAATCGAACAACGAAATCGAACTTCGAAATCGAACAACGAAATCGAACAACGAAATCGAACAACGATATCGAACAACGAAATGGAACAACGAAATCTAACAACGAAATCGAACAACGAAATCGAACAACGAAATCGAACAACGAAATCGAATCACTAAATCGAATAACGAAATCGAACAACGAAATCGAACAACGAAATCGAGCAACGAAATCTAACAACGAAATCGAACAACAAAATGGAACAACGAAATCGAACAACGAAATCGAACAACGAAATCGAACAACGAAATCGAACAACAAAATGGAACAACGAAATCGAACAACGAAATCGAACAACGAAATCGATTAACGAATCGAACAACGAAATCGAACAACGAAATAGAACAACGAAATTGAACAACGAAATCCAACTTCGATATCGAACAACGAAATCGAACAACAAACTGAAACCACTATTAATCGAACCACGAAATAGAACAACGAAATGGAACAACGCAATCGAACAACGAAATCGAACAACGAAATCGAACAACGAAATAGAACAACGAAATAGAACAACGAAATTGAACAACGAAATCCAACTTCGATATCGAACAACGAAATCGAACAACAAACTGAAACCACTAAATCGAACCACGAAATAGAACAACGAAATGGAACAACGCAATCGAACAACGAAATCGAACAACGAAATCGAACAACGAAATCGAACAACGAAATCGAACAACGAAATCGAACAACGAAATCGAACAACGAAATCGAACAACGAAATAGAACAACGAAATTGAACAACGAAATCCAACTTCGATATCGAACAACGAAATCGAACAACAAACTGAAACCACTAAATCGAACCACGAAATAGAACAACGAAATGGAACAACGCAATCGAACAACGAAATCGAACAACGAAATCGAACAACGAAATCGAACAACGAAATCGAACAACGAAATCGAACAACGAAATCGAACAACGAAATTGAACAACGAAATCGAACAACGAAATAGAACAACGAAATGGAACAACGAAATCGAACAACGAAATCGAACAACGAAATCGAACAACGAAATCGAACAACAAAATCGAACAACGAAATCGAACAACGAAATCGAACAACGAAATCGAACAACGAAATCTAACAACGAAATCGAAATCGAACAACGAAATCGAACAACGAAATCGAACAACGAAATCGAACAACAAAATCGAACAACGAAATCGAACAACGAAATCGAACAACGAAATCGAACTTCGAAATCGAACAACGAAATCGAACAACGAAATCGAACAACGAAATAGAACAACGAAATCATACAACAATATAGAACAACGAAAACGAACAACGAAATCGAACAACGGAATCGGACAACGAAATCGATCAACGAAATCGAACAACGAAATCGAACAACGAAATCGAACAACGAAATCGAACAACGAAATGGAACAACGAAATCGAACAACAAAATCGAACAACGAAATCGAACAACGAAATCGAACAATGAAATCGAACAACGAAAACGAACAACGAATTCGAACAACGAATTCGAATCACTAAATCGAATAACGAAATCGAACAACGAAATCGAACAACGAAATCGAACAACGAAATCTAACAACGAAATCGAACAACAAAATGGAACAACGAAATCGAACAACGAAATCGAACAACGAAATCGAACAACGAAATCGAACAACAAAATGGAACAACGAAATCGAACAACGAAATCGAACAACGAAATCGATTAACGAATCGAACAACGTAATCGAACAACGAAATAGAACAACGAAATTGAACAACGAAATCCAACTTCGATATCGAACAACGAAATCGAACAACAAACTGAAACCACTATAAATCGAACCACGAAATAGAACAAGGAATTGGAACAACGCAATCGAACAACGAAATCGAACCACGAAATCATGCAACAATATAGAACAACGAAAACGAACAACGAAATCGAACAACGGAATCGGACAACGAAATCGAACAACGAAATCGAACAACGAAATCGATCAACGAAATCGAACAACGAAATCGAACAACGAAATCGAACAGCGAAATCGAACAACGAAATCGAACAACGAAATCGAACAACGAAATCCAACAACAAAATCGAACAACGAAATCGAACAACGAAATCGAACAACGAAATCGAACAACGAAATCTAACAACGAAATCGAACAACGAAATCGAACAACAAAATGGAACAACGAAATCGAACAACGAAATCGAACAACGAAATCGAACAAGGAAATCGAACAACGAAATCGAACAACGAAATCGAACAACGAAATCGAACAACGAAATCGAACAACGAAATCGAACAACGAAATCGAACAACGAAATCGAACAACGAAATCGAACAACGAAATCTAACAACGAAATCGAACAACGAAATCGAACAACAAAATGGAACAACGAAATCGAACAACGAAATCGAACAACGAAATCGAACAACGAAATCGAATAACGAATCGAACAACGAAATCGAACAACGAAATAGAACAACGAAATTGAACAACGAAATCCAACTTCGATATCGAACAACGAAATCGAACACCAAACTGAAACCACTAAATCGAACCACGAAATAGAACAACGAAATGGAACAACGCAATCGAACAACGAAATCGAACAACGAAATCGAACAACGAAATCGATCAACGAAATCGAACAACGAAATCGAACAACGAAATCGAACAACGAAATCGAACAACGAAATCGAACAACGAAATCGAACAACGAAATCGAACAACGAAATGGAACAACGAAATCGAACAACGAAATCGAACAACGAAATCGAACAACAAAATCGAACAACGAAATCGAACAACGAAATCGAACAACGAAATCGAACAACGAAATCTAACAACGAAATCGAACAACGAAATCGAACAACAAAATGGAACAACGAAATGGAACAACGCAATCGAACAACGAAATCGAACAACGAAATCGAACAACGAAATCTAACAACGAAATCGAACAACAAAATGGAACAACGAAATCGAACAACGAAATCGAACAACGAAATCGAACAACAAAAGGGAACAACGAAATCGAACAACGAAATCGAACAACGAAATCGATTAACGAATCGAACAACGAAATCGAACAACGAAATAGAACAACGAAATTGAACAACGAAATCCAACTTCGATATCGAACAACGAAATCGAACAACAAACTGAAACCACTATTAATCGAACCACGAAATAGAACAACGAAATGGAACAACGCAATCGAACAACGAAATCGAACAACGAAATCGAAAAACGAAATAGAACAACGAAATAGAACAACGAAATTGAACAACGAAATCCAACTTCGATATCGAACAACGAAATCGAACAACAAACTGAAACCACTAAATCGAACCACGAAATAGAACAACGAAATGGAACAACGCAATCGAACAACGAAATCGAACAACGAAATCGAACAACGAAATCGAACAACGAAATCGAACAACGAAATCGTACAACGAAATCGAACAACGAAATCGAACAACGAAATCGAACAACGAAATAGAACAACGAAATTGAACAACGAAATCCAACTTCGATATCGAACAACGAAATCGAACAACAAACTGAAACCACTAAATCGAACCACGAAATAGAACAACGAAATGGAACAACGCAATCGAACAACGAAATCGAACAACGAAATCGAACAACGAAATCGAACAACGAAATCGAACAACGAAATCGAACAACGAAATCGAACAACGAAATAGAACAACGAAATGGAACAACGAAATCGAACAACGAAATCGAACAACGAAATCGAACAACGAAATCGAACAACAAAATCGAACAACGAAATCGAACAACGAAATCGAACAACGAAATCGAACAACGAAATCTAACAACGAAATCGAAATCCAACAACGAAATCGAACAACGAAATCGAACAACGAAATCGAACAACAAAATCGAACAACGAAATCGAACAACGAAATCGAACAACGAAATCGAACTTCGAAATCGAACAACGAAATCGAACAACGAAATCGAACAACGATATCGAACAACGAAATGGAACAACGAAATCGAACAACGAAATCGAACAACGAAATCGAACAACGAAATCGAACAACGAAATCGAATCACTAAATCGAATAACGAAATCGAACAACGAAATCGAACAACGAAATCGAGCAACGAAATCTAACAACGAAATCGAACAACAAAATGGAACAACGAAATCGAACAACGAAATCGAACAACGAAATCGAACAACGAAATCGAACAACAAAATGGAACAACGAAATCGAACAACGAAATCGAACAACGAAATCGATTAACGAATCGAACAACGAAATCGAACAACGAAATAGAACAACGAAATTGAACAACGAAATCCAACTTCGATATCGAACAACGAAATCGAACAACAAACTGAAACCACTATTAATCGAACCACGAAATAGAACAACGAAATGGAACAACGCAATCGAACAACGAAATCGAACAACGAAATCGAACAACGAAATAGAACAACGAAATAGAACAACGAAATTGAACAACGAAATCCAACTTCGATATCGAACAACGAAATCGAACAACAAACTGAAACCACTAAATCGAACCACGAAATAGAACAACGAAATGGAACAACGCAATCGAACAACGAAATCGAACAACGAAATCGAACAACGAAATCGAACAACGAAATCGAACAACGAAATCGAACAACGAAATCGAACAACGAAATCGAACAACGAAATCGAACAACGAAATAGAACAACGAAATTGAACAACGAAATCCAACTTCGATATCGAACAACGAAATCGAACAACAAACTGAAACCACTAAATCGAACCACGAAATAGAACAACGAAATGGAACAACGCAATCGAACAACGAAATCGAACAACGAAATCGAACAACGAAATCGAACAACGAAATCGAACAACGAAATCGAACAACGAAATCGAACAACGAAATCGAACAACGAAATAGAACAACGAAATGGAACAACGAAATGGAACAACGAAATCGAACAACGAAATCGAACAACGAAATCGAACAACGAAATCGAACAACAAAAACGAACAACGAAATCGAACAACGAAATCGAACAACGAAATCGAACAACGAAATCTAACAACGAAATCGAAATCGAACAACGAAATCGAACAACGAAATCGAACAACGAAATCGAACAACAAAATCGAACAACGAAATCGAACAACGAAATCGAACAACGAAATCGAACTTCGAAATCGAACAACGAAATCGAATAACGAATCGAACAACGAAATCGAACAACGAAAACGAACAACGAATTCGAACAACGAATTCGAATCACTAAATCGAATAACGAAATCGAACAACGAAATCGAACAACGAAATCGAACAACGAAATCTAACAACGAAATCGAACAACAAAATGGAACAACGAAATCGAACAACGAAATCGAACAACGAAATCGAACAACGAAATCGAACAACAAAAGGGAACAACGAAATCGAACAACGAAATCGAACAACGAAATCGATTAACGAATCGAACAACGAAATCGAACAACGATATCGAACAACGAAATGGAACAACGAAATCGAACAACGAAATCGAACAACGAAATCGAACAACGAAATCGAACAACGAAATCGAATCACTAAATCGAATAACGAAATCGAACAACGAAATCGAACAACGAAATCGAGCAACGAAATCAAACAACGAAATCGAACAACAAAATGGAACAACGAAATCGAACAACGAAATCGAACAACGAAATCGAACAACGAAATCGAACAACAAAATGGAACAACGAAATCGAACAACGAAATCGAACAACGAAATCGATTAACGAATCGAACAACGAAATCGAACAACGAAATAGAACAACGAAATTGAACAACGAAATCCAACTTCGATATCGAACAACGAAATCGAACAACAAACTGGAAACCACTATTAATCGAACCACGAAATAGAACAACGAAATGGAACAACGCAATCGAACAACGAAATCGAACAACGAAATCGAACAACGAAATAGAACAACGAAAAAGAACAACGAAATTGAACAACGAAATCCAACTTCGATATCGAACAACGAAATCGAACAACAAACTGAAACCACTAAATCGAACCACGAAATAGAACAACGAAATGGAACAACGCAATCGAACAACGAAATCGAACAACGAAATCGAACAACGAAATCGAACAACGAAATAGAACAACGAAATCGAACAACGAAATCGAACAACGAAATCGAACAACGAAATCGAACAACGAAATAGAACAACGAAATTGAACAACGAAATCCAACTTCGATATCGAACAACGAAATCGAACAACAAACTGAAACCACTAAATCGAACCACGAAATAGAACAACGAAATGGAACAACGCAATCGAACAACGAAATCGAACAACGAAATCGAACAACGAAATCGAACAACGAAATCGAACAACGAAATCGAACAACGAAATCGAACAACGAAATCGAACAACGAAATAGAACAACGAAATGGAACAACGAAATCGAACAACGAAATCGAACAACGAAATCGAACAACGAAATCTAACAACGAAATCGAAATCGAACAACGAAATCGAACAACGAAATCGAACAACGAAATCGAACAACAAAATCGAACAACGAAATCGAACAACGAAATCGAACAACGAAATCGAACTTCGAAATCGAACAACGAAATCGAACAACGAAATCGAACAACGATATCGAACAACGAAATGGAACAACGAAATCTAACAACGAAATCGAACAACGAAATCGAACAACGAAATCGAACAACGAAATCGAATCACTAAATCGAATAACGAAATCGAACAACGAAATCGAACAACGAAATCGAGCAACGAAATCTAACAACGAAATCGAACAACAAAATGGAACAACGAAATCGAACAACGAAATCGAACAACGAAATCGAACAACGAAATCGAACAACAAAATGGAACAACGAAATCGAACAACGAAATCGAACAACGAAATCGATTAACGAATCGAACAACGAAATCGAACAACGAAATAGAACAACGAAATTGAACAACGAAATCCAACTTCGATATCGAACAACGAAATCGAACAACAAACTGAAACCACTATTAATCGAACCACGAAATAGAACAACGAAATGGAACAACGCAATCGAACAACGAAATCGAACAACGAAATCGAACAACGAAATAGAACAACGAAATAGAACAACGAAATTGAACAACGAAATCCAACTTCGATATCGAACAACGAAATCGAACAACAAACTGAAACCACTAAATCGAACCACGAAATAGAACAACGAAATGGAACAACGCAATCGAACAACGAAATCGAACAACGAAATCGAACAACGAAATCGAACAACGAAATCGAACAACGAAATCGAACAACGAAATCGAACAACGAAATCGAACAACGAAATAGAACAACGAAATTGAACAACGAAATCCAACTTCGATATCGAACAACGAAATCGAACAACAAACTGAAACCACTAAATCGAACCACGAAATAGAACAACGAAATGGAACAACGCAATCGAACAACGAAATCGAACAACGAAATCGAACAACGAAATCGAACAACGAAATCGAACAACGAAATCGAACAACGAAATCGAACAACGAAATCGAACAACGAAATCGAACAACGAAATAGAACAACGAAATGGAACAACGAAATCGAACAACGAAATCGAACAACGAAATCGAACAACGAAATCGAACAACAAAATCGAACAACGAAATCGAACAACGAAATCGAACAACGAAATCTAACAACGAAATCGAAATCGAACAACGAAATCGAACAACGAAATCGAACAACGAAATCGAACAACAAAATCGAACAACGAAATCGAACAACGAAATCGAACAACGAAATCGAACTTCGAAATCGAACAACGAAATCGAACAACGAAATCGAACAACGAAATAGAACAACGAAATCATACAACAATATAGAACAACGAAAACGAACAACGAAATCGAACAACGGAATCGGACAACGAAATCGAACAACGAAATCGATCAACGAAATCGAACAACGAAATCGAACAACGAAATCGAACAACGAAATCGAACAACGAAATGGAACAACGAAATCGAACAACAAAATCGAACAACGAAATCGAACAACGAAATCGAACAATGAAATCGAACAACGAAAACGAACAACGAATTCGAACAACGAATTCGAATCACTAAATCGAATAACGAAATCGAACAACGAAATCGAACAACGAAATCGAACAACGAAATCTAACAACGAAATCGAACAACAAAATGGAACAACGAAATCGAACAACGAAATCGAACAACGAAATCGAACAACGAAATCGAACAACAAAATGGAACAACGAAATCGAACAACGAAATCGAACAACGAAATCGATTAACGAATCGAACAACGTAATCGAACAACGAAATAGAACAACGAAATTGAACAACGAAATCCAACTTCGATATCGAACAACGAAATCGAACAACAAACTGAAACCACTATAAATCGAACCACGAAATAGAACAAGGAATTGGAACAACGCAATCGAACAACGAAATCGAACCACGAAATCATGCAACAATATAGAACAACGAAAACGAACAACGAAATCGAACAACGGAATCGGACAACGAAATCGAACAACGAAATCGAACAACGAAATCGATCAACGAAATCGAACAACGAAATCGAACAACGAAATCGAACAGCGAAATCGAACAACGAAATCGAACAACGAAATCGAACAACGAAATCCAACAACAAAATCGAACAACGAAATCGAACAACGAAATCGAACAACGAAATCGAACAACGAAATCTAACAACGAAATCGAACAACGAAATCGAACAACAAAATGGAACAACGAAATCGAACAACGAAATCGAACAACGAAATCGAACAAGGAAATCGAACAACGAAATCGAACAACGAAATCGAACAACGAAATCGAACAACGAAATCGAACAACGAAATCGAACAACGAAATCGAACAACGAAATCGAACAACGAAATCTAACAACGAAATCGAACAACGAAATCGAACAACAAAATGGAACAACGAAATCGAACAACGAAATCGAACAACGAAATCGAACAACGAAATCGAATAACGAATCGAACAACGAAATCGAACAACGAAATAGAACAACGAAATTGAACAACGAAATCCAACTTCGATATCGAACAACGAAATCGAACACCAAACTGAAACCACTAAATCGAACCACGAAATAGAACAACGAAATGGAACAACGCAATCGAACAACGAAATCGAACAACGAAATCGAACAACGAAATCGATCAACGAAATCGAACAACGAAATCGAACAACGAAATCGAACAACGAAATCGAACAACGAAATCGAACAACGAAATCGAACAACGAAATCGAACAACGAAATGGAACAACGAAATCGAACAACGAAATCGAACAACGAAATCGAACAACAAAATCGAACAACGAAATCGAACAACGAAATCGAACAACGAAATCGAACAACGAAATCTAACAACGAAATCGAACAACGAAATCGAACAACAAAATGGAACAACGAAATGGAACAACGCAATCGAACAACGAAATCGAACAACGAAATCGAACAACGAAATCTAACAACGAAATCGAACAACAAAATGGAACAACGAAATCGAACAACGAAATCGAACAACGAAATCGAACAACAAAAGGGAACAACGAAATCGAACAACGAAATCGAACAACGAAATCGATTAACGAATCGAACAACGAAATCGAACAACGAAATAGAACAACGAAATTGAACAACGAAATCCAACTTCGATATCGAACAACGAAATCGAACAACAAACTGAAACCACTATTAATCGAACCACGAAATAGAACAACGAAATGGAACAACGCAATCGAACAACGAAATCGAACAACGAAATCGAAAAACGAAATAGAACAACGAAATAGAACAACGAAATTGAACAACGAAATCCAACTTCGATATCGAACAACGAAATCGAACAACAAACTGAAACCACTAAATCGAACCACGAAATAGAACAACGAAATGGAACAACGCAATCGAACAACGAAATCGAACAACGAAATCGAACAACGAAATCGAACAACGAAATCGAACAACGAAATCGTACAACGAAATCGAACAACGAAATCGAACAACGAAATCGAACAACGAAATAGAACAACGAAATTGAACAACGAAATCCAACTTCGATATCGAACAACGAAATCGAACAACAAACTGAAACCACTAAATCGAACCACGAAATAGAACAACGAAATGGAACAACGCAATCGAACAACGAAATCGAACAACGAAATCGAACAACGAAATCGAACAACGAAATCGAACAACGAAATCGAACAACGAAATCGAACATCGAAATAGAACAACGAAATGGAACAACGAAATCGAACAACGAAATCGAACAACGAAATCGAACAACGAAATCGAACAACAAAATCGAACAACGAAATCGAACAACGAAATCGAACAACGAAATCGAACAACGAAATCTAACAACGAAATCGAAATCCAACAACGAAATCGAACAACGAAATCGAACAACGAAATCGAACAACAAAATCGAACAACGAAATCGAACAACGAAATCGAACAACGAAATCGAACTTCGAAATCGAACAACGAAATCGAACAACGAAATCGAACAACGATATCGAACAACGAAATGGAACAACGAAATCGAACAACAAAATCGAACAACGAAATCGAACAACGAAATCGAACAACGAAATCGAACAACGAAATCTAACAACGAAATCGAAATCGAACAACGAAATCGAACAACGAAATCGAACAACAAAATCGAACAACGAAATCTAACAACGAAATCGAAATCGAACAACGAAATCGAACAACGAAATCGAACAACGAAATCGAACAACAAAATCGAACAACGAAATCGAACAACGAAATCGAACAACGAAATCGAACTTCGAAATCGAACAACGAAATCGAACAACGAAATCGAACAACGAAATCGAACAACGAAATCGAACAACGAAATAGAACAACGAAATGGAACAACGAAATCGAACAACGAAATCGAACAACGAAATCGAACAACGAAATCGAACAACAAAATCGAACAACGAAATCGAACAACGAAATCGAACAACGAAATCGAACAACGAAATCTAACAACGAAATCGAAATCGAACAACGAAATCGAACAACGAAATCGAACAACAAAATCGAACAACAAAATCGAACAACGAAATCGAACAACGAAATCGAACAACGAAATCGAACAACGAAATCTAACAACGAAATCGAAATCGAACAACGAAATCGAACAACGAAATCGAACAACGAAATCGAACAACGAAATCGAACAACGAAATCGAACAACGAAATCGAACAACGAAATCGAACAACGAAATAGAACAACGAAATGGAACAACGAAATCGAACAACGAAATCGAACAACGAAATCGAACAACGAAATCGAACAACAAAATCGAACAACGAAATCGAACAACGAAATCGAACAACGAAATCGAACAACGAAATCTAACAACGAAATCGAAATCGAACAACGAAATCGAACAACGAAATCGAACAACAAAATCGAACAACAAAATCGAACAACGAAATCGAACAACGAAATCGAACAACGAAATCGAACAACGAAATCTAACAACGAAATCGAAATCGAACAACGAAATCGAACAACGAAATCGAACAACGAAATCGAACAACAAAATCGAACAACGAAATCGAACAACGAAATCGAACAACGAAATCGAACTTCGAAATCGAACAACGAAATCGAACAACGAAATCGAACAACGATATCGAACAACGAAATGGAACAACGAAATCGAACATCGAAATCGAACAACGAAATCGAACAACGAAATCGAACAACGAAATCGAACAACGAAATGGAACAACGAAATCTAACAACGAAATCGAACAACGAAATCGAACAACGAAATCGAACAACGAAATCGAACAACGAAATCGAACAACAAAATCGAACAACGAAATCGAACAACGAAATCGAACAACGAAATCTAACAACGAAATCGAAATCGAACAACGAAATCGAACAACGAAATCGAACAACGAAATCGAACAACAAAATCGAACAACGAAATCGAACAACGAAATCGAACAACGAAATCGAACTTCGAAATCGAACAACGAAATCGAACAACGAAATCGAACAACGAAATAGAACAACGAAATCATACAACAATATAGAACAACGAAAACGAACAACGAAATCGAACAACGGAATCGGACAACGAAATCGAACAACGAAATCGATCAACGAAATCGAACAACGAAATCGAACAACGAAATCGAACAACGAAATCGAACAACGAAATGGAACAACGAAATCGAACAACAAAATCGAACAACGAAATCGAACAACGAAATCGAACAATGAAATCGAACAACGAAAACGAACAACGAATTCGAACAACGAATTCGAATCACTAAATCGAATAACGAAATCGAACAACGAAATCGAACAACGAAATCGAACAACGAAATCTAACAACGAAATCGAACAACAAAATGGAACAACGAAATCGAACAACGAAATCGAACAACGAAATCGAACAACGAAATCGAACAACAAAATGGAACAACGAAATCGAACAACGAAATCGAACAACGAAATCGATTAACGAATCGAACAACGTAATCGAACAACGAAATAGAACAACGAAATTGAACAACGAAATCCAACTTCGATATCGAACAACGAAATCGAACAACAAACTGAAACCACTATAAATCGAACCACGAAATAGAACAAGGAATTGGAACAACGCAATCGAACAACGAAATCGAACCACGAAATCATGCAACAATATAGAACAACGAAAACGAACAACGAAATCGAACAACGGAATCGGACAACGAAATCGAACAACGAAATCGAACAACGAAATCGATCAACGAAATCGAACAACGAAATCGAACAGCGAAATCGAACAACGAAATCGAACAACGAAATCGAACAACGAAATCCAACAACAAAATCGAACAACGAAATCGAACAACGAAATCGAACAACGAAATCGAACAACGAAATCTAACAACGAAATCGAACAACGAAATCGAACAACAAAATGGAACAACGAAATCGAACAACGAAATCGAACAACGAAATCGAACAAGGAAATCGAACAACGAAATCGAACAACGAAATCGAACAACGAAATCGAACAACGAAATCGAACAACGAAATCGAACAACGAAATCGAACAACGAAATCGAACAACGAAATCTAACAACGAAATCGAACAACGAAATCGAACAACAAAATGGAACAACGAAATCGAACAACGAAATCGAACAACGAAATCGAATAACGAATCGAACAACGAAATCGAACAACGAAATAGAACAACGAAATTGAACAACGAAATCCAACTTCGATATCGAACAACGAAATCGAACACCAAACTGAAACCACTAAATCGAACCACGAAATAGAACAACGAAATGGAACAACGCAATCGAACAACGAAATCGAACAACGAAATCGAACAACGAAATCGATCAACGAAATCGAACAACGAAATCGAACAACGAAATCGAACAACGAAATCGAACAACGAAATCGAACAACGAAATCGAACAACGAAATCGAACAACGAAATGGAACAACGAAATCGAACAACGAAATCGAACAACGAAATCGAACAACAAAATCGAACAACGAAATCGAACAACGAAATCGAACAACGAAATCGAACAACGAAATCTAACAACGAAATCGAACAACGAAATCGAACAACAAAATGGAACAACGAAATGGAACAACGCAATCGAACAACGAAATCGAACAACGAAATCGAACAACGAAATCTAACAACGAAATCGAACAACAAAATGGAACAACGAAATCGAACAACGAAATCGAACAACGAAATCGAACAACAAAAGGGAACAACGAAATCGAACAACGAAATCGAACAACGAAATCGATTAACGAATCGAACAACGAAATCGAACAACGAAATAGAACAACGAAATTGAACAACGAAATCCAACTTCGATATCGAACAACGAAATCGAACAACAAACTGAAACCACTATTAATCGAACCACGAAATAGAACAACGAAATGGAACAACGCAATCGAACAACGAAATCGAACAACGAAATCGAAAAACGAAATAGAACAACGAAATAGAACAACGAAATTGAACAACGAAATCCAACTTCGATATCGAACAACGAAATCGAACAACAAACTGAAACCACTAAATCGAACCACGAAATAGAACAACGAAATGGAACAACGCAATCGAACAACGAAATCGAACAACGAAATCGAACAACGAAATCGAACAACGAAATCGAACAACGAAATCGTACAACGAAATCGAACAACGAAATCGAACAACGAAATCGAACAACGAAATAGAACAACGAAATTGAACAACGAAATCCAACTTCGATATCGAACAACGAAATCGAACAACAAACTGAAACCACTATTAATCGAACCACGAAATAGAACAACGAAATGGAACAACGCAATCGAACAACGAAATCGAACAACGAAATCGAAAAACGAAATAGAACAACGAAATAGAACAACGAAATTGAACAACGAAATCCAACTTCGATATCGAACAACGAAATCGAACAACAAACTGAAACCACTAAATCGAACCACGAAATAGAACAACGAAATGGAACAACGCAATCGAACAACGAAATCGAACAACGAAATCGAACAACGAAATCGAACAACGAAATCGAACAACGAAATCGTACAACGAAATCGAACAACGAAATCGAACAACGAAATCGAACAACGAAATAGAACAACGCAATCGAACAACGAAATCGAACAACGAAATCGAACAACGAAATCGAACAACGAAATCGAACAACGAAATCGAACAACGAAATCGAACAACGAAATAGAACAACGAAATGGAACAACGAAATCGAACAACGAAATCGAACAACGAAATCGAACAACGAAATCGAACAACAAAATCGAACAACGAAATCGAACAACGAAATCGAACAACGAAATCGAACAACGAAATCTAACAACGAAATCGAAATCCAACAACGAAATCGAACAACGAAATCGAACAACGAAATCGAACAACAAAATCGAACAACGAAATCGAACAACGAAATCGAACAACGAAATCGAACTTCGAAATCGAACAACGAAATCGAACAACGAAATCGAACAACGATATCGAACAACGAAATGGAACAACGAAATCGAACAACAAAATCGAACAACGAAATCGAACAACGAAATCGAACAACGAAATCGAACAACGAAATCTAACAACGAAATCGAAATCGAACAACGAAATCGAACAACGAAATCGAACAACAAAATCGAACAACGAAATCTAACAACGAAATCGAAATCGAACAACGAAATCGAACAACGAAATCGAACAACGAAATCGAACAACAAAATCGAACAACGAAATCGAACAACGAAATCGAACAACGAAATCGAACTTCGAAATCGAACAACGAAATCGAACAACGAAATCGAACAACGAAATCGAACAACGAAATCGAACAACGAAATAGAACAACGAAATGGAACAACGAAATCGAACAACGAAATCGAACAACGAAATCGAACAACGAAATCGAACAACAAAATCGAACAACGAAATCGAACAACGAAATCGAACAACGAAATCGAACAACGAAATCTAACAACGAAATCGAAATCGAACAACGAAATCGAACAACGAAATCGAACAACAAAATCGAACAACAAAATCGAACAACGAAATCGAACAACGAAATCGAACAACGAAATCGAACAACGAAATCTAACAACGAAATCGAAATCGAACAACGAAATCGAACAACGAAATCGAACAACGAAATCGAACAACGAAATCGAACAACGAAATCGAACAACGAAATCGAACAACGAAATCGAACAACGAAATCGAACAACGAAATAGAACAACGAAATGGAACAACGAAATCGAACAACGAAATCGAACAACGAAATCGAACAACGAAATCGAACAACAAAATCGAACAACGAAATCGAACAACGAAATCGAACAACGAAATCGAACAACGAAATCTAACAACGAAATCGAAATCGAACAACGAAATCGAACAACGAAATCGAACAACAAAATCGAACAACAAAATCGAACAACGAAATCGAACAACGAAATCGAACAACGAAATCGAACAACGAAATCTAACAACGAAATCGAAATCGAACAACGAAATCGAACAACGAAATCGAACAACGAAATCGAACAACAAAATCGAACAACGAAATCGAACAACGAAATCGAACAACGAAATCGAACTTCGAAATCGAACAACGAAATCGAACAACGAAATCGAACAACGATATCGAACAACGAAATGGAACAACGAAATCGAACATCGAAATCGAACAACGAAATCGAACAACGAAATCGAACAACGAAATCGAATCACTAAATCGAATAACGAAATCGAACAACGAAATCGAACAACGAAATCGAGCAACGAAATCTAACAACGAAATCGAACAACAAAATGGAACAACGAAATCGAACAACGAAATCGAACAACGAAATCGAACAACAAAATGGAACAACGAAATCGAACAACGAAATCGAACAACGAAATCGATTAACGAATCGAACAACGAAATCGAACAACGAAATAGAACAACGAAATTGAACAACGAAATCCAACTTCGATATCGAACAACGAAATCGAACAACAAACTGAAACCACTATTAATCGAACCACGAAATAGAACAACGAAATGGAACAACGCAATCGAACAACGAAATCGAACAACGAAATCGAACAACGAAATAGAACAACGAAATAGAACAACGAAATTGAACAACGAAATCCAACTTCGATATCGAACAACGAAATCGAACAACAAACTGAAACCACTAAATCGAACCACGAAATAGAACAACGAAATGGAACAACGCAATCGAACAACGAAATCGAACAACGAAATCGAACAACGAAATCGAACAACGAAATCGAACAACGAAATCGAACAACGAAATCGAACAACGAAATCGAACAACGAAATAGAACAACGAAATTGAACAACGAAATCCAACTTCGATATCGAACAACGAAATCGAACAACAAACTGAAACCACTAAATCGAACCACGAAATAGAACAACGAAATGGAACAACGCAATCGAACAACGAAATCGAACAACGAAATCGAACAACGAAATCGAACAACGAAATCGAACAACGAAATCGAACAACGAAATCGAACAACGAAATCGAACAACGAAATAGAACAACGAAATGGAACAACGAAATCGAACAACGAAATCGAACAACGAAATCGAACAACAAAATCGAACAACGAAATCGAACAACGAAATCGAACAACGAAATCGAACAACGAAATCTAACAACGAAATCGAAATCGAACAACGAAATCGAACAACGAAATCGAACAACGAAATCGAACAACAAAATCGAACAACGAAATCGAACAACGAAATCGAACAACGAAATCGAACTTCGAAATCGAACAACGAAATCGAATAACGAATCGAACAACGAAATCGAACAACGAAAACGAACAACGAATTCGAACAACGAATTCGAATCACTAAATCGAATAACGAAATCGAACAACGAAATCGAACAACGAAATCGAACAACGAAATCTAACAACGAAATCGAACAACAAAATGGAACAACGAAATCGAACAACGAAATCGAACAACGAAATCGAACAACGAAATCGAACAACAAAAGGGAACAACGAAATCGAACAACGAAATCGAACAACGAAATCGATTAACGAATCGAACAACGAAATCGAACAACGAAATAGAACAACGAAATTGAACAACGAAATCCAACTTCGATATCGAACAACGAAATCGAACAACAAACTGAAACCACTATTAATCGAACCACGAAATAGAACAACGAAATGGAACAACGCAATCGAACAACGAAATCGAACAACGAAATCGAAAAACGAAATAGAACAACGAAATAGAACAACGAAATTGAACAACGAAATCCAACTTCGATATCGAACAACGAAATCGAACAACAAACTGAAACCACTAAATCGAACCACGAAATAGAACAACGAAATGGAACAACGCAATCGAACAACGAAATCGAACAACGAAATCGAACAACGAAATCGAACAACGAAATCGAACAACGAAATCGAACAACGAAATCGAACAACGAAATCGAACAACGAAATCGAACAACGAAATCGAACAACGAAATAGAACAACGAAATTGAACAACGAAATCGAACAACGAAATCGAACAACGAAATCGAACAACGAAATCGAACAACAAAATCGAACAACGAAATCGAACAACGAAATCGAACAACGAAATCGAACAACGAAATCGAACAACGAAATCGAACAACGAAATCGAACAACGAAATAGAACAACGAAATGGAACAACGAAATCGAACAACGAAATCGAACAACGAAATCGAACAACGAAATCGAACAACAAAATCGAACAACGAAATCGAACAACGAAATCGAACAACGAAATCGAACAACGAAATCTAACAACGAAATCGAAATCGAACAACGAAATCGAACAACGAAATCGAACAACAAAATGGAACAACGAAATCGAACAACGAAATCGAACAACGAAATCGATTAACGAATCGAACAACGAAATCGAACAACGAAATAGAACAACGAAATTGAACAACGAAATCCAACTTCGATATCGAACAACGAAATCGAACAACAAACTGAAACCACTATTAATCGAACCACGAAATAGAACAACGAAATGGAACAACGCAATCGAACAACGAAATCGAACAACGAAATCGAACAACGAAATAGAACAACGAAATAGAACAACGAAATTGAACAACGAAATCCAACTTCGATATCGAACAACGAAATCGAACAACAAACTGAAACCACTAAATCGAACCACGAAATAGAACAACGAAATGGAACAACGCAATCGAACAACGAAATCGAACAACGAAATCGAACAACGAAATCGAACAACGAAATCGAACAACGAAATCGAACAACGAAATCGAACAACGAAATCGAACAACGAAATCGAACAACGAAATAGAACAACGAAATTGAACAACGAAATCCAACTTCGATATCGAACAACGAAATCGAACAACAAACTGAAACCACTAAATCGAACCACGAAATAGAACAACGAAATGGAACAACGCAATCGAACAACGAAATCGAACAACGAAATCGAACAACGAAATCGAACAACGAAATCGAACAACGAAATCGAACAACGAAATCGAACAACGAAATCGAACAACGAAATAGAACAACGAAATGGAACAACGAAATCGAACAACGAAATCGAACAACTAAATCGAACAACGAAATCGAACAACAAAATCGAACAACGAAATCGAACAACGAAATCGAACAACGAAATCGAACAACGAAATCGAACAACGAAATCTAACAACGAAATCGAAATCGAACAACGAAATCGAACAACGAAATCGAACAACGAAATCGAACAACAAAATCGAACAACGAAATCGAACAACGAAATCGAACAACAAAATCGAACAACGAAATCGAACAACGAAATCGAACAACGAAATCGAACTTCGAAATCGAACAACGAAATCGAACAACGAAATCGAACAACGATATCGAACAACGAAATGGAACAACGAAATCGAACAACGAAATCGAACAACGAAATCGAACAACGAAATCGAACAACGAAATCGAATCACTAAATCGAATAACGAAATCGAACAACGAAATCGAGCAACGAAATCTAACAACGAAATCGAACAACAAAATGGAACAACGAAATCGAACAACGAAATCGAACAACGAAATCGAACAACAAAATCGAACAACAAAATCGAACAACGAAATCGAACAACGAAATCGAACAACGAAATCGAACAACGAAATCTAACAACGAAATCGAAATCGAACAACGAAATCGAACAACGAAATCGAACAACAAAATCGAACAACGAAATCGAACAACGAAATCGAACAACGAAATCGAACTTCGAAATCGAACAACGAAATCGAACAACGAAATCGAACAACGATATCGAACAACGAAATGGAACAACGAAATCGAACAACGAAATCGAACAACGAAATCGAACAACGAAATCGAACAACGAAATCGAATCACTAAATCGAATAACGAAATCGAACAACGAAATCGAGCAACGAAATCTAACAACGAAATCGAACAACAAAATGGAACAACGAAATCGAACAACGAAATCGAACAACGAAATCGAACAACAAAATGGAACAACGAAATCGAACAACGAAATCGAACAACGAAATCGATTAACGAATCGAACAACGAAATCGAACAACGAAATAGAACAACGAAATTGAACAACGAAATCCAACTTCGATATCGAACAACGAAATCGAACAACAAACTGAAACCACTATTAATCGAACCACGAAATAGAACAACGAAATGGAACAACGCAATCGAACAACGAAATCGAACAACGAAATCGAACAACGAAATAGAACAACGAAATAGAACAACGAAATTGAACAACGAAATCCAACTTCGATATCGAACAACGAAATCGAACAACAAACTGAAACCACTAAATCGAACCACGAAATAGAACAACGAAATGGAACAACGCAATCGAACAACGAAATCGAACAACGAAATCGAACAACGAAATCGAACAACGAAATCGAACAACGAAATCGAACAACGAAATCGAACAACGAAATCGAACAACGAAATCGAACAACGAAATAGAACAACGAAATTGAACAACGAAATCCAACTTCGATATCGAACAACGAAATCGAACAACAAACTGAAACCACTAAATCGAACCACGAAATAGAACAACGAAATGGAACAACGCAATCGAACAACGAAATCGAACAACGAAATAGAACAACGAAATCGAACAACGAAATCGAACAACGAAATCGAACAACGAAATCGAACAACGAAATCGAACAACGAAATAGAACAACGAAATGGAACAACGAAATCGAACAACGAAATCGAACAACGAAATCGAACAACGAAATCTAACAACGAAATCGAAATCGAACAACGAAATCGAACAACGAAATCGAACAACGAAATCGAACAACAAAATCGAACAACGAAATCGAACAACGAAATCGAACAACGAAATCGAACTTCGAAATCGAACAACGAAATCGAACAACGAAATCGAACAACGATATCGAACAACGAAATGGAACAACGAAATCTAACAACGAAATCGAACAACGAAATCGAACAACGAAATCGAACAACGAAATCGAATCACTAAATCGAATAACGAAATCGAACAACGAAATCGAACAACGAAATCGAGCAACGAAATCTAACAACGAAATCGAACAACAAAATGGAACAACGAAATCGAACAACGAAATCGAACAACGAAATCGAACAACGAAATCGAACAACAAAATGGAACAACGAAATCGAACAACGAAATCGAACAACGAAATCGATTAACGAATCGAACAACGAAATCGAACAACGAAATAGAACAACGAAATTGAACAACGAAATCCAACTTCGATATCGAACAACGAAATCGAACAACAAACTGAAACCACTATTAATCGAACCACGAAATAGAACAACGAAATGGAACAACGCAATCGAACAACGAAATCGAACAACGAAATCGAACAACGAAATAGAACAACGAAATAGAACAACGAAATTGAACAACGAAATCCAACTTCGATATCGAACAACGAAATCGAACAACAAACTGAAACCACTAAATCGAACCACGAAATAGAACAACGAAATGGAACAACGCAATCGAACAACGAAATCGAACAACGAAATCGAACAACGAAATCGAACAACGAAATCGAACAACGAAATCGAACAACGAAATCGAACAACGAAATCGAACAACGAAATAGAACAACGAAATTGAACAACGAAATCCAACTTCGATATCGAACAACGAAATCGAACAACAAACTGAAACCACTAAATCGAACCACGAAATAGAACAACGAAATGGAACAACGCAATCGAACAACGAAATCGAACAACGAAATCGAACAACGAAATCGAACAACGAAATCGAACAACGAAATCGAACAACGAAATCGAACAACGAAATCGAACAACGAAATCGAACAACGAAATAGAACAACGAAATGGAACAACGAAATCGAACAACGAAATCGAACAACGAAATCGAACAACGAAATCGAACAACAAAATCGAACAACGAAATCGAACAACGAAATCGAACAACGAAATCGAACAACGAAATCTAACAACGAAATCGAAATCGAACAACGAAATCGAACAACGAAATCGAACAACGAAATCGAACAACAAAATCGAACAACGAAATCGAACAACGAAATCGAACAACGAAATCGAACTTCGAAATCGAACAACGAAATCGAACAACGAAATCGAACAACGAAATAGAACAACGAAATCATACAACAATATAGAACAACGAAAACGAACAACGAAATCGAACAACGGAATCGGACAACGAAATCGAACAACGAAATCGATCAACGAAATCGAACAACGAAATCGAACAACGAAATCGAACAACGAAATCGAACAACGAAATGGAACAACGAAATCGAACAACAAAATCGAACAACGAAATCGAACAACGAAATCGAACAATGAAATCGAACAACGAAAACGAACAACGAATTCGAACAACGAATTCGAATCACTAAATCGAATAACGAAATCGAACAACGAAATCGAACAACGAAATCGAACAACGAAATCGAACAACGAAATCGAACTTCGAAATCGAACAACGAAATCGAACAACGAAATCGAACAACGAAATAGAACAACGAAATCATACAACAATATAGAACAACGAAAACGAACAACGAAATCGAACAACGAAATCGAACAACGAAATCGAACAATGAAATCGAACAACGAAAACGAACAACGAATTCGAACAACGAATTCGAATCACTAAATCGAACAACGAAATCGAACAACAAAATCGAACAACGAAATCGAACAACGAAATCGAACAACGAAATCGAACTTCGAAATCGAACAACGAAATCGAACAACGAAATCGAACAACGAAATAGAACAACGAAATCATACAACAATATAGAACAACGAAAACGAACAACGAAATCGAACAACGGAATCGGACAACGAAATCGAACAACGAAATCGATCAACGAAATCGAACAACGAAATCGAACAACGAAATCGAACAACGAAATCGAACAACGAAATGGAACAACGAAATCGAACAACAAAATCGAACAACGAAATCGAACAACGAAATCGAACAATGAAATCGAACAACGAAAACGAACAACGAATTCGAACAACGAATTCGAATCACTAAATCGAATAACGAAATCGAACAACGAAATCGAACAACGAAATCGAACAACGAAATCTAACAACGAAATCGAACAACAAAATGGAACAACGAAATCGAACAACGAAATCGAACAACGAAATCGAACAACGAAATCGAACAACAAAATGGAACAACGAAATCGAACAACGAAATCGAACAACGAAATCGATTAACGAATCGAACAACGTAATCGAACAACGAAATAGAACAACGAAATTGAACAACGAAATCCAACTTCGATATCGAACAACGAAATCGAACAACAAACTGAAACCACTATAAATCGAACCACGAAATAGAACAAGGAATTGGAACAACGCAATCGAACAACGAAATCGAACCACGAAATCATGCAACAATATAGAACAACGAAAACGAACAACGAAATCGAACAACGGAATCGGACAACGAAATCGAACAACGAAATCGAACAACGAAATCGATCAACGAAATCGAACAACGAAATCGAACAACGAAATCGAACAGCGAAATCGAACAACGAAATCGAACAACGAAATCGAACAACGAAATCCAACAACAAAATCGAACAACGAAATCGAACAACGAAATCGAACAACGAAATCTAACAACGAAATCGAACAACGAAATCGAACAACAAAATGGAACAACGAAATCGAACAACGAAATCGAACAACGAAATCGAACAAGGAAATCGAACAACGAAATCGAACAACGAAATCGAACAACGAAATCGAACAACGAAATCGAACAACGAAATCGAACAACGAAATCGAACAACGAAATCGAACAACGAAATCGAACAACGAAATCTAACAACGAAATCGAACAACGAAATCGAACAACAAAATGGAACAACGAAATCGAACAACGAAATCGAACAACGAAATCGAACAACGAAATCGAATAACGAATCGAACAACGAAATCGAACAACGAAATAGAACAACGAAATTGAACAACGAAATCCAACTTCGATATCGAACAACGAAATCGAACACCAAACTGAAACCACTAAATCGAACCACGAAATAGAACAACGAAATGGAACAACGCAATCGAACAACGAAATCGAACAACGAAATCGAACAACGAAATCGATCAACGAAATCGAACAACGAAATCGAACAACGAAATCGAACAACGAAATCGAACAACGAAATCGAACAACGAAATCGAACAACGAAATCGAACAACGAAATGGAACAACGAAATCGAACAACGAAATCGAACAACGAAATCGAACAACAAAATCGAACAACGAAATCGAACAACGAAATCGAACAACGAAATCGAACAACGAAATCTAACAACGAAATCGAACAACGAAATCGAACAACAAAATGGAACAACGAAATGGAACAACGCAATCGAACAACGAAATTGAACAACGAAATCGAACAACGAAATCTAACAACGAAATCGAACAACAAAATGGAACAACGAAATCGAACAACGAAATCGAACAACGAAATCGAACAACAAAAGGGAACAACGAAATCGAACAACGAAATCGAACAACGAAATCGATTAACGAATCGAACAACGAAATCGAACAACGAAATAGAACAACGAAATTGAACAACGAAATCCAACTTCGATATCGAACAACGAAATCGAACAACAAACTGAAACCACTATTAATCGAACCACGAAATAGAACAACGAAATGGAACAACGCAATCGAACAACGAAATCGAACAACGAAATCGAAAAACGAAATAGAACAACGAAATAGAACAACGAAATTGAACAACGAAATCCAACTTCGATATCGAACAACGAAATCGAACAACAAACTGAAACCACTAAATCGAACCACGAAATAGAACAACGAAATGGAACAACGCAATCGAACAACGAAATCGAACAACGAAATCGAACAACGAAATCGAACAACGAAATCGAACAACGAAATCGAACAACAAACTGAAACCACTAAATCGAACCACGAAATAGAACAACGAAATGGAACAACGCAATCGAACAACGAAATCGAACAACGAAATCGAACAACGAAATCGAACAACGAAATCGAACAACGAAATCGAACAACGAAATAGAACAACGAAATGGAACAACGAAATCGAACAACGAAATCGAACAACGAAATCGAACAACGAAATCGAACAACAAAATCGAACAACGAAATCGAACAACGAAATCGAACAACGAAATCGAACAACGAAATCTAACAACGAAATCGAAATCCAACAACGAAATCGAACAACGAAATCGAACAACGAAATCGAACAACAAAATCGAACAACGAAATCGAACAACGAAATCGAACAACGAAATCGAACTTCGAAATCGAACAACGAAATCGAATAACGAATCGAACAACGAAATCGAACAACGAAAACGAACAACGAATTCGAACAACGAATTCGAATCACTAAATCGAATAACGAAATCGAACAACGAAATCGAACAACGAAATCGAACAACGAAATCTAACAACGAAATCGAACAACAAAATGGAACAACGAAATCGAACAACGAAATCGAACAACGAAATCGAACAACGAAATCGAACAACAAAAGGGAACAACGAAATCGAACAACGAAATCGAACAACGAAATCGATTAACGAATCGAACAACGAAATCGAACAACGAAATAGAACAACGAAATTGAACAACGAAATCCAACTTCGATATCGAACAACGAAATCGAACAACAAACTGAAACCACTATTAATCGAACCACGAAATAGAACAACGAAATGGAACAACGCAATCGAACAACGAAATCGAACAACGAAATCGAAAAACGAAATAGAACAACGAAATCGAACAACGAAATCGAATCACTAAATCGAATAACGAAATCGAACAACGAAATCGAACAACGAAATCGAGCAACGAAATCTAACAACGAAATCGAACAACAAAATGGAACAACGAAATCGAACAACGAAATCGAACAACGAAATCGAACAACGAAATCGAACAACGAAATCGAACAACGAAATCGAACAACGAAATCGAACAACAAAATCGAACTTCGAAATCGAACAACGAAATCGAACAACGAAATCGAACAACGATATCGAACAACGAAATGGAACAACGAAATCGAACAACGAAATCGAACAACGAAATCGAACAACGAAATCGAACAACGAAATCGAATCACTAAATCGAATAACGAAATCGAACAACGAAATCGAACAACGAAATCGAGCAACGAAATCTAACAACGAAATCGAACAACAAAATGGAACAACGAAATCGAACAACGAAATCGAACAACGAAATCGAACAACGAAATCGAACAACAAAATCGAACAACGAAATCGAACAACGAAATCGAACAACGAAATCGAACAACGAAATCTAACAACGAAATCGAACAACGAAATCGAACAACGAAATCGAACAACGAAATCGAACAACAAAATCGAACAACGAAATCGAACAACGAAATCGAACAACGAAATCGAACTTCGAAATCGAACAACGAAATCGAACAACGAAATCGAACAACGATATCGAACAACGAAATGGAACAACGAAATCGAACAACGAAATCGAACAACGAAATCGAACAACGAAATCGAACAACGAAATCGAACAACGAAATCGAACAACGAAATCGAACAACGAAATCGAACAACGAAATCGAACAACAAAATCGAACTTCGAAATCGAACAACGAAATCGAACAACGAAATCGAACAACGATATCGAACAACGAAATGGAACAACGAAATCGAACAACGAAATCGAACAACGAAATCGAACAACGAAATCGAACAACGAAATCGAATCACTAAATCGAATAACGAAATCGAACAACGAAATCGAACAACGAAATCGAGCAACGAAATCTAACAACGAAATCGAACAACAAAATGGAACAACGAAATCGAACAACGAAATCGAACAACGAAATCGAACAACGAAATCGAACAACAAAATCGAACAACGAAATCGAACAACGAAATCGAACAACGAAATCGAACAACGAAATCGAACAACGAAATCTAACAACGAAATCGAACAACGAAATCGAACAACGAAATCGAACAACGAAATCGAACAACAAAATCGAACAACGAAATCGAACAACGAAATCGAACAACGAAATCGAACTTCGAAATCGAACAACGAAATCGAACAACGAAATCGAACAACGATATCGAACAACGAAATGGAACAACGAAATCGAACAACGAAATCGAACAACGAAATCGAACAACGAAATCGAACAACGAAATCGAATCACTAAATCGAATAACGAAATCGAACAACGAAATCGAACAACGAAATCGAGCAACGAAATCTAACAACGAAATCGAACAACAAAATGGAACAACGAAATCGAACAACGAAATCGAACAACGAAATCGAACAACGAAATCGAACTTCGAAATCGAACAACGAAATCGAACAACGAAATCGAACAACGATATCGAACAACGAAATGGAACAACGAAATCGAACAACGAAATCGAACAACGAAATCGAACAACGAAATCGAACTTCGAAATGGAACAACGCAATCGAACAACGAAATCGAACAACGAAATCGAACAACGAAATCGAACAACGAAATCGAACAACGAAATCGAACAACGAAATCGAACAACGAAATCGAACAACGAAATCGAACAACAAAATCGAACAACGAAATCGAACAACGAAATCGAACAACGAAATCGAACTTCGAAATCGAACAACGAAATCGAACAACGAAATCGAACAACGATATCGAACAACGAAATGGAACAACGAAATCGAACAACGAAATCGAACAACGAAATTGAACAACGAAATCGAACAACGAAATCGAATCACTAAATCGAATAACGAAATCGAACAACGAAATCGAACAACGAAATCGAGCAACGAAATCTAACAACGAAATCGAACAACAAAATGGAACAACGAAATCGAACAACGAAATCGAACAACGAAATCGAACAACGAAATCGAACAACAAAATGGAACAACGAAATCGAACAACGAAATCGAACAACGAAATCGATTAACGAATCGAACAACGAAATCGAACAACGAAATAGAACAACGAAATTGAACAACGAAATCCAACTTCGATATCGAACAACGAAATCGAACAACAAACTGGAAACCACTATTAATCGAACCACGAAATAGAACAACGAAATGGAACAACGCAATCGAACAACGAAATCGAACAACGAAATCGAACAACGAAATAGAACAACGAAATAGAACAACGAAATTGAACAACGAAATCCAACTTCGATATCGAACAACGAAATCGAACAACAAACTGAAACCACTAAATCGAACCACGAAATAGAACAACGAAATGGAACAACGCAATCGAACAACGAAATCGAACAACGAAATCGAACAACGAAATCGAACAACGAAATAGAACAACGAAATCGAACAACGAAATCGAACAACGAAATCGAACAACGAAATCGAACAACGAAATAGAACAACGAAATTGAACAACGAAATCCAACTTCGATATCGAACAACGAAATCGAACAACAAACTGAAACCACTAAATCGAACCACGAAATAGAACAACGAAATGGAACAACGCAATCGAACAACGAAATCGAACAACGAAATCGAACAACGAAATCGAACAACGAAATCGAACAACGAAATCGAACAACGAAATCGAACAACGAAATCGAACAACGAAATAGAACAACGAAATGGAACAACGAAATCGAACAACGAAATCGAACAACGAAATCGAACAACGAAATCTAACAACGAAATCGAAATCGAACAACGAAATCGAACAACGAAATCGAACAACGAAATCGAACAACAAAATCGAACAACGAAATCGAACAACGAAATCGAACAACGAAATCGAACTTCGAAATCGAACAACGAAATCGAACAACGAAATCGAACAACGATATCGAACAACGAAATGGAACAACGAAATCTAACAACGAAATCGAACAACGAAATCGAACAACGAAATCGAACAACGAAATCGAATCACTAAATCGAATCACTAAATCGAATAACGAAATCGAACAACGAAATCGAACAACGAAATCGAGCAACGAAATCTAACAACAAAATGGAACAACGAAATCGAACAACGAAATCGAACAACGAAATCGAACAACGAAATCGAACAACGAAATCGAACAACAAAATGGAACAACGAAATCGAACAACGAAATCGAACAACGAAATCGATTAACGAATCGAACAACGAAATCGAACAACGAAATAGAACAACGAAATTGAACAACGAAATCCAACTTCGATATCGAACAACGAAATCGAACAACAAACTGAAACCACTATTAATCGAACCACGAAATAGAACAACGAAATGGAACAACGCAATCGAACAACGAAATCGAACAACGAAATCGAACAACGAAATAGAACAACGAAATAGAACAACGAAATTGAACAACGAAATCCAACTTCGATATCGAACAACGAAATCGAACAACAAACTGAAACCACTAAATCGAACCACGAAATAGAACAACGAAATGGAACAACGCAATCGAACAACGAAATCGAACAACGAAATCGAACAACGAAATCGAACAACGAAATCGAACAACGAAATCGAACAACGAAATCGAACAACGAAATCGAACAACGAAATAGAACAACGAAATTGAACAACGAAATCCAACTTCGATATCGAACAACGAAATCGAACAACAAACTGAAACCACTAAATCGAACCACGAAATAGAACAACGAAATGGAACAACGCAATCGAACAACGAAATCGAACAACGAAATCGAACAACGAAATCGAACAACGAAATCGAACAACGAAATCGAACAACGAAATCGAACAACGAAATCGAACAACGAAATCGAACAACGAAATAGAACAACGAAATGGAACAACGAAATCGAACAACGAAATCGAACAACGAAATCGAACAACGAAATCGAACAACAAAATCGAACAACGAAATCGAACAACGAAATCGAACAACGAAATCGAACAACGAAATCTAACAACGAAATCGAAATCGAACAACGAAATCGAACAACGAAATCGAACAACGAAATCGAACAACAAAATCGAACAACGAAATCGAACAACGAAATCGAACAACGAAATCGAACTTCGAAATCGAACAACGAAATCGAACAACGAAATCGAACAACGAAATAGAACAACGAAATCATACAACAATATAGAACAACGAAAACGAACAACGAAATCGAACAACGGAATCGGACAACGAAATCGAACAACGAAATCGATCAACGAAATCGAACAACGAAATCGATCAACGAAATCGAACAACGAAATCGAACAACGAAATCGAACAGCGAAATCGAACAACGAAATCGAACAACGAAATCGAACAACGAAATCCAACAACAAAATCGAACAACGAAATCGAACAACGAAATCGAACAACGAAATCGAACCACGAAATCATGCAACAATATAGAACAACGAAAACGAACAACGAAATCGAACAACGGAATCGGACAACGAAATCGAACAACGAAATCGAACAACGAAATCGATCAACGAAATCGAACAACGAAATCGAACAACGAAATCGAACAGCGAAATCGAACAACGAAATCGAACAACGAAATCGAACAACGAAATCCAACAACAAAATCGAACAACGAAATCGAACAACGAAATCGAACAACGAAATCGAACAACGAAATCTAACAACGAAATCGAACAACGAAATCGAACAACAAAATGGAACAACGAAATCGAACAACGAAATCGAACAACGAAATCGAACAAGGAAATCGAACAACGAAATCGAACAACGAAATCGAACAACGAAATCGAACAACGAAATCGAACAACGAAATCGAACAACGAAATCGAACAACGAAATCGAACAACGAAATCGAACAACGAAATCTAACAACGAAATCGAACAACGAAATCGAACAACAAAATGGAACAACGAAATCGAACAACGAAATCGAACAACGAAATCGAACAACGAAATCGAATAACGAATCGAACAACGAAATCGAACAACGAAATAGAACAACGAAATTGAACAACGAAATCCAACTTCGATATCGAACAACGAAATCGAACACCAAACTGAAACCACTAAATCGAACCACGAAATAGAACAACGAAATGGAACAACGCAATCGAACAACGAAATCGAACAACGAAATCGAACAACGAAATCGATCAACGAAATCGAACAACGAAATCGAACAACGAAATCGAACAACGAAATCGTACAACGAAATCGAACAACGAAATCGAACAACGAAATCGAACAACGAAATGGAACAACGAAATCGAACAACGAAATCGAACAACGAAATCGAACAACAAAATCGAACAACGAAATCGAACAACGAAATCGAACAACGAAATCGAACAACGAAATCTAACAACGAAATCGAACAACGAAATCGAACAACAAAATGGAACAACGAAATGGAACAACGCAATCGAACAACGAAATCGAACAACGAAATCGAACAACGAAATCTAACAACGAAATCGAACAACAAAATGGAACAACGAAATCGAACAACGAAATCGAACAACGAAATCGAACAACAAAAGGGAACAACGAAATCGAACAACGAAATCGAACAACGAAATCGATTAACGAATCGAACAACGAAATCGAACAACGAAATAGAACAACGAAATTGAACAACGAAATCCAACTTCGATATCGAACAACGAAATCGAACAACAAACTGAAACCACTATTAATCGAACCACGAAATAGAACAACGAAATGGAACAACGCAATCGAACAACGAAATCGAACAACGAAATCGAAAAACGAAATAGAACAACGAAATAGAACAACGAAATTGAACAACGAAATCCAACTTCGATATCGAACAACGAAATCGAACAACAAACTGAAACCACTAAATCGAACCACGAAATAGAACAACGAAATGGAACAACGCAATCGAACAACGAAATCGAACAACGAAATCGAACAACGAAATCGAACAACGAAATCGAACAACGAAATCGTACAACGAAATCGAACAACGAA
The DNA here is from genome assembly GCA_963243735.1 of Neocrepidodera transversa. Lineage (NCBI taxonomy): Eukaryota > Metazoa > Arthropoda > Insecta > Coleoptera > Chrysomelidae > Neocrepidodera > Neocrepidodera transversa. The sequence continues at coordinate 490,159 of CAUJLB010000030.1, forward strand.
ATCGAACAACGAAATCGAACAACGAAATAGAACAACGAAATTGAACAACGAAATCCAACTTCGATATCGAACAACGAAATCGAACAACGAAATCGAACAACGAAATCGAACAACGAAATCGAACAACGAAATCGAACAACGAAATAGAACAACGAAATGGAACAACGAAATGGAACAACGAAATCGAACAACGAAATCGAACAACGAAATCGAACAACGAAATCGAACAACAAAATCGAACAACGAAATCGAACAACGAAATCGAACAACGAAATCGAACAACGAAATCTAACAACGAAATCGAAATCGAACAACGAAATCGAACAACGAAATCGAACAACGAAATCGAACAACAAAATCGAACAACGAAATCGAACAACGAAATCGAACAACGAAATCGAACTTCGAAATCGAACAACGAAATCGAATAACGAATCGAACAACGAAATCGAACAACGAAAACGAACAACGAATTCGAACAACGAATTCGAATCACTAAATCGAATAACGAAATCGAACAACGAAATCGAACAACGAAATCGAACAACGAAATCTAACAACGAAATCGAACAACAAAATGGAACAACGAAATCGAACAACGAAATCGAACAACGAAATCGAACAACGAAATCGAACAACAAAAGGGAACAACGAAATCGAACAACGAAATCGAACAACGAAATCGATTAACGAATCGAACAACGAAATCGAACAACGAAATAGAACAACGAAATTGAACAACGAAATCCAACTTCGATATCGAACAACGAAATCGAACAACAAACTGAAACCACTATTAATCGAACCACGAAATAGAACAACGAAATGGAACAACGCAATCGAACAACGAAATCGAACAACGAAATCGAAAAACGAAATAGAACAACGAAATAGAACAACGAAATTGAACAACGAAATCCAACTTCGATATCGAACAACGAAATCGAACAACAAACTGAAACCACTAAATCGAACCACGAAATAGAACAACGAAATGGAACAACGCAATCGAACAACGAAATCGAACAACGAAATCGAACAACGAAATCGAACAACGAAATCGAACAACGAAATCGAACAACGAAATCGAACAACAAAATCGAACAACGAAATCGAACAACGAAATCGAACAACGAAATCGAACTTCGAAATCGAACAACGAAATCGAACAACGAAATCGAACAACGATATCGAACAACGAAATGGAACAACGAAATCGAACAACGAAATCGAACAACGAAATCGAACAACGAAATCGAACAACGAAATCGAATCACTAAATCGAATAACGAAATCGAACAACGAAATCGAACAACGAAATCGAGCAACGAAATCTAACAACGAAATCGAACAACAAAATGGAACAACGAAATCGAACAACGAAATCGAACAACGAAATCGAACAACGAAATCGAACAACAAAATGGAACAACGAAATCGAACAACGAAATCGAACAACGAAATCGATTAACGAATCGAACAACGAAATCGAACAACGAAATAGAACAACGAAATTGAACAACGAAATCCAACTTCGATATCGAACAACGAAATCGAACAACAAACTGGAAACCACTATTAATCGAACCACGAAATAGAACAACGAAATGGAACAACGCAATCGAACAACGAAATCGAACAACGAAATCGAAAAACGAAATAGAACAACGAAATAGAACAACGAAATTGAACAACGAAATCCAACTTCGATATCGAACAACGAAATCGAACAACAAACTGAAACCACTAAATCGAACCACGAAATAGAACAACGAAATGGAACAACGCAATCGAACAACGAAATCGAACAACGAAATCGAACAACGAAATCGAACAACGAAATAGAACAACGAAATCGAACAACGAAATCGAACAACGAAATCGAACAACGAAATCGAACAACGAAATAGAACAACGAAATTGAACAACGAAATCCAACTTCGATATCGAACAACGAAATCGAACAACAAACTGAAACCACTAAATCGAACCACGAAATAGAACAACGAAATGGAACAACGCAATCGAACAACGAAATCGAACAACGAAATCGAACAACGAAATCGAACAACGAAATCGAACAACGAAATCGAACAACGAAATCGAACAACGAAATCGAACAACGAAATAGAACAACGAAATGGAACAACGAAATCGAACAACGAAATCGAACAACGAAATCGAACAACGAAATCTAACAACGAAATCGAAATCGAACAACGAAATCGAACAACGAAATCGAACAACGAAATCGAACAACAAAATCGAACAACGAAATCGAACAACGAAATCGAACAACGAAATCGAACTTCGAAATCGAACAACGAAATCGAACAACGAAATCGAACAACGATATCGAACAACGAAATGGAACAACGAAATCTAACAACGAAATCGAACAACGAAATCGAACAACGAAATCGAACAACGAAATCGAATCACTAAATCGAATAACGAAATCGAACAACGAAATCGAACAACGAAATCGAGCAACGAAATCTAACAACGAAATCGAACAACAAAATGGAACAACGAAATCGAACAACGAAATCGAACAACGAAATCGAACAACGAAATCGAACAACAAAATGGAACAACGAAATCGAACAACGAAATCGAACAACGAAATCGATTAACGAATCGAACAACGAAATCGAACAACGAAATAGAACAACGAAATTGAACAACGAAATCCAACTTCGATATCGAACAACGAAATCGAACAACAAACTGAAACCACTATTAATCGAACCACGAAATAGAACAACGAAATGGAACAACGCAATCGAACAACGAAATCGAACAACGAAATCGAACAACGAAATAGAACAACGAAATAGAACAACGAAATTGAACAACGAAATCCAACTTCGATATCGAACAACGAAATCGAACAACAAACTGAAACCACTAAATCGAACCACGAAATAGAACAACGAAATGGAACAACGCAATCGAACAACGAAATCGAACAACGAAATCGAACAACGAAATCGAACAACGAAATCGAACAACGAAATCGAACAACGAAATCGAACAACGAAATCGAACAACGAAATAGAACAACGAAATTGAACAACGAAATCCAACTTCGATATCGAACAACGAAATCGAACAACAAACTGAAACCACTAAATCGAACCACGAAATAGAACAACGAAATGGAACAACGCAATCGAACAACGAAATCGAACAACGAAATCGAACAACGAAATCGAACAACGAAATCGAACAACGAAATCGAACAACGAAATCGAACAACGAAATCGAACAACGAAATCGAACAACGAAATCGAACAACGAAATAGAACAACGAAATGGAACAACGAAATCGAACAACGAAATCGAACAACGAAATCGAACAACGAAATCGAACAACAAAATCGAACAACGAAATCGAACAACGAAATCGAACAACGAAATCGAACAACGAAATCTAACAACGAAATCGAAATCGAACAACGAAATCGAACAACGAAATCGAACAACAAAATCGAACAACGAAATCGAACAACGAAATCGAACAACGAAATCGAACTTCGAAATCGAACAACGAAATCGAACAACGAAATCGAACAACGAAATAGAACAACGAAATCATACAACAATATAGAACAACGAAAACGAACAACGAAATCGAACAACGGAATCGGACAACGAAATCGAACAACGAAATCGATCAACGAAATCGAACAACGAAATCGATCAACGAAATCGAACAACGAAATCGAACAACGAAATCGAACAGCGAAATCGAACAACGAAATCGAACAACGAAATCGAACAACGAAATCCAACAACAAAATCGAACAACGAAATCGAACAACGAAATCGAACAACGAAATCGAACCACGAAATCATGCAACAATATAGAACAACGAAAACGAACAACGAAATCGAACAACGGAATCGGACAACGAAATCGAACAACGAAATCGAACAACGAAATCGATCAACGAAATCGAACAACGAAATCGAACAACGAAATCGAACAGCGAAATCGAACAACGAAATCGAACAACGAAATCGAACAACGAAATCCAACAACAAAATCGAACAACGAAATCGAACAACGAAATCGAACAACGAAATCGAACAACGAAATCTAACAACGAAATCGAACAACGAAATCGAACAACAAAATGGAACAACGAAATCGAACAACGAAATCGAACAACGAAATCGAACAAGGAAATCGAACAACGAAATCGAACAACGAAATCGAACAACGAAATCGAACAACGAAATCGAACAACGAAACCGAACAACGAAATCGAACAACGAAATCGAACAACGAAATCGAACAACGAAATCGAACAACGAAATCTAACAACGAAATCGAACAACGAAATCGAACAACAAAATGGAACAACGAAATCGAACAACGAAATCGAACAACGAAATCGAACAACGAAATCGAACAACGAAATCGAATAACGAATCGAACAACGAAATCGAACAACGAAATAGAACAACGAAATTGAACAACGAAATCCAACTTCGATATCGAACAACGAAATCGAACACCAAACTGAAACCACTAAATCGAACCACGAAATAGAACAACGAAATGGAACAACGCAATCGAACAACGAAATCGAACAACGAAATCGAACAACGAAATCGATCAACGAAATCGAACAACGAAATCGAACAACGAAATCGAACAACGAAATCGAACAACGAAATCGAACAACGAAATCGAACAACGAAATCGAACAACGAAATGGAACAACGAAATCGAACAACGAAATCGAACAACGAAATCGAACAACAAAATCGAACAACGAAATCGAACAACGAAATCGAACAACGAAATCGAACAACGAAATCTAACAACGAAATCGAACAACGAAATCGAACAACAAAATGGAACAACGAAATGGAACAACGCAATCGAACAACGAAATCGAACAACGAAATCGAACAACGAAATCTAACAACGAAATCGAACAACAAAATGGAACAACGAAATCGAACAACGAAATCGAACAACGAAATCGAACAACAAAAGGGAACAACGAAATCGAACAACGAAATCGAACAACGAAATCGATTAACGAATCGAACAACGAAATCGAACAACGAAATAGAACAACGAAATTGAACAACGAAATCCAACTTCGATATCGAACAACGAAATCGAACAACAAACTGAAACCACTATTAATCGAACCACGAAATAGAACAACGAAATGGAACAACGCAATCGAACAACGAAATCGAACAACGAAATCGTACAACGAAATCGAACAACGAAATCGAACAACGAAATAGAACAACGAAATGGAACAACGCAATCGAACAACGAAATCGAACAACGAAATCGAACAACGAAATCGAACAACGAAATCGAACAACGAAATCGTACAACGAAATCGAACAACGAAATCGAACAACGAAATCGAACAACGAAATAGAACAACGAAATTGAACAACGAAATCCAACTTCGATATCGAACAACGAAATCGAACAACAAACTGAAACCACTAAATCGAACCACGAAATAGAACAACGAAATGGAACAACGCAATCGAACAACGAAATCGAACAACGAAATCGAACAACGAAATCGAACAACGAAATCGAACAACGAAATCGAACAACGAAATCGAACAACGAAATAGAACAACGAAATGGAACAACGAAATCGAACAACGAAATCGAACAACGAAATCGAACAACGAAATCGAACAACAAAATCGAACAACGAAATCGAACAACGAAATCGAACAACGAAATCGAACAACGAAATCTAACAACGAAATCGAAATCCAACAACGAAATCGAACAACGAAATCGAACAACGAAATCGAACAAAAAATCGAACAACGAAATCGAACAACGAAATCGAACAACGAAATCGAACTTCGAAATCGAACAACGAAATCGAACAACGAAATCGAACAACGATATCGAACAACGAAATGGAACAACGAAATCGAACAACGAAATCGAACAACGAAATCGAACAACGAAATCGAACAACGAAATCGAATCACTAAATCGAATAACGAAATCGAACAACGAAATCGAACAACGAAATCGAGCAACGAAATCTAACAACGAAATCGAACAACAAAATGGAACAACGAAATCGAACAACGAAATCGAACAACGAAATCGAACAACGAAATCGAACAACAAAATGGAACAACGAAATCGAACAACGAAATCGATTAACGAATCGAACAACGAAATCGAACAACGAAATAGAACAACGAAATTGAACAACGAAATCCAACTTCGATATCGAACAACGAAATCGAACAACAAACTGAAACCACTATTAATCGAACCACGAAATAGAACAACGAAATGGAACAACGCAATCGAACAACGAAATCGAACAACGAAATCGAACAACGAAATAGAACAACGAAATAGAACAACGAAATTGAACAACGAAATCCAACTTCGATATCGAACAACGAAATCGAACAACAAACTGAAACCACTAAATCGAACCACGAAATAGAACAACGAAATGGAACAACGCAATCGAACAACGAAATCGAACAACGAAATCGAACAACGAAATCGAACAACGAAATCGAACAACGAAATCGAACAACGAAATCGAACAACGAAATCGAACAACGAAATCGAACAACGAAATAGAACAACGAAATTGAACAACGAAATCCAACTTCGATATCGAACAACGAAATCGAACAACAAACTGAAACCACTAAATCGAACCACGAAATAGAACAACGAAATGGAACAACGCAATCGAACAACGAAATCGAACAACGAAATCGAACAACGAAATCGAACAACGAAATCGAACAACGAAATCGAACAACGAAATCGAACAACGAAATAGAACAACGAAATGGAACAACGAAATGGAACAACGAAATCGAACAACGAAATCGAACAACGAAATCGAACAACGAAATCGAACAACAAAATCGAACAACGAAATCGAACAACGAAATCGAACAACGAAATCGAACAACGAAATCTAACAACGAAATCGAAATCGAACAACGAAATCGAACAACGAAATCGAACAACGAAATCGAACAACAAAATCGAACAACGAAATCGAACAACGAAATCGAACAACGAAATCGAACTTCGAAATCGAACAACGAAATCGAATAACGAATCGAACAACGAAATCGAACAACGAAAACGAACAACGAATTCGAACAACGAATTCGAATCACTAAATCGAATAACGAAATCGAACAACGAAATCGAACAACGAAATCGAACAACGAAATCTAACAACGAAATCGAACAACAAAATGGAACAACGAAATCGAACAACGAAATCGAACAACGAAATCGAACAACGAAATCGAACAACAAAAGGGAACAACGAAATCGAACAACGAAATCGAACAACGAAATCGATTAACGAATCGAACAACGAAATCGAACAACGAAATAGAACAACGAAATTGAACAACGAAATCCAACTTCGATATCGAACAACGAAATCGAACAACAAACTGAAACCACTATTAATCGAACCACGAAATAGAACAACGAAATGGAACAACGCAATCGAACAACGAAATCGAACAACGAAATCGAAAAACGAAATAGAACAACGAAATAGAACAACGAAATTGAACAACGAAATCCAACTTCGATATCGAACAACGAAATCGAACAACAAACTGAAACCACTAAATCGAACCACGAAATAGAACAACGAAATGGAACAACGCAATCGAACAACGAAATCGAACAACGAAATCGAACAACGAAATCGAACAACGAAATCGAACAACGAAATCGAACAACGAAATCGAACAACAAAATCGAACAACGAAATCGAACAACGAAATCGAACAACGAAATCGAACTTCGAAATCGAACAACGAAATCGAACAACGAAATCGAACAACGATATCGAACAGCGAAATCGAACAACGAAATCGAACAACGAAATCGAACAACGAAATCCAACAACAAAATCGAACAACGAAATCGAACAACGAAATGGAACAACGCAATCGAACAACGAAATCGAACAACGAAATCGAACAACGAAATCGAACAACGAAATCGAACAACGAAATCGTACAACGAAATCGAACAACGAAATCGAACAACGAAATCGAACAACGAAATAGAACAACGAAATTGAACAACGAAATCCAACTTCGATATCGAACAACGAAATCGAACAACAAACTGAAACCACTAAATCGAACCACGAAATAGAACAACGAAATGGAACAACGCAATCGAACAACGAAATCGAACAACGAAATCGAACAACGAAATCGAACAACGAAATCGAACAACGAAATCGAACAACGAAATCGAACAACGAAATAGAACAACGAAATGGAACAACGAAATCGAACAACGAAATCGAACAACGAAATCGAACAACGAAATCGAACAACAAAATCGAACAACGAAATCGAACAACGAAATCGAACAACGAAATCGAACAACGAAATCTAACAACGAAATCGAAATCCAACAACGAAATCGAACAACGAAATCGAACAACGAAATCGAACAAAAAATCGAACAACGAAATCGAACAACGAAATCGAACAACGAAATCGAACTTCGAAATCGAACAACGAAATCGAACAACGAAATCGAACAACGATATCGAACAACGAAATGGAACAACGAAATCGAACAACGAAATCGAACAACGAAATCGAACAACGAAATCGAACAACGAAATCGAATCACTAAATCGAATAACGAAATCGAACAACGAAATCGAACAACGAAATCGAGCAACGAAATCTAACAACGAAATCGAACAACAAAATGGAACAACGAAATCGAACAACGAAATCGAACAACGAAATCGAACAACGAAATCGTACAACGAAATCGAACAACGAAATCGAACAACGAAATAGAACAACGAAATGGAACAACGCAATCGAACAACGAAATCGAACAACGAAATCGAACAACGAAATCGAACAACGAAATCGAACAACGAAATCGTACAACGAAATCGAACAACGAAATCGAACAACGAAATCGAACAACGAAATAGAACAACGAAATTGAACAACGAAATCCAACTTCGATATCGAACAACGAAATCGAACAACAAACTGAAACCACTAAATCGAACCACGAAATAGAACAACGAAATGGAACAACGCAATCGAACAACGAAATCGAACAACGAAATCGAACAACGAAATCGAACAACGAAATCGAACAACGAAATCGAACAACGAAATCGAACAACGAAATCGAACAACGAAATAGAACAACGAAATGGAACAACGAAATCGAACAACGAAATCGAACAACGAAATCGAACAACGAAATCGAACAACAAAATCGAACAACGAAATCGAACAACGAAATCGAACAACGAAATCGAACAACGAAATCTAACAACGAAATCGAAATCCAACAACGAAATCGAACAACGAAATCGAACAACGAAATCGAACAAAAAATCGAACAACGAAATCGAACAACGAAATCGAACAACGAAATCGAACTTCGAAATCGAACAACGAAATCGAACAACGAAATCGAACAACGATATCGAACAACGAAATGGAACAACGAAATCGAACAACGAAATCGAACAACGAAATCGAACAACGAAATCGAACAACGAAATCGAATCACTAAATCGAATAACGAAATCGAACAACGAAATCGAACAACGAAATCGAGCAACGAAATCTAACAACGAAATCGAACAACAAAATGGAACAACGAAATCGAACAACGAAATCGAACAACGAAATCGAACAACGAAATCGAACAACAAAATGGAACAACGAAATCGAACAACGAAATCGATTAACGAATCGAACAACGAAATCGAACAACGAAATAGAACAACGAAATTGAACAACGAAATCCAACTTCGATATCGAACAACGAAATCGAACAACAAACTGAAACCACTATTAATCGAACCACGAAATAGAACAACGAAATGGAACAACGCAATCGAACAACGAAATCGAACAACGAAATCGAACAACGAAATAGAACAACGAAATAGAACAACGAAATTGAACAACGAAATCCAACTTCGATATCGAACAACGAAATCGAACAACAAACTGAAACCACTAAATCGAACCACGAAATAGAACAACGAAATGGAACAACGCAATCGAACAACGAAATCGAACAACGAAATCGAACAACGAAATCGAACAACGAAATCGAACAACGAAATCGAACAACGAAATCGAACAACGAAATCGAACAACGAAATCGAACAACGAAATAGAACAACGAAATTGAACAACGAAATCCAACTTCGATATCGAACAACGAAATCGAACAACAAACTGAAACCACTAAATCGAACCACGAAATAGAACAACGAAATGGAACAACGCAATCGAACAACGAAATCGAACAACGAAATCGAACAACGAAATCGAACAACGAAATCGAACAACGAAATCGAACAACGAAATCGAACAACGAAATAGAACAACGAAATGGAACAACGAAATGGAACAACGAAATCGAACAACGAAATCGAACAACGAAATCGAACAACGAAATCGAACAACAAAATCGAACAACGAAATCGAACAACGAAATCGAACAACGAAATCGAACAACGAAATCTAACAACGAAATCGAAATCGAACAACGAAATCGAACAACGAAATCGAACAACGAAATCGAACAACAAAATCGAACAACGAAATCGAACAACGAAATCGAACAACGAAATCGAACTTCGAAATCGAACAACGAAATCGAATAACGAATCGAACAACGAAATCGAACAACGAAAACGAACAACGAATTCGAACAACGAATTCGAATCACTAAATCGAATAACGAAATCGAACAACGAAATCGAACAACGAAATCGAACAACGAAATCTAACAACGAAATCGAACAACAAAATGGAACAACGAAATCGAACAACGAAATCGAACAACGAAATCGAACAACGAAATCGAACAACAAAAGGGAACAACGAAATCGAACAACGAAATCGAACAACGAAATCGATTAACGAATCGAACAACGAAATCGAACAACGAAATAGAACAACGAAATTGAACAACGAAATCCAACTTCGATATCGAACAACGAAATCGAACAACAAACTGAAACCACTATTAATCGAACCACGAAATAGAACAACGAAATGGAACAACGCAATCGAACAACGAAATCGAACAACGAAATCGAAAAACGAAATAGAACAACGAAATAGAACAACGAAATTGAACAACGAAATCCAACTTCGATATCGAACAACGAAATCGAACAACAAACTGAAACCACTAAATCGAACCACGAAATAGAACAACGAAATGGAACAACGCAATCGAACAACGAAATCGAACAACGAAATCGAACAACGAAATCGAACAACGAAATCGAACAACGAAATCGAACAACGAAATCGAACAACAAAATCGAACAACGAAATCGAACAACGAAATCGAACAACGAAATCGAACTTCGAAATCGAACAACGAAATCGAACAACGAAATCGAACAACGATATCGAACAGCGAAATCGAACAACGAAATCGAACAACGAAATCGAACAACGAAATCCAACAACAAAATCGAACAACGAAATCGAACAACGAAATCGAACAACGAAATCGAACCACGAAATCATGCAACAATATAGAACAACGAAAACGAACAACGAAATCGAACAACGGAATCGGACAACGAAATCGAACAACGAAATCGAACAACGAAATCGATCAACGAAATCGAACAACGAAATCGAACAACGAAATCGAACAGCGAAATCGAACAACGAAATCGAACAACGAAATCGAACAACGAAATCCAACAACAAAATCGAACAACGAAATCGAACAACGAAATCGAACAACGAAATCGAACAACGAAATCTAACAACGAAATCGAACAACGAAATCGAACAACAAAATGGAACAACGAAATCGAACAACGAAATCGAACAACGAAATCGAACAAGGAAATCGAACAACGAAATCGAACAACGAAATCGAACAACGAAATCGAACAACGAAATCGAACAACGAAATCGAACAACGAAATCGAACAACGAAATCGAACAACGAAATCGAACAACGAAATCTAACAACGAAATCGAACAACGAAATCGAACAACAAAATGGAACAACGAAATCGAACAACGAAATCGAACAACGAAATCGAACAACGAAATCGAATAACGAATCGAACAACGAAATCGAACAACGAAATAGAACAACGAAATTGAACAACGAAATCCAACTTCGATATCGAACAACGAAATCGAACACCAAACTGAAACCACTAAATCGAACCACGAAATAGAACAACGAAATGGAACAACGCAATCGAACAACGAAATCGAACAACGAAATCGAACAACGAAATCGATCAACGAAATCGAACAACGAAATCGAACAACGAAATCGAACAACGAAATCGTACAACGAAATCGAACAACGAAATCGAACAACGAAATCGAACAACGAAATGGAACAACGAAATCGAACAACGAAATCGAACAACGAAATCGAACAACAAAATCGAACAACGAAATCGAACAACGAAATCGAACAACGAAATCGAACAACGAAATCTAACAACGAAATCGAACAACGAAATCGAACAACAAAATGGAACAACGAAATGGAACAACGCAATCGAACAACGAAATCGAACAACGAAATCGAACAACGAAATCTAACAACGAAATCGAACAACAAAATGGAACAACGAAATCGAACAACGAAATCGAACAACGAAATCGAACAACAAAAGGGAACAACGAAATCGAACAACGAAATCGAACAACGAAATCGATTAACGAATCGAACAACGAAATCGAACAACGAAATAGAACAACGAAATTGAACAACGAAATCCAACTTCGATATCGAACAACGAAATCGAACAACAAACTGAAACCACTATTAATCGAACCACGAAATAGAACAACGAAATGGAACAACGCAATCGAACAACGAAATCGAACAACGAAATCGAAAAACGAAATAGAACAACGAAATAGAACAACGAAATTGAACAACGAAATCCAACTTCGATATCGAACAACGAAATCGAACAACAAACTGAAACCACTAAATCGAACCACGAAATAGAACAACGAAATGGAACAACGCAATCGAACAACGAAATCGAACAACGAAATCGAACAACGAAATCGAACAACGAAATCGAACAACGAAATCGTACAACGAAATCGAACAACGAAATCGAACAACGAAATCGAACAACGAAATAGAACAACGAAATTGAACAACGAAATCCAACTTCGATATCGAACAACGAAATCGAACAACGAAATCGAACAACGAAATCGAACAACGAAATCGAACAACGAAATCGAACAACGAAATAGAACAACGAAATGGAACAACGAAATGGAACAACGAAATCGAACAACGAAATCGAACAACGAAATCGAACAACGAAATCGAACAACAAAATCGAACAACGAAATCGAACAACGAAATCGAACAACGAAATCGAACAACGAAATCTAACAACGAAATCGAAATCGAACAACGAAATCGAACAACGAAATCGAACAACGAAATCGAACAACAAAATCGAACAACGAAATCGAACAACGAAATCGAACAACGAAATCGAACTTCGAAATCGAACAACGAAATCGAATAACGAATCGAACAACGAAATCGAACAACGAAAACGAACAACGAATTCGAACAACGAATTCGAATCACTAAATCGAATAACGAAATCGAACAACGAAATCGAACAACGAAATCGAACAACGAAATCTAACAACGAAATCGAACAACAAAATGGAACAACGAAATCGAACAACGAAATCGAACAACGAAATCGAACAACGAAATCGAACAACAAAAGGGAACAACGAAATCGAACAACGAAATCGAACAACGAAATCGATTAACGAATCGAACAACGAAATCGAACAACGAAATAGAACAACGAAATTGAACAACGAAATCCAACTTCGATATCGAACAACGAAATCGAACAACAAACTGAAACCACTATTAATCGAACCACGAAATAGAACAACGAAATGGAACAACGCAATCGAACAACGAAATCGAACAACGAAATCGAAAAACGAAATAGAACAACGAAATAGAACAACGAAATTGAACAACGAAATCCAACTTCGATATCGAACAACGAAATCGAACAACAAACTGAAACCACTAAATCGAACCACGAAATAGAACAACGAAATGGAACAACGCAATCGAACAACGAAATCGAACAACGAAATCGAACAACGAAATCGAACAACGAAATCGAACAACGAAATCGAACAACGAAATCGAACAACAAAATCGAACAACGAAATCGAACAACGAAATCGAACAACGAAATCGAACTTCGAAATCGAACAACGAAATCGAACAACGAAATCGAACAACGATATCGAACAACGAAATGGAACAACGAAATCGAACAACGAAATCGAACAACGAAATCGAACAACGAAATCGAACAACGAAATCGAATCACTAAATCGAATAACGAAATCGAACAACGAAATCGAACAACGAAATCGAGCAACGAAATCTAACAACGAAATCGAACAACAAAATGGAACAACGAAATCGAACAACGAAATCGAACAACGAAATCGAACAACGAAATCGAACAACAAAATGGAACAACGAAATCGAACAACGAAATCGAACAACGAAATCGATTAACGAATCGAACAACGAAATCGAACAACGAAATAGAACAACGAAATTGAACAACGAAATCCAACTTCGATATCGAACAACGAAATCGAACAACAAACTGGAAACCACTATTAATCGAACCACGAAATAGAACAACGAAATGGAACAACGCAATCGAACAACGAAATCGAACAACGAAATCGAAAAACGAAATAGAACAACGAAATAGAACAACGAAATTGAACAACGAAATCCAACTTCGATATCGAACAACGAAATCGAACAACAAACTGAAACCACTAAATCGAACCACGAAATAGAACAACGAAATGGAACAACGCAATCGAACAACGAAATCGAACAACGAAATCGAACAACGAAATCGAACAACGAAATAGAACAACGAAATCGAACAACGAAATCGAACAACGAAATCGAACAACGAAATCGAACAACGAAATAGAACAACGAAATTGAACAACGAAATCCAACTTCGATATCGAACAACGAAATCGAACAACAAACTGAAACCACTAAATCGAACCACGAAATAGAACAACGAAATGGAACAACGCAATCGAACAACGAAATCGAACAACGAAATCGAACAACGAAATCGAACAACGAAATCGAACAACGAAATCGAACAACGAAATCGAACAACGAAATCGAACAACGAAATAGAACAACGAAATGGAACAACGAAATCGAACAACGAAATCGAACAACGAAATCGAACAACGAAATCTAACAACGAAATCGAAATCGAACAACGAAATCGAACAACGAAATCGAACAACGAAATCGAACAACAAAATCGAACAACGAAATCGAACAACGAAATCGAACAACGAAATCGAACTTCGAAATCGAACAACGAAATCGAACAACGAAATCGAACAACGATATCGAACAACGAAATGGAACAACGAAATCTAACAACGAAATCGAACAACGAAATCGAACAACGAAATCGAACAACGAAATCGAATCACTAAATCGAATAACGAAATCGAACAACGAAATCGAACAACGAAATCGAGCAACGAAATCTAACAACGAAATCGAACAACAAAATGGAACAACGAAATCGAACAACGAAA
The DNA here is from genome assembly GCA_963243735.1 of Neocrepidodera transversa. NCBI lineage: Eukaryota > Metazoa > Arthropoda > Insecta > Coleoptera > Chrysomelidae > Neocrepidodera > Neocrepidodera transversa. Next base: position 505,876 of record CAUJLB010000030.1, read on the forward strand.
TCGAACAACGAAATCGAACAACGAAATCGAACAACAAAATGGAACAACGAAATCGAACAACGAAATCGAACAACGAAATCGATTAACGAATCGAACAACGAAATCGAACAACGAAATAGAACAACGAAATTGAACAACGAAATCCAACTTCGATATCGAACAACGAAATCGAACAACAAACTGAAACCACTATTAATCGAACCACGAAATAGAACAACGAAATGGAACAACGCAATCGAACAACGAAATCGAACAACGAAATCGAACAACGAAATAGAACAACGAAATAGAACAACGAAATTGAACAACGAAATCCAACTTCGATATCGAACAACGAAATCGAACAACAAACTGAAACCACTAAATCGAACCACGAAATAGAACAACGAAATGGAACAACGCAATCGAACAACGAAATCGAACAACGAAATCGAACAACGAAATCGAACAACGAAATCGAACAACGAAATCGAACAACGAAATCGAACAACGAAATCGAACAACGAAATAGAACAACGAAATTGAACAACGAAATCCAACTTCGATATCGAACAACGAAATCGAACAACAAACTGAAACCACTAAATCGAACCACGAAATAGAACAACGAAATGGAACAACGCAATCGAACAACGAAATCGAACAACGAAATCGAACAACGAAATCGAACAACGAAATCGAACAACGAAATCGAACAACGAAATCGAACAACGAAATCGAACAACGAAATCGAACAACGAAATAGAACAACGAAATGGAACAACGAAATCGAACAACGAAATCGAACAACGAAATCGAACAACGAAATCGAACAACAAAATCGAACAACGAAATCGAACAACGAAATCGAACAACGAAATCGAACAACGAAATCTAACAACGAAATCGAAATCGAACAACGAAATCGAACAACGAAATCGAACAACAAAATCGAACAACGAAATCGAACAACGAAATCGAACAACGAAATCGAACTTCGAAATCGAACAACGAAATCGAACAACGAAATCGAACAACGAAATAGAACAACGAAATCATACAACAATATAGAACAACGAAAACGAACAACGAAATCGAACAACGGAATCGGACAACGAAATCGAACAACGAAATCGATCAACGAAATCGAACAACGAAATCGATCAACGAAATCGAACAACGAAATCGAACAACGAAATCGAACAGCGAAATCGAACAACGAAATCGAACAACGAAATCGAACAACGAAATCCAACAACAAAATCGAACAACGAAATCGAACAACGAAATCGAACAACGAAATCGAACCACGAAATCATGCAACAATATAGAACAACGAAAACGAACAACGAAATCGAACAACGGAATCGGACAACGAAATCGAACAACGAAATCGAACAACGAAATCGATCAACGAAATCGAACAACGAAATCGAACAACGAAATCGAACAGCGAAATCGAACAACGAAATCGAACAACGAAATCGAACAACGAAATCCAACAACAAAATCGAACAACGAAATCGAACAACGAAATCGAACAACGAAATCGAACAACGAAATCTAACAACGAAATCGAACAACGAAATCGAACAACAAAATGGAACAACGAAATCGAACAACGAAATCGAACAACGAAATCGAACAAGGAAATCGAACAACGAAATCGAACAACGAAATCGAACAACGAAATCGAACAACGAAATCGAACAACGAAATCGAACAACGAAATCGAACAACGAAATCGAACAACGAAATCGAACAACGAAATCGAACAACGAAATCTAACAACGAAATCGAACAACGAAATCGAACAACAAAATGGAACAACGAAATCGAACAACGAAATCGAACAACGAAATCGAACAACGAAATCGAACAACGAAATCGAATAACGAATCGAACAACGAAATCGAACAACGAAATAGAACAACGAAATTGAACAACGAAATCCAACTTCGATATCGAACAACGAAATCGAACACCAAACTGAAACCACTAAATCGAACCACGAAATAGAACAACGAAATGGAACAACGCAATCGAACAACGAAATCGAACAACGAAATCGAACAACGAAATCGATCAACGAAATCGAACAACGAAATCGAACAACGAAATCGAACAACGAAATCGAACAACGAAATCGAACAACGAAATCGAACAACGAAATCGAACAACGAAATGGAACAACGAAATCGAACAACGAAATCGAACAACGAAATCGAACAACAAAATCGAACAACGAAATCGAACAACGAAATCGAACAACGAAATCGAACAACGAAATCTAACAACGAAATCGAACAACGAAATCGAACAACAAAATGGAACAACGAAATGGAACAACGCAATCGAACAACGAAATCGAACAACGAAATCGAACAACGAAATCTAACAACGAAATCGAACAACAAAATGGAACAACGAAATCGAACAACGAAATCGAACAACGAAATCGAACAACAAAAGGGAACAACGAAATCGAACAACGAAATCGAACAACGAAATCGATTAACGAATCGAACAACGAAATCGAACAACGAAATAGAACAACGAAATTGAACAACGAAATCCAACTTCGATATCGAACAACGAAATCGAACAACAAACTGAAACCACTATTAATCGAACCACGAAATAGAACAACGAAATGGAACAACGCAATCGAACAACGAAATCGAACAACGAAATCGAAAAACGAAATAGAACAACGAAATAGAACAACGAAATTGAACAACGAAATCCAACTTCGATATCGAACAACGAAATCGAACAACAAACTGAAACCACTAAATCGAACCACGAAATAGAACAACGAAATGGAACAACGCAATCGAACAACGAAATCGAACAACGAAATCGAACAACGAAATCGAACAACGAAATCGAACAACGAAATCGTACAACGAAATCGAACAACGAAATCGAACAACGAAATCGAACAACGAAATAGAACAACGAAATTGAACAACGAAATCCAACTTCGATATCGAACAACGAAATCGAACAACAAACTGAAACCACTAAATCGAACCACGAAATAGAACAACGAAATGGAACAACGCAATCGAACAACGAAATCGAACAACGAAATCGAACAACGAAATCGAACAACGAAATCGAACAACGAAATCGAACAACGAAATCGAACAACGAAATAGAACAACGAAATGGAACAACGAAATCGAACAACGAAATCGAACAACGAAATCGAACAACGAAATCGAACAACAAAATCGAACAACGAAATCGAACAACGAAATCGAACAACGAAATCGAACAACGAAATCTAACAACGAAATCGAAATCCAACAACGAAATCGAACAACGAAATCGAACAACGAAATCGAACAAAAAATCGAACAACGAAATCGAACAACGAAATCGAACAACGAAATCGAACTTCGAAATCGAACAACGAAATCGAACAACGAAATCGAACAACGATATCGAACAACGAAATGGAACAACGAAATCGAACAACGAAATCGAACAACGAAATCGAACAACGAAATCGAACAACGAAATCGAATCACTAAATCGAATAACGAAATCGAACAACGAAATCGAACAACGAAATCGAGCAACGAAATCTAACAACGAAATCGAACAACAAAATGGAACAACGAAATCGAACAACGAAATCGAACAACGAAATCGAACAACGAAATCGAACAACAAAATGGAACAACGAAATCGAACAACGAAATCGATTAACGAATCGAACAACGAAATCGAACAACGAAATAGAACAACGAAATTGAACAACGAAATCCAACTTCGATATCGAACAACGAAATCGAACAACAAACTGAAACCACTATTAATCGAACCACGAAATAGAACAACGAAATGGAACAACGCAATCGAACAACGAAATCGAACAACGAAATCGAACAACGAAATAGAACAACGAAATAGAACAACGAAATTGAACAACGAAATCCAACTTCGATATCGAACAACGAAATCGAACAACAAACTGAAACCACTAAATCGAACCACGAAATAGAACAACGAAATGGAACAACGCAATCGAACAACGAAATCGAACAACGAAATCGAACAACGAAATCGAACAACGAAATCGAACAACGAAATCGAACAACGAAATCGAACAACGAAATCGAACAACGAAATCGAACAACGAAATAGAACAACGAAATTGAACAACGAAATCCAACTTCGATATCGAACAACGAAATCGAACAACAAACTGAAACCACTAAATCGAACCACGAAATAGAACAACGAAATGGAACAACGCAATCGAACAACGAAATCGAACAACGAAATCGAACAACGAAATCGAACAACGAAATCGAACAACGAAATCGAACAACGAAATCGAACAACGAAATCGAACAACGAAATAGAACAACGAAATGGAACAACGAAATGGAACAACGAAATCGAACAACGAAATCGAACAACGAAATCGAACAACGAAATCGAACAACAAAATCGAACAACGAAATCGAACAACGAAATCGAACAACGAAATCGAACAACGAAATCTAACAACGAAATCGAAATCGAACAACGAAATCGAACAACGAAATCGAACAACGAAATCGAACAACAAAATCGAACAACGAAATCGAACAACGAAATCGAACAACGAAATCGAACTTCGAAATCGAACAACGAAATCGAATAACGAATCGAACAACGAAATCGAACAACGAAAACGAACAACGAATTCGAACAACGAATTCGAATCACTAAATCGAATAACGAAATCGAACAACGAAATCGAACAACGAAATCGAACAACGAAATCTAACAACGAAATCGAACAACAAAATGGAACAACGAAATCGAACAACGAAATCGAACAACGAAATCGAACAACGAAATCGAACAACAAAAGGGAACAACGAAATCGAACAACGAAATCGAACAACGAAATCGAACAACGAAATCGAACAACGAAATCGAACAACGAAATAGAACAACGAAATTGAACAACGAAATCCAACTTCGATATCGAACAACGAAATCGAACAACAAACTGAAACCACTAAATCGAACCACGAAATAGAACAACGAAATGGAACAACGCAATCGAACAACGAAATCGAACAACGAAATCGAACAACGAAATCGAACAACGAAATCGAACAACGAAATCGAACAACGAAATCGAACAACAAAATAGAACAACGAAATGGAACAACGAAATCGAACAACGAAATCGAACAACGAAATCGAACAACGAAATCGAACAACGAAATCGAACAACAAAATCGAACAACAAAATCGAACAACGAAATCGAACAACGAAATCGAACAACGAAATCGAACAACGAAATCTAACAACGAAATCGAAATCGAACAACGAAATCGAACAACGAAATCGAACAACGAAATCGAACAACAAAATCGAACAACGAAATCGAACAACGAAATCGAACAACGAAATCGAACTTCGAAATCGAACAACGAAATCGAACAACGAAATCGAACAACGATATCGAACAACGAAATGGAACAACGAAATCGAACATCGAAATCGAACAACGAAATCGAACAACGAAATCGAACAACGAAATCGAATCACTAAATCGAATAACGAAATCGAACAACGAAATCGAACAACGAAATCGAGCAACGAAATCTAACAACGAAATCGAACAACAAAATGGAACAACGAAATCGAACAACGAAATCGAACAACGAAATCGAACAACAAAATGGAACAACGAAATCGAACAACGAAATCGAACAACGAAATCGATTAACGAATCGAACAACGAAATCGAACAACGAAATAGAACAACGAAATTGAACAACGAAATCCAACTTCGATATCGAACAACGAAATCGAACAACAAACTGAAACCACTGTTAATCGAACCACGAAATAGAACAACGAAATGGAACAACGCAATCGAACAACGAAATCGAACAACGAAATCGAACAACGAAATAGAACAACGAAATAGAACAACGAAATTGAACAACGAAATCCAACTTCGATATCGAACAACGAAATCGAACAACAAACTGAAACCACTAAATCGAACCACGAAATAGAACAACGAAATGGAACAACGCAATCGAACAACGAAATCGAACAACGAAATCGAACAACGAAATCGAACAACGAAATCGAACAACGAAATCGAACAACGAAATCGAACAACGAAATCGAACAACGAAATAGAACAACGAAATTGAACAACGAAATCCAACTTCGATATCGAACAACGAAATCGAACAACAAACTGAAACCACTAAATCGAACCTCGAAATAGAACAACGAAATGGAACAACGCAATCGAACAACGAAATCGAACAACGAAATCGAACAACGAAATCGAACAACGAAATCGAACAACGAAATCGAACAACGAAATCGAACAACGAAATCGAACAACGAAATAGAACAACGAAATGGAACAACGAAATCGAACAACGAAATCGAACAACGAAATCGAACAACGAAATCGAACAACAAAATCGAACAACGAAATCGAACAACGAAATCGAACAACGAAATCGAACAACGAAATCTAACAACGAAATCGAAATCGAACAACGAAATCGAACAACGAAATCGAACAACGAAATCGAACAACAAAATCGAACAACGAAATCGAACAACGAAATCGAACAACGAAATCGAACTTCGAAATCGAACAACGAAATCGAATAACGAATCGAACAACGAAATCGAACAACGAAAACGAACAACGAATTCGAACAACGAATTCGAATCACTAAATCGAATAACGAAATCGAACAACGAAATCGAACAACGAAATCTAACAACGAAATCGAACAACAAAATGGAACAACGAAATCGAACAACGAAATCGAACAACGAAATCGAACAACGAAATCGAACAACAAAAGGGAACAACGAAATCGAACAACGAAATCGAACAACGAAATCGATTAACGAATCGAACAACGAAATCGAACAACGAAATAGAACAACGAAATTGAACAACGAAATCCAACTTCGATATCGAACAACGAAATCGAACAACAAACTGAAACCACTATTAATCGAACCACGAAATAGAACAACGAAATGGAACAACGCAATCGAACAACGAAATCGAACAACGATATCGAAAAACGAAATAGAACAACGAAATAGAACAACGAAATTGAACAACGAAATCCAACTTCGATATCGAACAACGAAATCGAACAACAAACTGAAACCACTAAATCGAACCACGAAATAGAACAACGAAATGGAACAACGCAATCGAACAACGAAATCGAACAACGAAATCGAACAACGAAATCGAACAACGAAATCGAACAACGAAATCGAACAACGAAATCGAACAACGAAATCGAACAACGAAATCGAACAACGAAATCGAACAACGAAATAGAACAACGAAATTGAACAACGAAATCGAACAACGAAATCGAACAACGAAATCGAACAACGAAATCGAACAACAAAATCGAACAACGAAATCGAACAACGAAATCGAACAACGAAATCGAACAACGAAATCGAACAACGAAATCGAACAACGAAATCGAACAACGAAATAGAACAACGAAATGGAACAACGAAATCGAACAACGAAATCGAACAACGAAATCGAACAACGAAATCGAACAACAAAATCGAACAACGAAATCGAACAACGAAATCGAACAACGAAATCGAACAACGAAATCTAACAACGAAATCGAAATCGAACAACGAAATCGAACAACGAAATCGAACAACGAAATCGAACAACAAAATCGAACAACGAAATCGAACAACGAAATCGAACAACGAAATCGAACTTCGAAATCGAACAACGAAATCGAACAACGAAATCGAACAACGATATCGAACAACGAAATGGAACAACGAAATCGAACAACGAAATCGAACAACGAAATCGAACAACGAAATCGAACTTCGAAATCGAACAACGAAATCGAACAACGAAATCGAACAACGATATCGAACAACGAAATGGAACAACGAAATCGAACAACGAAATCGAACAACGAAATCGAACAACGAAATCGAATCACTAAATCGAATAACGAAATCGAACAACGAAATCGAACAACGAAATCGAGCAACGAAATCTAACAACGAAATCGAACAACAAAATGGAACAACGAAATCGAACAACGAAATCGAACAACGAAATCGAACAACGAAATCGAACAACAAAATGGAACAACGAAATCGAACAACGAAATCGAACAACGAAATCGATTAACGAATCGAACAACGAAATCGAACAACGAAATAGAACAACGAAATTGAACAACGAAATCCAACTTCGATATCGAACAACGAAATCTAACAACAAACTGAAACCACTATTAATCGAACCACGAAATAGAACAACGAAATGGAACAACGCAATCGAACAACGAAATCGAACAACGAAATCGAACAACGAAATAGAACAACGAAATAGAACAACGAAATTGAACAACGAAATCCAACTTCGATATCGAACAACGAAATCGAACAACAAACTGAAACCACTAAATCGAACCACGAAATAGAACAACGAAATGGAACAACGCAATCGAACAACGAAATCGAACAACGAAATCGAACAACGAAATCGAACAACGAAATCGAACAACGAAATCGAACAACGAAATCGAACAACGAAATCGAACAACAAAATCGAACAACGAAATAGAACAACGAAATTGAACAACGAAATCCAACTTCGATATCGAACAACGAAATCGAACAACAAACTGAAACCACTAAATCGAACCACGAAATAGAACAACGAAATGGAACAACGCAATCGAACAACGAAATCGAACAACGAAATCGAACAACGAAATCGAACAACGAAATCGAACAACGAAATCGAACAACGAAATCGAACAACGAAATCGAACAACGAAATAGAACAACGAAATGGAACAACGAAATCGAACAACGATATCGAACAACGAAATCGAACAACGAAATCGAACAACAAAATCGAACAACGAAATCGAACAACGAAATCGAACAACGAAATCGAACAACGAAATCTAACAACGAAATCGAAATCGAACAACGAAATCGAACAACGAAATCGAACAACGAAATCGAACAACAAAATCGAACAACGAAATCGAACAACGAAATCGAACAACGAAATCGAACTTCGAAATCGAACAACGAAATCGAACAACGAAATCGAACAACGATATCGAACAACGAAATGGAACAACGAAATCGAACAACGAAATCGAACAACGAAATCGAACAACGAAATCGAACAACGAAATCGAATAACGAATCGAACAACGAAATCGAACAACGAAATAGAACAACGAAATAGAACAACGAAATTCAACTACGAAATCCAACTTCGATATCGAACAACGAAATCGAACAACGAAATCGAACAACGAAATCGAACAACGTAATCGAACAACGAAATCGAACAACGAAATCTAACAACGAAATCGAACAACGAAATCGAACAACAAAATGGAACAACGAAATCGAACAACGAAATCGAACAACGAAATCGAACAACGAAATCGAATAACGAATCGAACAACGAAATCGAACAACGAAATAGAACAACGAAATTGAACAACGAAATCCAACTTCGATATCGAACAACGAAATCGAACAACAAACTGAAACCACTAAATCGAACCACGAAATATAACAACGAAATGGAACAACGCAATCGAACAACGAAATCGAACAACGAAATCGAACAACGAAATCTAACAACGAAATCGAACAACGAAATAGAACAACGAAATGGAACAACGAAATCGAACAACGAAATCGAACAACGAAATCGAACAACGAAATCGAACAACGAAATGGAACAACGAAATCGAACAACGAAATCGAACAACGAAATAGAACCACGAAATCATACAACAATATAGAACGACGAAAACGAACAACGAAATCGAACAACGGAATCGGACAACGAAATCGAACAACGAAATCGAACAACGAAATCGAACAACGAAATCGAACAACGAAATCTAACAACGAAATCGAACAATAAAATGGAACAACGAAATCGAACAACGAAATCGAACAACGAAATCGAACAACGAAATCGAACAACAAAATGGAACAACGAAATCGAACAACGAAATCGAACAACGAAATCGATTAACGAATCGAACAACGAAATCGAACAACGAAATAGAACAACGAAATTGAACAACGAAATCCAACTTCGATATCGAACAACGAAATCGAACAACAAACTGAAACCACTATTAATCGAACCACGAAATAGAACAACGAAATGGAACAACGCAATCGAACAACGAAATCGAACAACGAAATCGAACAACGAAATAGAACAACGAAATAGAACAACGAAATTGAACAACGAAATCCAACTTCGATATCGAACAACGAAATCGAACAACAAACTGAAACCACTAAATCGAACCACGAAATAGAACAACGAAATGGAACAACGCAATCGAACAACGAAATCGAACAACGAAATCGAACAACGAAATCGAACAACGAAATCGAACAACGAAATCGAACAACGAAATCGAACAACGAAATCGAACAACGAAATAGAACAACGAAATTGAACAACGAAATCCAACTTCGATATCGAACAACGAAATCGAACAACAAACTGAAACCACTAAATCGAACCACGAAATAGAACAACGAAATGGAACAACGCAATCGAACAACGAAATCGAACAACGAAATCGAACAACGAAATCGAACAACGAAATCGAACAACGAAATCGAACAACGAAATCGAACAACGAAATCGAACAACGAAATCGAACAACGAAATAGAACAACGAAATGGAACAACGAAATCGAACAACGAAATCGAACAACGAAATCGAACAACGAAATCGAACAACAAAATCGAACAACGAAATCGAACAACGAAATCGAACAACGAAATCGAACAACGAAATCTAACAACGAAATCGAAATCGAACAACGAAATCGAACAACGAAATCGAACAACGAAATCGAACAACAAAATCGAACAACGAAATCGAACAACGAAATCGAACAACGAAATCGAACTTCGAAATCGAACAACGAAATCGAACAACGAAATCGAACAACGAAATAGAACAACGAAATCATACAACAATATAGAACAACGAAAACGAACAACGAAATCGAACAACGGAATCGGACAACGAAATCGAACAACGAAATCGATCAACGAAATCGAACAACGAAATCGATCAACGAAATCGAACAACGAAATCGAACAACGAAATCGAACAGCGAAATCGAACAACGAAATCGAACAACGAAATCGAACAACGAAATCCAACAACAAAATCGAACAACGAAATCGAACAACGAAATCGAACAACGAAATCGAACCACGAAATCATGCAACAATATAGAACAACGAAAACGAACAACGAAATCGAACAACGGAATCGGACAACGAAATCGAACAACGAAATCGAACAACGAAATCGATCAACGAAATCGAACAACGAAATCGAACAACGAAATCGAACAGCGAAATCGAACAACGAAATCGAACAACGAAATCGAACAACGAAATCCAACAACAAAATCGAACAACGAAATCGAACAACGAAATCGAACAACGAAATCGAACAACGAAATCTAACAACGAAATCGAACAACGAAATCGAACAACAAAATGGAACAACGAAATCGAACAACGAAATCGAACAACGAAATCGAACAAGGAAATCGAACAACGAAATCGAACAACGAAATCGAACAACGAAATCGAACAACGAAATCGAACAACGAAATCGAACAACGAAATCGAACAACGAAATCGAACAACGAAATCGAACAACGAAATCTAACAACGAAATCGAACAACGAAATCGAACAACAAAATGGAACAACGAAATCGAACAACGAAATCGAACAACGAAATCGAACAACGAAATCGAATAACGAATCGAACAACGAAATCGAACAACGAAATAGAACAACGAAATTGAACAACGAAATCCAACTTCGATATCGAACAACGAAATCGAACACCAAACTGAAACCACTAAATCGAACCACGAAATAGAACAACGAAATGGAACAACGCAATCGAACAACGAAATCGAACAACGAAATCGAACAACGAAATCGATCAACGAAATCGAACAACGAAATCGAACAACGAAATCGAACAACGAAATCGTACAACGAAATCGAACAACGAAATCGAACAACGAAATCGAACAACGAAATGGAACAACGAAATCGAACAACGAAATCGAACAACGAAATCGAACAACAAAATCGAACAACGAAATCGAACAACGAAATCGAACAACGAAATCGAACAACGAAATCTAACAACGAAATCGAACAACGAAATCGAACAACAAAATGGAACAACGAAATGGAACAACGCAATCGAACAACGAAATCGAACAACGAAATCGAACAACGAAATCTAACAACGAAATCGAACAACAAAATGGAACAACGAAATCGAACAACGAAATCGAACAACGAAATCGAACAACAAAAGGGAACAACGAAATCGAACAACGAAATCGAACAACGAAATCGATTAACGAATCGAACAACGAAATCGAACAACGAAATAGAACAACGAAATTGAACAACGAAATCCAACTTCGATATCGAACAACGAAATCGAACAACAAACTGAAACCACTATTAATCGAACCACGAAATAGAACAACGAAATGGAACAACGCAATCGAACAACGAAATCGAACAACGAAATCGAAAAACGAAATAGAACAACGAAATAGAACAACGAAATTGAACAACGAAATCCAACTTCGATATCGAACAACGAAATCGAACAACAAACTGAAACCACTAAATCGAACCACGAAATAGAACAACGAAATGGAACAACGCAATCGAACAACGAAATCGAACAACGAAATCGAACAACGAAATCGAACAACGAAATCGAACAACGAAATCGAGCAACGAAATCTAACAACGAAATCGAACAACAAAATGGAACAACGAAATCGAACAACGAAATCGAACAACGAAATCGAACAACGAAATCGAACAACAAAATGGAACAACGAAATCGAACAACGAAATCGAACAACGAAATCGATTAACGAATCGAACAACGAAATCGAACAACGAAATAGAACAACGAAATTGAACAACGAAATCCAACTTCGATATCGAACAACGAAATCGAACAACAAACTGAAACCACTATTAATCGAACCACGAAATAGAACAACGAAATGGAACAACGCAATCGAACAACGAAATCGAACAACGAAATCGAACAACGAAATAGAACAACGAAATAGAACAACGAAATTGAACAACGAAATCCAACTTCGATATCGAACAACGAAATCGAACAACAAACTGAAACCACTAAATCGAACCACGAAATAGAACAACGAAATGGAACAACGCAATCGAACAACGAAATCGAACAACGAAATCGAACAACGAAATCGAACAACGAAATCGAACAACGAAATCGAACAACGAAATCGAACAACGAAATCGAACAACGAAATAGAACAACGAAATTGAACAACGAAATCCAACTTCGATATCGAACAACGAAATCGAACAACAAACTGAAACCACTAAATCGAACCACGAAATAGAACAACGAAATGGAACAACGCAATCGAACAACGAAATCGAACAACGAAATCGAACAACGAAATCGAACAACGAAATCGAACAACGAAATCGAACAACGAAATCGAACAACGAAATCGAACAACGAAATCGAACAACGAAATAGAACAACGAAATGGAACAACGAAATCGAACAACGAAATCGAACAACGAAATCGAACAACGAAATCGAACAACAAAATCGAACAACGAAATCGAACAACGAAATCGAACAACGAAATCGAACAACGAAATCTAACAACGAAATCGAAATCGAACAACGAAATCGAACAACGAAATCGAACAACGAAATCGAACAACAAAATCGAACAACGAAATCGAACAACGAAATCGAACAACGAAATCGAACTTCGAAATCGAACAACGAAATCGAACAACGAAATCGAACAACGAAATAGAACAACGAAATCATACAACAATATAGAACAACGAAAACGAACAACGAAATCGAACAACGGAATCGGACAACGAAATCGAACAACGAAATCGATCAACGAAATCGAACAGCGAAATCGAACAACGAAATCGAACAACGAAATCGAACAACGAAATCCAACAACAAAATCGAACAACGAAATCGAACAACGAAATCGAACAACGAAATCGAACCACGAAATCATGCAACAATATAGAACAACGAAAACGAACAACGAAATCGAACAACGGAATCGGACAACGAAATCGAACAACGAAATCGAACAACGAAATCGATCAACGAAATCGAACAACGAAATCGAACAACGAAATCGAACAGCGAAATCGAACAACGAAATCGAACAACGAAATCGAACAACGAAATCCAACAACAAAATCGAACAACGAAATCGAACAACGAAATCGAACAACGAAATCGAACAACGAAATCTAACAACGAAATCGAACAACGAAATCGAACAACAAAATGGAACAACGAAATCGAACAACGAAATCGAACAACGAAATCGAACAAGGAAATCGAACAACGAAATCGAACAACGAAATCGAACAACGAAATCGAACAACGAAATCGAACAACGAAATCGAACAACGAAATCGAACAACGAAATCGAACAACGAAATCGAACAACGAAATCTAACAACGAAATCGAACAACGAAATCGAACAACAAAATGGAACAACGAAATCGAACAACGAAATCGAACAACGAAATCGAACAACGAAATCGAATAACGAATCGAACAACGAAATCGAACAACGAAATAGAACAACGAAATTGAACAACGAAATCCAACTTCGATATCGAACAACGAAATCGAACACCAAACTGAAACCACTAAATCGAACCACGAAATAGAACAACGAAATGGAACAACGCAATCGAACAACGAAATCGAACAACGAAATCGAACAACGAAATCGATCAACGAAATCGAACAACGAAATCGAACAACGAAATCGAACAACGAAATCGTACAACGAAATCGAACAACGAAATCGAACAACGAAATCGAACAACGAAATGGAACAACGAAATCGAACAACGAAATCGAACAACGAAATCGAACAACAAAATCGAACAACGAAATCGAACAACGAAATCGAACAACGAAATCGAACAACGAAATCTAACAACGAAATCGAACAACGAAATCGAACAACAAAATGGAACAACGAAATGGAACAACGCAATCGAACAACGAAATCGAACAACGAAATCGAACAACGAAATCTAACAACGAAATCGAACAACAAAATGGAACAACGAAATCGAACAACGAAATCGAACAACGAAATCGAACAACAAAAGGGAACAACGAAATCGAACAACGAAATCGAACAACGAAATCGATTAACGAATCGAACAACGAAATCGAACAACGAAATAGAACAACGAAATTGAACAACGAAATCCAACTTCGATATCGAACAACGAAATCGAACAACAAACTGAAACCACTATTAATCGAACCACGAAATAGAACAACGAAATGGAACAACGCAATCGAACAACGAAATCGAACAACGAAATCGAAAAACGAAATAGAACAACGAAATAGAACAACGAAATTGAACAACGAAATCCAACTTCGATATCGAACAACGAAATCGAACAACAAACTGAAACCACTAAATCGAACCACGAAATAGAACAACGAAATGGAACAACGCAATCGAACAACGAAATCGAACAACGAAATCGAACAACGAAATCGAACAACGAAATCGAACAACGAAATCGTACAACGAAATCGAACAACGAAATCGAACAACGAAATCGAACAACGAAATAGAACAACGAAATTGAACAACGAAATCCAACTTCGATATCGAACAACGAAATCGAACAACGAAATCGAACAACGAAATCGAACAACGAAATCGAACAACGAAATCGAACAACGAAATAGAACAACGAAATGGAACAACGAAATGGAACAACGAAATCGAACAACGAAATCGAACAACGAAATCGAACAACGAAATCGAACAACAAAATCGAACAACGAAATCGAACAACGAAATCGAACAACGAAATCGAACAACGAAATCTAA
This sequence comes from Neocrepidodera transversa, assembly GCA_963243735.1. Taxonomy (NCBI): domain Eukaryota; kingdom Metazoa; phylum Arthropoda; class Insecta; order Coleoptera; family Chrysomelidae; genus Neocrepidodera; species Neocrepidodera transversa. The sequence goes on from CAUJLB010000030.1 coordinate 521,927, forward strand.
CAACGAAATCGAAATCGAACAACGAAATCGAACAACGAAATCGAACAACGAAATCGAACAACAAAATCGAACAACGAAATCGAACAACGAAATCGAACAACGAAATCGAACTTCGAAATCGAACAACGAAATCGAATAACGAATCGAACAACGAAATCGAACAACGAAAACGAACAACGAATTCGAACAACGAATTCGAATCACTAAATCGAATAACGAAATCGAACAACGAAATCGAACAACGAAATCGAACAACGAAATCTAACAACGAAATCGAACAACAAAATGGAACAACGAAATCGAACAACGAAATCGAACAACGAAATCGAACAACAAAAGGGAACAACGAAATCGAACAACGAAATCGAACAACGAAATCGATTAACGAATCGAACAACGAAATCGAACAACGAAATAGAACAACGAAATTGAACAACGAAATCCAACTTCGATATCGAACAACGAAATCGAACAACAAACTGAAACCACTATTAATCGAACCACGAAATAGAACAACGAAATGGAACAACGCAATCGAACAACGAAATCGAACAACGAAATCGAAAAACGAAATAGAACAACGAAATAGAACAACGAAATTGAACAACGAAATCCAACTTCGATATCGAACAACGAAATCGAACAACAAACTGAAACCACTAAATCGAACCACGAAATAGAACAACGAAATGGAACAACGCAATCGAACAACGAAATCGAACAACGAAATCGAACAACGAAATCGAACAACGAAATCGAACAACGAAATCGAACAACGAAATCGAACAACAAAATCGAACAACGAAATCGAACAACGAAATCGAACAACGAAATCGAACTTCGAAATCGAACAACGAAATCGAACAACGAAATCGAACAACGATATCGAACAACGAAATGGAACAACGAAATCGAACAACGAAATCGAACAACGAAATCGAACAACGAAATCGAACAACGAAATCGAATCACTAAATCGAATAACGAAATTGAACAACGAAATCGAACAACGAAATCGAGCAACGAAATCTAACAACGAAATCGAACAACAAAATGGAACAACGAAATCGAACAACGAAATCGAACAACGAAATCGAACAACGAAATCGAACAACAAAATGGAACAACGAAATGGAACAACGCAATCGAACAACGAAATCGAACAACGAAATCGAACAACGAAATAGAACAACGAAATAGAACAACGAAATTGAACAACGAAATCCAACTTCGATATCGAACAACGAAATCGAACAACAAACTGAAACCACTAAATCGAACCACGAAATAGAACAACGAAATGGAACAACGCAATCGAACAACGAAATCGAACAACGAAATCGAACAACGAAATCGAACAACGAAATAGAACAACGAAATCGAACAACGAAATCGAACAACGAAATCGAACAACGAAATCGAACAACGAAATAGAACAACGAAATTGAACAACGAAATCCAACTTCGATATCGAACAACGAAATCGAACAACAAACTGAAACCACTAAATCGAACCACGAAATAGAACAACGAAATGGAACAACGCAATCGAACAACGAAATCGAACAACGAAATCGAACAACGAAATCGAACAACGAAATCGAACAACGAAATCGAACAACGAAATCGAACAACGAAATCGAACAACGAAATAGAACAACGAAATGGAACAACGAAATCGAACAACGAAATCGAACAACGAAATCGAACAACGAAATCTAACAACGAAATCGAAATCGAACAACGAAATCGAACAACGAAATCGAACAACGAAATCGAACAACAAAATCGAACAACGAAATCGAACAACGAAATCGAACAACGAAATCGAACTTCGAAATCGAACAACGAAATCGAACAACGAAATCGAACAACGATATCGAACAACGAAATGGAACAACGAAATCTAACAACGAAATCGAACAACGAAATCGAACAACGAAATCGAACAACGAAATCGAATCACTAAATCGAATAACGAAATCGAACAACGAAATCGAACAACGAAATCGAGCAACGAAATCTAACAACGAAATCGAACAACAAAATGGAACAACGAAATCGAACAACGAAATCGAACAACGAAATCGAACAACGAAATCGAACAACAAAATGGAACAACGAAATCGAACAACGAAATCGAACAACGAAATCGATTAACGAATCGAACAACGAAATCGAACAACGAAATAGAACAACGAAATTGAACAACGAAATCCAACTTCGATATCGAACAACGAAATCGAACAACAAACTGAAACCACTATTAATCGAACCACGAAATAGAACAACGAAATGGAACAACGCAATCGAACAACGAAATCGAACAACGAAATCGAACAACGAAATAGAACAACGAAATAGAACAACGAAATTGAACAACGAAATCCAACTTCGATATCGAACAACGAAATCGAACAACAAACTGAAACCACTAAATCGAACCACGAAATAGAACAACGAAATGGAACAACGCAATCGAACAACGAAATCGAACAACGAAATCGAACAACGAAATCGAACAACGAAATCGAACAACGAAATCGAACAACGAAATCGAACAACGAAATCGAACAACGAAATAGAACAACGAAATTGAACAACGAAATCCAACTTCGATATCGAACAACGAAATCGAACAACAAACTGAAACCACTAAATCGAACCACGAAATAGAACAACGAAATGGAACAACGCAATCGAACAACGAAATCGAACAACGAAATCGAACAACGAAATCGAACAACGAAATCGAACAACGAAATCGAACAACGAAATCGAACAACGAAATCGAACAACGAAATCGAACAACGAAATAGAACAACGAAATGGAACAACGAAATCGAACAACGAAATCGAACAACGAAATCGAACAACGAAATCGAACAACAAAATCGAACAACGAAATCGAACAACGAAATCGAACAACGAAATCGAACAACGAAATCTAACAACGAAATCGAAATCGAACAACGAAATCGAACAACGAAATCGAACAACGAAATCGAACAACAAAATCGAACAACGAAATCGAACAACGAAATCGAACAACGAAATCGAACTTCGAAATCGAACAACGAAATCGAACAACGAAATCGAACAACGAAATAGAACAACGAAATCATACAACAATATAGAACAACGAAAACGAACAACGAAATCGAACAACGGAATCGGACAACGAAATCGAACAACGAAATCGATCAACGAAATCGAACAACGAAATCGATCAACGAAATCGAACAACGAAATCGAACAACGAAATCGAACAGCGAAATCGAACAACGAAATCGAACAACGAAATCGAACAACGAAATCCAACAACAAAATCGAACAACGAAATCGAACAACGAAATCGAACAACGAAATCGAACCACGAAATCATGCAACAATATAGAACAACGAAAACGAACAACGAAATCGAACAACGGAATCGGACAACGAAATCGAACAACGAAATCGAACAACGAAATCGATCAACGAAATCGAACAACGAAATCGAACAACGAAATCGAACAGCGAAATCGAACAACGAAATCGAACAACGAAATCGAACAACGAAATCCAACAACAAAATCGAACAACGAAATCGAACAACGAAATCGAACAACGAAATCGAACAACGAAATCTAACAACGAAATCGAACAACGAAATCGAACAACAAAATGGAACAACGAAATCGAACAACGAAATCGAACAACGAAATCGAACAAGGAAATCGAACAACGAAATCGAACAACGAAATCGAACAACGAAATCGAACAACGAAATCGAACAACGAAATCGAACAACGAAATCGAACAACGAAATCGAACAACGAAATCGAACAACGAAATCTAACAACAAAATCGAACAACGAAATCGAACAACAAAATGGAACAACGAAATCGAACAACGAAATCGAACAACGAAATCGAACAACGAAATCGAATAACGAATCGAACAACGAAATCGAACAACGAAATAGAACAACGAAATTGAACAACGAAATCCAACTTCGATATCGAACAACGAAATCGAACACCAAACTGAAACCACTAAATCGAACCACGAAATAGAACAACGAAATGGAACAACGCAATCGAACAACGAAATCGAACAACGAAATCGAACAACGAAATCGATCAACGAAATCGAACAACGAAATCGAACAACGAAATCGAACAACGAAATCGAACAACGAAATCGAACAACGAAATCGAACAACGAAATCGAACAACGAAATGGAACAACGAAATCGAACAACGAAATCGAACAACGAAATCGAACAACAAAATCGAACAACGAAATCGAACAACGAAATCGAACAACGAAATCGAACAACGAAATCTAACAACGAAATCGAACAACGAAATCGAACAACAAAATGGAACAACGAAATGGAACAACGCAATCGAACAACGAAATCGAACAACGAAATCGAACAACGAAATCTAACAACGAAATCGAACAACAAAATGGAACAACGAAATCGAACAACGAAATCGAACAACGAAATCGAACAACAAAAGGGAACAACGAAATCGAACAACGAAATCGAACAACGAAATCGATTAACGAATCGAACAACGAAATCGAACAACGAAATAGAACAACGAAATTGAACAACGAAATCCAACTTCGATATCGAACAACGAAATCGAACAACAAACTGAAACCACTATTAATCGAACCACGAAATAGAACAACGAAATGGAACAACGCAATCGAACAACGAAATCGAACAACGAAATCGAAAAACGAAATAGAACAACGAAATAGAACAACGAAATTGAACAACGAAATCCAACTTCGATATCGAACAACGAAATCGAACAACAAACTGAAACCACTAAATCGAACCACGAAATAGAACAACGAAATGGAACAACGCAATCGAACAACGAAATCGAACAACGAAATCGAACAACGAAATCGAACAACGAAATCGAACAACGAAATCGTACAACGAAATCGAACAACGAAATCGAACAACGAAATCGAACAACGAAATAGAACAACGAAATTGAACAACGAAATCCAACTTCGATATCGAACAACGAAATCGAACAACAAACTGAAACCACTAAATCGAACCACGAAATAGAACAACGAAATGGAACAACGCAATCGAACAACGAAATCGAACAACGAAATCGAACAACGAAATCGAACAACGAAATCGAACAACGAAATCGAACAACGAAATCGAACAACGAAATAGAACAACGAAATGGAACAACGAAATCGAACAACGAAATCGAACAACGAAATCGAACAACGAAATCGAACAACAAAATCGAACAACGAAATCGAACAACGAAATCGAACAACGAAATCGAACAACGAAATCTAACAACGAAATCGAAATCCAACAACGAAATCGAACAACGAAATCGAACAACGAAATCGAACAACAAAATCGAACAACGAAATCGAACAACGAAATCGAACAACGAAATCGAACTTCGAAATCGAACAACGAAATCGAACAACGAAATCGAACAACGATATCGAACAACGAAATGGAACAACGAAATCGAACAACGAAATCGAACAACGAAATCGAACAACGAAATCGAACAACGAAATCGAATCACTAAATCGAATAACGAAATCGAACAACGAAATCGAACAACGAAATCGAGCAACGAAATCTAACAACGAAATCGAACAACAAAATGGAACAACGAAATCGAACAACGAAATCGAACAACGAAATCGAACAACGAAATCGAACAACAAAATGGAACAACGAAATCGAACAACGAAATCGATTAACGAATCGAACAACGAAATCGAACAACGAAATAGAACAACGAAATTGAACAACGAAATCCAACTTCGATATCGAACAACGAAATCGAACAACAAACTGAAACCACTATTAATCGAACCACGAAATAGAACAACGAAATGGAACAACGCAATCGAACAACGAAATCGAACAACGAAATCGAACAACGAAATAGAACAACGAAATAGAACAACGAAATTGAACAACGAAATCCAACTTCGATATCGAACAACGAAATCGAACAACAAACTGAAACCACTAAATCGAACCACGAAATAGAACAACGAAATGGAACAACGCAATCGAACAACGAAATCGAACAACGAAATCGAACAACGAAATCGAACAACGAAATCGAACAACGAAATCGAACAACGAAATCGAACAACGAAATCGAACAACGAAATCGAACAACGAAATAGAACAACGAAATTGAACAACGAAATCCAACTTCGATATCGAACAACGAAATCGAACAACAAACTGAAACCACTAAATCGAACCACGAAATAGAACAACGAAATGGAACAACGCAATCGAACAACGAAATCGAACAACGAAATCGAACAACGAAATCGAACAACGAAATCGAACAACGAAATCGAACAACGAAATCGAACAACGAAATCGAACAACGAAATAGAACAACGAAATGGAACAACGAAATGGAACAACGAAATCGAACAACGAAATCGAACAACGAAATCGAACAACGAAATCGAACAACAAAATCGAACAACGAAATCGAACAACGAAATCGAACAACGAAATCGAACAACGAAATCTAACAACGAAATCGAAATCGAACAACGAAATCGAACAACGAAATCGAACAACGAAATCGAACAACAAAATCGAACAACGAAATCGAACAACGAAATCGAACAACGAAATCGAACTTCGAAATCGAACAACGAAATCGAATAACGAATCGAACAACGAAATCGAACAACGAAAACGAACAACGAATTCGAACAACGAATTCGAATCACTAAATCGAATAACGAAATCGAACAACGAAATCGAACAACGAAATCGAACAACGAAATCTAACAACGAAATCGAACAACAAAATGGAACAACGAAATCGAACAACGAAATCGAACAACGAAATCGAACAACGAAATCGAACAACAAAAGGGAACAACGAAATCGAACAACGAAATCGAACAACGAAATCGATTAACGAATCGAACAACGAAATCGAACAACGAAATAGAACAACGAAATTGAACAACGAAATCCAACTTCGATATCGAACAACGAAATCGAACAACAAACTGAAACCACTATTAATCGAACCACGAAATAGAACAACGAAATGGAACAACGCAATCGAACAACGAAATCGAACAACGAAATCGAAAAACGAAATAGAACAACGAAATAGAACAACGAAATTGAACAACGAAATCCAACTTCGATATCGAACAACGAAATCGAACAACAAACTGAAACCACTAAATCGAACCACGAAATCGAACAACGAAATGGAACAACGCAATCGAACAACGAAATCGAACAACGAAATCGAACAACGAAATCGAACAACGAAATCGAACAACGAAATCGAACAACGAAATCGAACAACAAAATCGAACAACGAAATCGAACAACGAAATCGAACAACGAAATCGAACTTCGAAATCGAACAACGAAATCGAACAACGAAATCGAACAACGATATCGAACAACGAAATGGAACAACGAAATCGAACAACGAAATCGAACAACGAAATCGAACAACGAAATCGAACAACGAAATCGAACCACTAAATCGAATAACGAAATCGAACAACGAAATCGAACAACGAAATCGAGCAACGAAATCTAACAACGAAATCGAACAACAAAATGGAACAACGAAATCGAACAACGAAATCGAACAACGAAATCGAACAACGAAATCGAACAACAAAATGGAACAACGAAATCGAACAACGAAATCGAACAACGAAATCGATTAACGAATCGAACAACGAAATCGAACAACGAAATAGAACAACGAAATTGAACAACGAAATCCAACTTCGATATCGAACAACGAAATCGAACAACAAACTGAAACCACTATTAATCGAACCACGAAATAGAACAACGAAATGGAACAACGCAATCGAACAACGAAATCGAACAACGAAATCGAACAACGAAATAGAACAACGAAATAGAACAACGAAATTGAACAACGAAATCCAACTTCGATATCGAACAACGAAATCGAACAACAAACTGAAACCACTAAATCGAACCACGAAATAGAACAACGAAATGGAACAACGCAATCGAACAACGAAATCGAACAACGAAATCGAACAACGAAATCGAACAACGAAATAGAACAACGAAATCGAACAACGAAATCGAACAACGAAATCGAACAACGAAATCGAACAACGAAATAGAACAACGAAATTGAACAACGAAATCCAACTTCGATATCGAACAACGAAATCGAACAACAAACTGAAACCACTAAATCGAACCACGAAATAGAACAACGAAATGGAACAACGCAATCGAACAACGAAATCGAACAACGAAATCGAACAACGAAATCGAACAACGAAATCGAACAACGAAATCGAACAACGAAATCGAACAACGAAATCGAACAACGAAATAGAACAACGAAATGGAACAACGAAATCGAACAACGAAATCGAACAACGAAATCGAACAACGAAATCGAACAACGAAATCGAACAACAAAATCGAACAACAAAATCGAACAACGAAATCGAACAACGAAATCGAACAACGAAATCGAACAACGAAATCTAACAACGAAATCGAAATCGAACAACGAAATCGAACAACGAAATCGAACAACAAAATCGAACAACGAAATCGAACAACGAAATCGAACAACGAAATCGAACTTCGAAATCGAACAACGAAATCGAACAACGAAATCGAACAACGATATCGAACAACGAAATGGAACAACGAAATCGAACATCGAAATCGAACAACGAAATCGAACAACGAAATCGAACAACGAAATCGAATCACTAAATCGAATAACGAAATCGAACAACGAAATCGAACAACGAAATCGAGCAACGAAATCTAACAACGAAATCGAACAACAAAATGGAACAACGAAATCGAACAACGAAATCGAACAACGAAATCGAACAACAAAATGGAACAACGAAATCGAACAACGAAATCGAACAACGAAATCGATTAACGAATCGAACAACGAAATCGAACAACGAAATAGAACAACGAAATTGAACAACGAAATCCAACTTCGATATCGAACAACGAAATCGAACAACAAACTGAAACCACTATTAATCGAACCACGAAATAGAACAACGAAATGGAACAACGCAATCGAACAACGAAATCGAACAACGAAATCGAACAACGAAATAGAACAACGAAATAGAACAACGAAATTGAACAACGAAATCCAACTTCGATATCGAACAACGAAATCGAACAACAAACTGAAACCACTAAATCGAACCACGAAATAGAACAACGAAATGGAACAACGCAATCGAACAACGAAATCGAACAACGAAATCGAACAACGAAATCGAACAACGAAATCGAACAACGAAATCGAACAACGAAATCGAACAACGAAATCGAACAACGAAATAGAACAACGAAATTGAACAACGAAATCCAACTTCGATATCGAACAACGAAATCGAACAACAAACTGAAACCACTAAATCGAACCACGAAATAGAACAACGAAATGGAACAACGCAATCGAACAACGAAATCGAACAACGAAATCGAACAACGAAATCGAACAACGAAATCGAACAACGAAATCGAACAACGAAATCGAACAACGAAATCGAACAACGAAATAGAACAACGAAATGGAACAACGAAATCGAACAACGAAATCGAACAACGAAATCGAACAACGAAATCGAACAACAAAATCGAACAACGAAATCGAACAACGAAATCGAACAACGAAATCGAACAACGAAATCTAACAACGAAATCGAAATCGAACAACGAAATCGAACAACGAAATCGAACAACGAAATCGAACAACAAAATCGAACAACGAAATCGAACAACGAAATCGAACAACGAAATCGAACTTCGAAATCGAACAACGAAATCGAATAACGAATCGAACAACGAAATCGAACAACGAAAACGAACAACGAATTCGAATCACTAAATCGAATAACGAAATCGAACAACGAAATCGAACAACGAAATCGAACAACGAAATCTAACAACGAAATCGAACAACAAAATGGAACAACGAAATCGAACAACGAAATCGAACAACGAAATCGAACAACGAAATCGAACAACAAAAGGGAACAACGAAATCGAACAACGAAATCGAACAACGAAATCGAACAACGAAATCGAACAACGAAATCGAACAACGAAATCGAACAACAAAATCGAACAACGAAATCGAACAACGAAATCGAACAACGAAATCGAACAACGAAATCTAACAACGAAATCGAAATCGAACAACGAAATCGAACAACGAAATCGAACAACGAAATCGAACAACAAAATCGAACAACGAAATCGAACAACGAAATCGAACAACGAAATCGAACTTCGAAATCGAACAACGAAATCGAACAACGAAATCGAACAACGAAATAGAACAACGAAATCATACAACAATATAGAACAACGAAAACGAACAACGAAATCGAACAACGGAATCGGACAACGAAATCGAACAACGAAATCGATCAACGAAATCGAACAGCGAAATCGAACAACGAAATCGAACAACGAAATCGAACAACGAAATCCAACAACAAAATCGAACAACGAAATCGAACAACGAAATCGAACAACGAAATCGAACCACGAAATCATGCAACAATATAGAACAACGAAAACGAACAACGAAATCGAACAACGGAATCGGACAACGAAATCGAACAACGAAATCGAACAACGAAATCGATCAACGAAATCGAACAACGAAATCGAACAACGAAATCGAACAGCGAAATCGAACAACGAAATCGAACAACGAAATCGAACAACGAAATCCAACAACAAAATCGAACAACGAAATCGAACAACGAAATCGAACAACGAAATCGAACAACGAAATCTAACAACGAAATCGAACAACGAAATCGAACAACAAAATGGAACAACGAAATCGAACAACGAAATCGAACAACGAAATCGAACAAGGAAATCGAACAACGAAATCGAACAACGAAATCGAACAACGAAATCGAACAACGAAATCGAACAACGAAATCGAACAACGAAATCGAACAACGAAATCGAACAACGAAATCGAACAACGAAATCTAACAACGAAATCGAACAACGAAATCGAACAACAAAATGGAACAACGAAATCGAACAACGAAATCGAACAACGAAATCGAACAACGAAATCGAATAACGAATCGAACAACGAAATCGAACAACGAAATAGAACAACGAAATTGAACAACGAAATCCAACTTCGATATCGAACAACGAAATCGAACACCAAACTGAAACCACTAAATCGAACCACGAAATAGAACAACGAAATGGAACAACGCAATCGAACAACGAAATCGAACAACGAAATCGAACAACGAAATCGATCAACGAAATCGAACAACGAAATCGAACAACGAAATCGAACAACGAAATCGTACAACGAAATCGAACAACGAAATCGAACAACGAAATCGAACAACGAAATGGAACAACGAAATCGAACAACGAAATCGAACAACGAAATCGAACAACAAAATCGAACAACGAAATCGAACAACGAAATCGAACAACGAAATCGAACAACGAAATCTAACAACGAAATCGAACAACGAAATCGAACAACAAAATGGAACAACGAAATGGAACAACGCAATCGAACAACGAAATCGAACAACGAAATCGAACAACGAAATCTAACAACGAAATCGAACAACAAAATGGAACAACGAAATCGAACAACGAAATCGAACAACGAAATCGAACAACAAAAGGGAACAACGAAATCGAACAACGAAATCGAACAACGAAATCGATTAACGAATCGAACAACGAAATCGAACAACGAAATAGAACAACGAAATTGAACAACGAAATCCAACTTCGATATCGAACAACAAACTGAAACCACTATTAATCGAACCACGAAATAGAACAACGAAATGGAACAACGCAATCGAACAACGAAATCGAACAACGAAATCGAAAAACGAAATAGAACAACGAAATAGAACAACGAAATTGAACAACGAAATCCAACTTCGATATCGAACAACGAAATCGAACAACAAACTGAAACCACTAAATCGAACCACGAAATAGAACAACGAAATGGAACAACGCAATCGAACAACGAAATCGAACAACGAAATCGAACAACGAAATCGAACAACGAAATCGAACAACGAAATCGTACAACGAAATCGAACAACGAAATCGAACAACGAAATCGAACAACGAAATAGAACAACGAAATTGAACAACGAAATCCAACTTCGATATCGAACAACGAAATCGAACAACGAAATCGAACAACGAAATCGAACAACGAAATCGAACAACGAAATCGAACAACGAAATAGAACAACGAAATGGAACAACGAAATGGAACAACGAAATCGAACAACGAAATCGAACAACGAAATCGAACAACGAAATCGAACAACAAAATCGAACAACGAAATCGAACAACGAAATCGAACAACGAAATCGAACAACGAAATCTAACAACGAAATCGAAATCGAACAACGAAATCGAACAACGAAATCGAACAACGAAATCGAACAACAAAATCGAACAACGAAATCGAACAACGAAATCGAACAACGAAATCGAACTTCGAAATCGAACAACGAAATCGAATAACGAATCGAACAACGAAATCGAACAACGAAAACGAACAACGAATTCGAACAACGAATTCGAATCACTAAATCGAATAACGAAATCGAACAACGAAATCGAACAACGAAATCGAACAACGAAATCTAACAACGAAATCGAACAACAAAATGGAACAACGAAATCGAACAACGAAATCGAACAACGAAATCGAACAACAAAAGGGAACAACGAAATCGAACAACGAAATCGAACAACGAAATCGATTAACGAATCGAACAACGAAATCGAACAACGAAATAGAACAACGAAATTGAACAACGAAATCCAACTTCGATATCGAACAACGAAATCGAACAACAAACTGAAACCACTATTAATCGAACCACGAAATAGAACAACGAAATGGAACAACGCAATCGAACAACGAAATCGAACAACGAAATCGAAAAACGAAATAGAACAACGAAATAGAACAACGAAATTGAACAACGAAATCCAACTTCGATATCGAACAACGAAATCGAACAACAAACTGAAACCACTAAATCGAACCACGAAATAGAACAACGAAATGGAACAACGCAATCGAACAACGAAATCGAACAACGAAATCGAACAACGAAATCGAACAACGAAATCGAACAACGAAATCGAACAACGAAATCGAACAACAAAATCGAACAACGAAATCGAACAACGAAATCGAACAACGAAATCGAACTTCGAAATCGAACAACGAAATCGAACAACGAAATCGAACAACGATATCGAACAACGAAATGGAACAACGAAATCGAACAACGAAATCGAACAACGAAATCGAACAACGAAATCGAACAACGAAATCGAACAACGAAATCGAATCACTAAATCGAATAACGAAATCGAACAACGAAATCGAACAACGAAATCGAGCAACGAAATCTAACAACGAAATCGAACAACAAAATGGAACAACGAAATCGAACAACGAAATCGAACAACGAAATCGAACAACGAAATCGAACAACAAAATGGAACAACGAAATGGAACAACGCAATCGAACAACGAAATCGAACAACGAAATCGAACAACGAAATAGAACAACGAAATAGAACAACGAAATTGAACAACGAAATCCAACTTCGATATCGAACAACGAAATCGAACAACAAACTGAAACCACTAAATCGAACCACGAAATAGAACAACGAAATGGAACAACGCAATCGAACAACGAAATCGAACAACGAAATCGAACAACGAAATCGAACAACGAAATAGAACAACGAAATCGAACAACGAAATCGAACAACGAAATCGAACAACGAAATCGAACAACGAAATAGAACAACGAAATTGAACAACGAAATCCAACTTCGATATCGAACAACGAAATCGAACAACAAACTGAAACCACTAAATCGAACCACGAAATAGAACAACGAAATGGAACAACGCAATCGAACAACGAAATCGAACAACGAAATCGAACAACGAAATCGAACAACGAAATCGAACAACGAAATCGAACAACGAAATCGAACAACGAAATCGAACAACGAAATAGAACAACGAAATGGAACAACGAAATCGAACAACGAAATCGAACAACGAAATCGAACAACGAAATCTAACAACGAAATCGAAATCGAACAACGAAATCGAACAACGAAATCGAACAACGAAATCGAACAACAAAATCGAACAACGAAATCGAACAACGAAATCGAACAACGAAATCGAACTTCGAAATCGAACAACGAAATCGAACAACGAAATCGAACAACGATATCGAACAACGAAATGGAACAACGAAATCTAACAACGAAATCGAACAACGAAATCGAACAACGAAATCGAACAACGAAATCGAATCACTAAATCGAATAACGAAATCGAACAACGAAATCGAACAACGAAATCGAGCAACGAAATCTAACAACGAAATCGAACAACAAAATGGAACAACGAAATCGAACAACGAAATCGAACAACGAAATCGAACAACGAAATCGAACAACAAAATGGAACAACGAAATCGAACAACGAAATCGAACAACGAAATCGATTAACGAATCGAACAACGAAATCGAACAACGAAATAGAACAACGAAATTGAACAACGAAATCCAACTTCGATATCGAACAACGAAATCGAACAACAAACTGAAACCACTATTAATCGAACCACGAAATAGAACAACGAAATGGAACAACGCAATCGAACAACGAAATCGAAAAACGAAATCGAACAACGAAATAGAACAACGAAATAGAACAACGAAATTGAACAACGAAATCCAACTTCGATATCGAACAACGAAATCGAACAACAAACTGAAACCACTAAATCGAACCACGAAATAGAACAACGAAATGGAACAACGCAATCGAACAACGAAATCGAACAACGAAATCGAACAACGAAATCGAACAACGAAATCGAACAACGAAATCGAACAACGAAATCGAACAACGAAATCGAACAACGAAATAGAACAACGAAATTGAACAACGAAATCCAACTTCGATATCGAACAACGAAATCGAACAACAAACTGAAACCACTAAATCGAACCACGAAATAGAACAACGAAATGGAACAACGCAATCGAACAACGAAATCGAACAACGAAATCGAACAACGAAATCGAACAACGAAATCGAACAACGAAATCGAACAACGAAATCGAACAACGAAATCGAACAACGAAATCGAACAACGAAATAGAACAACGAAATGGAACAACGAAATCGAACAACGAAATCGAACAACGAAATCGAACAACGAAATCGAACAACAAAATCGAACAACGAAATCGAACAACGAAATCGAACAACGAAATCGAACAACGAAATCTAACAACGAAATCGAAATCGAACAACGAAATCGAACAACGAAATCGAACAACGAAATCGAACAACAAAATCGAACAACGAAATCGAACAACGAAATCGAACAACGAAATCGAACTTCGAAATCGAACAACGAAATCGAACAACGAAATCGAACAACGAAATAGAACAACGAAATCATACAACAATATAGAACAACGAAAACGAACAACGAAATCGAACAACGGAATCGGACAACGAAATCGAACAACGAAATCGATCAACGAAATCGAACAACGAAATCGATCAACGAAATCGAACAACGAAATCGAACAACGAAATCGAACAGCGAAATCGAACAACGAAATCGAACAACGAAATCGAACAACGAAATCCAACAACAAAATCGAACAACGAAATCGAACAACGAAATCGAACAACGAAATCGAACCACGAAATCATGCAACAATATAGAACAACGAAAACGAACAACGAAATCGAACAACGGAATCGGACAACGAAATCGAACAACGAAATCGAACAACGAAATCGATCAACGAAATCGAACAACGAAATCGAACAACGAAATCGAACAGCGAAATCGAACAACGAAATCGAACAACGAAATCGAACAACGAAATCCAACAACAAAATCGAACAACGAAATCGAACAACGAAATCGAACAACGAAATCGAACAACGAAATCTAACAACGAAATCGAACAACGAAATCGAACAACAAAATGGAACAACGAAATCGAACAACGAAATCGAACAACGAAATCGAACAAGGAAATCGAACAACGAAATCGAACAACGAAATCGAACAACGAAATCGAACAACGAAATCGAACAACGAAATCGAACAACGAAATCGAACAACGAAATCGAACAACGAAATCGAACAACGAAATCTAACAACAAAATCGAACAACGAAATCGAACAACAAAATGGAACAACGAAATCGAACAACGAAATCGAACAACGAAATCGAACAACGAAATCGAATAACGAATCGAACAACGAAATCGAACAACGAAATAGAACAACGAAATTGAACAACGAAATCCAACTTCGATATCGAACAACGAAATCGAACACCAAACTGAAACCACTAAATCGAACCACGAAATAGAACAACGAAATGGAACAACGCAATCGAACAACGAAATCGAACAACGAAATCGAACAACGAAATCGATCAACGAAATCGAACAACGAAATCGAACAACGAAATCGAACAACGAAATCGAACAACGAAATCGAACAACGAAATCGAACAACGAAATCGAACAACGAAATGGAACAACGAAATCGAACAACGAAATCGAACAACGAAATCGAACAACAAAATCGAACAACGAAATCGAACAACGAAATCGAACAACGAAATCGAACAACGAAATCTAACAACGAAATCGAACAACGAAATCGAACAACAAAATGGAACAACGAAATGGAACAACGCAATCGAACAACGAAATCGAACAACGAAATCGAACAACGAAATCTAACAACGAAATCGAACAACAAAATGGAACAACGAAATCGAACAACGAAATCGAACAACGAAATCGAACAACAAAAGGGAACAACGAAATCGAACAACGAAATCGAACAACGAAATCGATTAACGAATCGAACAACGAAATCGAACAACGAAATAGAACAACGAAATTGAACAACGAAATCCAACTTCGATATCGAACAACGAAATCGAACAACAAACTGAAACCACTATTAATCGAACCACGAAATAGAACAACGAAATGGAACAACGCAATCGAACAACGAAATCGAACAACGAAATCGAAAAACGAAATAGAACAACGAAATAGAACAACGAAATTGAACAACGAAATCCAACTTCGATATCGAACAACGAAATCGAACAACAAACTGAAACCACTAAATCGAACCACGAAATAGAACAACGAAATGGAACAACGCAATCGAACAACGAAATCGAACAACGAAATCGAACAACGAAATCGAACAACGAAATCGAACAACGAAATCGTACAACGAAATCGAACAACGAAATCGAACAACGAAATCGAACAACGAAATAGAACAACGAAATTGAACAACGAAATCCAACTTCGATATCGAACAACGAAATCGAACAACAAACTGAAACCACTAAATCGAACCACGAAATAGAACAACGAAATGGAACAACGCAATCGAACAACGAAATCGAACAACGAAATCGAACAACGAAATCGAACAACGAAATCGAACAACGAAATCGAACAACGAAATCGAACAACGAAATAGAACAACGAAATGGAACAACGAAATCGAACAACGAAATCGAACAACGAAATCGAACAACGAAATCGAACAACAAAATCGAACAACGAAATCGAACAACGAAATCGAACAACGAAATCGAACAACGAAATCTAACAACGAAATCGAAATCCAACAACGAAATCGAACAACGAAATCGAACAACAAAATCGAACAACGAAATCGAACAACGAAATCGAACAACGAAATCGAACTTCGAAATCGAACAACGAAATCGAACAACGAAATCGAACAACGATATCGAACAACGAAATGGAACAACGAAATCGAACAACGAAATCGAACAACGAAATCGAACAACGAAATCGAACAACGAAATCGAATCACTAAATCGAATAACGAAATCGAACAACGAAATCGAACAACGAAATCGAGCAACGAAATCTAACAACGAAATCGAACAACAAAATGGAACAACGAAATCGAACAACGAAATCGAACAACGAAATCGAACAACGAAATCGAACAACAAAATGGAACAACGAAATCGAACAACGAAATCGATTAACGAATCGAACAACGAAATCGAACAACGAAATAGAACAACGAAATTGAACAACGAAATCCAACTTCGATATCGAACAACGAAATCGAACAACAAACTGAAACCACTATTAATCGAACCACGAAATAGAACAACGAAATGGAACAACGCAATCGAACAACGAAATCGAACAACGAAATCGAACAACGAAATAGAACAACGAAATAGAACAACGAAATTGAACAACGAAATCCAACTTCGATATCGAACAACGAAATCGAACAACAAACTGAAACCACTAAATCGAACCACGAAATAGAACAACGAAATGGAACAACGCAATCGAACAACGAAATCGAACAACGAAATCGAACAACGAAATCGAACAACGAAATCGAACAACGAAATCGAACAACGAAATCGAACAACGAAATCGAACAACGAAATCGAACAACGAAATAGAACAACGAAATTGAACAACGAAATCCAACTTCGATATCGAACAACGAAATCGAACAACAAACTGAAACCACTAAATCGAACCACGAAATAGAACAACGAAATGGAACAACGCAATCGAACAACGAAATCGAACAACGAAATCGAACAACGAAATCGAACAACGAAATCGAACAACGAAATCGAACAACGAAATCGAACAACGAAATCGAACAACGAAATAGAACAACGAAATGGAACAACGAAATGGAACAACGAAATCGAACAACGAAATCGAACAACGAAATCGAACAACGAAATCGAACAACAAAATCGAACAACGAAATCGAACAACGAAATCGAACAACGAAATCGAACAACGAAATCTAACAACGAAATCGAAATCGAACAACGAAATCGAACAACGAAATCGAACAACGAAATCGAACAACAAAATCGAACAACGAAATCGAACAACGAAATCGAACAACGAAATCGAACTTCGAAATCGAACAACGAAATCGAATAACGAATCGAACAACGAAATCGAACAACGAAAACGAACAACGAATTCGAACAACGAATTCGAATCACTAAATCGAATAACGAAATCGAACAACGAAATCGAACAACGAAATCGAACAACGAAATCTAACAACGAAATCGAACAACAAAATGGAACAACGAAATCGAACAACGAAATCGAACAACGAAATCGAACAACGAAATCGAACAACAAAAGGGAACAACGAAATCGAACAACGAAATCGAACAACGAAATCGATTAACGAATCGAACAACGAAATCGAACAACGAAATAGAACAACGAAATTGAACAACGAAATCCAACTTCGATATCGAACAACGAAATCGAACAACAAACTGAAACCACTATTAATCGAACCACGAAATAGAACAACGAAATGGAACAACGCAATCGAACAACGAAATCGAACAACGAAATCGAAAAACGAAATAGAACAACGAAATAGAACAACGAAATTGAACAACGAAATCCAACTTCGATATCGAACAACGAAATCGAACAACAAACTGAAACCACTAAATCGAACCACGAAATCGAACAACGAAATGGAACAACGCAATCGAACAACGAAATCGAACAACGAAATCGAACAACGAAATCGAACAACGAAATCGAACAACGAAATCGAACAACGAAATCGAACAACAAAATCGAACAACGAAATCGAACAACGAAATCGAACAACGAAATCGAACTTCGAAATCGAACAACGAAATCGAACAACGAAATCGAACAACGATATCGAACAACGAAATGGAACAACGAAATCGAACAACGAAATCGAACAACGAAATCGAACAACGAAATCGAACAACGAAATCGAACCACTAAATCGAATAACGAAATCGAACAACGAAATCGAACAACGAAATCGAGCAACGAAATCTAACAACGAAATCGAACAACAAAATGGAACAACGAAATCGAACAACGAAATCGAACAACGAAATCGAACAACGAAATCGAACAACAAAATGGAACAACGAAATCGAACAACGAAATCGAACAACGAAATCGATTAACGAATCGAACAACGAAATCGAACAACGAAATAGAACAACGAAATTGAACAACGAAATCCAACTTCGATATCGAACAACGAAATCGAACAACAAACTGAAACCACTATTAATCGAACCACGAAATAGAACAACGAAATGGAACAACGCAATCGAACAACGAAATCGAACAACGAAATCGAACAACGAAATAGAACAACGAAATAGAACAACGAAATTGAACAACGAAATCCAACTTCGATATCGAACAACGAAATCGAACAACAAACTGAAACCACTAAATCGAACCACGAAATAGAACAACGAAATGGAACAACGCAATCGAACAACGAAATCGAACAACGAAATCGAACAACGAAATCGAACAACGAAATAGAACAACGAAATCGAACAACGAAATCGAACAACGAAATCGAACAACGAAATCGAACAACGAAATAGAACAACGAAATTGAACAACGAAATCCAACTTCGATATCGAACAACGAAATCGAACAACAAACTGAAACCACTAAATCGAACCACGAAATAGAACAACGAAATGGAACAACGCAATCGAACAACGAAATCGAACAACGAAATCGAACAACGAAATCGAACAACGAAATCGAACAACGAAATCGAACAACGAAATCGAACAACGAAATCGAACAACGAAATAGAACAACGAAATGGAACAACGAAATCGAACAACGAAATCGAACAACGAAATCGAACAACGAAATCGAACAACGAAATCGAACAACAAAATCGAACAACAAAATCGAACAACGAAATCGAACAACGAAATCGAACAACGAAATCGAACAACGAAATCTAACAACGAAATCGAAATCGAACAACGAAATCGAACAACGAAATCGAACAACAAAATCGAACAACGAAATCGAACAACGAAATCGAACAACGAAATCGAACTTCGAAATCGAACAACGAAATCGAACAACGAAATCGAACAACGATATCGAACAACGAAATGGAACAACGAAATCGAACATCGAAATCGAACAACGAAATCGAACAACGAAATCGAACAACGAAATCGAATCACTAAATCGAATAACGAAATCGAACAACGAAATCGAACAACGAAATCGAGCAACGAAATCTAACAACGAAATCGAACAACAAAATGGAACAACGAAATCGAACAACGAAATCGAACAACGAAATCGAACAACAAAATGGAACAACGAAATCGAACAACGAAATCGAACAACGAAATCGATTAACGAATCGAACAACGAAATCGAACAACGAAATAGAACAACGAAATTGAACAACGAAATCCAACTTCGATATCGAACAACGAAATCGAACAACAAACTGAAACCACTATTAATCGAACCACGAAATAGAACAACGAAATGGAACAACGCAATCGAACAACGAAATCGAACAACGAAATCGAACAACGAAATAGAACAACGAAATAGAACAACGAAATTGAACAACGAAATCCAACTTCGATATCGAACAACGAAATCGAACAACAAACTGAAACCACTAAATCGAACCACGAAATAGAACAACGAAATGGAACAACGCAATCGAACAACGAAATCGAACAACGAAATCGAACAACGAAATCGAACAACGAAATCGAACAACGAAATCGAACAACGAAATCGAACAACGAAATCGAACAACGAAATAGAACAACGAAATTGAACAACGAAATCCAACTTCGATATCGAACAACGAAATCGAACAACAAACTGAAACCACTAAATCGAACCACGAAATAGAACAACGAAATGGAACAACGCAATCGAACAACGAAATCGAACAACGAAATCGAACAACGAAATCGAACAACGAAATCGAACAACGAAATCGAACAACGAAATCGAACAACGAAATCGAACAACGAAATAGAACAACGAAATGGAACAACGAAATCGAACAACGAAATCGAACAACGAAATCGAACAACGAAATCGAACAACAAAATCGAACAACGAAATCGAACAACGAAATCGAACAACGAAATCGAACAACGAAATCTAACAACGAAATCGAAATCGAACAACGAAATCGAACAACGAAATCGAACAACGAAATCGAACAACAAAATCGAACAACGAAATCGAACAACGAAATCGAACAACGAAATCGAACTTCGAAATCGAACAACGAAATCGAATAACGAATCGAACAACGAAATCGAACAACGAAAACGAACAACGAATTCGAACAACGAATTCGAATCACTAAATCGAATAACGAAATCGAACAACGAAATCGAACAACGAAATCGAACAACGAAATCTAACAACGAAATCGAACAACAAAATGGAACAACGAAATCGAACAACGAAATCGAACAACGAAATCGAACAACGAAATCGAACAACAAAAGGGAACAACGAAATCGAACAACGAAATCGAACAACGAAATCGATTAACGAATCGAACAACGAAATCGAACAACGAAATAGAACAACGAAATTGAACAACGAAATCCAACTTCGATATCGAACAACGAAATCGAACAACAAACTGAAACCACTATTAATCGAACCACGAAATAGAACAACGAAATGGAACAACGCAATCGAACAACGAAATCGAACAACGATATCGAAAAACGAAATAGAACAACGAAATAGAACAACGAAATTGAACAACGAAATCCAACTTCGATATCGAACAACGAAATCGAACAACAAACTGAAACCACTAAATCGAACCACGAAATAGAACAACGAAATGGAACAACGCAATCGAACAACGAAATCGAACAACGAAATCGAACAACGAAATCGAACAACGAAATCGAACAACGAAATCGAACAACGAAATCGAACAACGAAATCGAACAACGAAATCGAACAACGAAATAGAACAACGAAATTGAACAACGAAATCGAACAACGAAATCGAACAACGAAATCGAACAACGAAATCGAACAACGAAATCGAACAACAAAATCGAACAACGAAATCGAACAACGAAATCGAACAACGAAATCGAACAACGAAATCGAACAACGAAATCGAACAACGAAATCGAACAACGAAATAGAACAACGAAATGGAACAACGAAATCGAACAACGAAATCGAACAACGAAATCGAACAACGAAATCGAACAACAAAATCGAACAACGAAATCGAACAACGAAATCGAACAACGAAATCGAACAACGAAATCTAACAACGAAATCGAAATCGAACAACGAAATCGAACAACGAAATCGAACAACGAAATCGAACAACAAAATCGAACAACGAAATCGAACAACGAAATCGAACAACGAAATCGAACTTCGAAATCGAACAACGAAATCGAACAACGAAATCGAACAACGATATCGAACAACGAAATGGAACAACGAAATCGAACAACGAAATCGAACAACGAAATCGAACAACGAAATCGAATCACTAAATCGAATAACGAAATCGAACAACGAAATCGAACAACGAAATCGAGCAACGAAATCTAACAACGAAATCGAACAACAAAATGGAACAACGAAATCGAACAACGAAATCGAACAACGAAATCGAACAACGAAATCGAACAACAAAATGGAACAACGAAATCGAACAACGAAATCGAACAACGAAATCGATTAACAAATCGAACAACGAAATCGAACAACGAAATAGAACAACGAAATTGAACAACGAAATCCAAGTTCGATATCGAACAACGAAATCTAACAACAAACTGAAACCACTATTAATCGAACCACGAAATAGAACAACGAAATGGAACAACGCAATCGAACAACGAAATCGAACAACGAAATCGAACAACGAAATAGAACAACGAAATAGAACAACGAAATTGAACAACGAAATCCAACTTCGATATCGAACAACGAAATCGAACAACAAACTGAAACCACTAAATCGAACCACGAAATAGAACAACGAAATGGAACAACGCAATCGAACAACGAAATCGAACAACGAAATCGAACAACGAAATCGAACAACGAAATCGAACAACGAAATCGAACAACGAAATCGAACAACAAAATCGAACAACGAAATAGAACAACGAAATTGAACAACGAAATCCAACTTCGATATCGAACAACGAAATCGAACAACAAACTGAAACCACTAAATCGAACCACGAAATAGAACAACGAAATGGAACAACGCAATCGAACAACGAAATCGAACAACGAAATCGAACAACGAAATCGAACAACGAAATCGAACAACGAAATCGAACAACGAAATCGAACAACGAAATCGAACAACGAAATAGAACAACGAAATGGAACAACGAAATCGAACAACGAAATCGAACAACGAAATCGAACAACGAAATCGAACAACAAAATCGAACAACGAAATCGAACAACGAAATCGAACAACGAAATCGAACAACGAAATCTAACAACGAAATCGAAATCGAACAACGAAATCGAACAACGAAATCGAACAACGAAATCGAACAACAAAATCGAACAACGAAATCGAACAACGAAATCGAACAACGAAATCGAACTTCGAAATCGAACAACGAAATCGAACAACGAAATCGAACAACGATATCGAACAACGAAATGGAACAACGAAATCGAACAACGAAATCGAACAACGAAATCGAACAACGAAATCGAATAACGAATCGAACAACGAAATCGAACAACGAAATAGAACAACGAAATAGAACAACGAAATTCAACTACGAAATCCAACTTCGATATCGAACAACGAAATCGAACAACGAAATCGAACAACGAAATCGAACAACGTAATCGAACAACGAAATCGAACAACGAAATCTAACAACGAAATCGAACAACGAAATCGAACAACAAAATGGAACAACGAAATCGAACAACGAAATCGAACAACGAAATCGAACAACGAAATCGAATAACGAATCGAACAACGAAATCGAACAACGAAATAGAACAACGAAATTGAACAACGAAATCCAACTTCGATATCGAACAACGAAATCGAACAACAAACTGAAACCACTAAATCGAACCACGAAATATAACAACGAAATGGAACAACGCAATCGAACAACGAAATCGAACAACGAAATCGAACAACGAAATCTAACAACGAAATCGAACAACGAAATAGAACAACGAAATGGAACAACGAAATCGAACAACGAAATCGAACAACGAAATCGAACAACGAAATCGAACAACGAAATGGAACAACGAAATCGAACAACGAAATCGAACAACGAAATAGAACCACGAAATCATACAACAATATAGAACAACGAAAACGAACAACGAAATCGAACAACGGAATCGGACAACGAAATCGAACAACGAAATCGAACAACGAAATCGAACAACGAAATCGAACAACGAAATCTAACAACGAAATCGAACAACGAAATGGAACAACGAAATCGAACAACAAAATCGAACAACGAAATCGAACAACGAAATCGAACAACGAAATCGAACAACGAAAACGAACAACGAATTCGAACAACGAATTCGAATCACTAAATCGAATAACGAAATGGAACAACGAAATCGAACAACGAAATCGAACAACGAAATCGAACAACGAAATCGAACAACGAAATCGAACAACGAAATGGAACAACGAAATCGAACAACAAAATCGAACAACGAAATCGAACAACGAAATCGAACAATGAAATCGAACAACGAAAACGAACAACGAATTCGAACAACGAATTCGAATCACTAAATCGAATAACGAAATCGAACAACGAAATCGAACAACGAAATCGAACAACGAAATCTAACAACGAAATCGAACAACAAAATGGAACAACGAAATCGAACAACGAAATCGAAAAACGAAATAGAACAACGAAATAGAACAACGAAATTGAACAACGAAATCCAACTTCGATATCGAACAACGAAATCGAACAACAAACTGAAACCACTAAATCGAACCACGAAATCGAACAACGAAATGGAACAACGCAATCGAACAACGAAATCGAACAACGAAATCGAACAACGAAATCGAACAACGAAATCGAACAACGAAATCGAACAACGAAATCGAACAACAAAATCGAACAACGAAATCGAACAACGAAATCGAACAACGAAATCGAACTTCGAAATCGAACAACGAAATCGAACAACGAAATCGAACAACGATATCGAACAACGAAATGGAACAACGAAATCGAACAACGAAATCGAACAACGAAATCGAACAACGAAATCGAACAACGAAATCGAATCACTAAATCGAATAACGAAATCGAACAACGAAATCGAACAACGAAATCGAGCAACGAAATCTAACAACGAAATCGAACAACGAAATCGAACAACGAAATCGAACAACGAAATCGAACAACGAAATGGAACAACGAAATCGAACAACAAAATCGAACAACGAAATCGAACAACGAAATCGAACAATGAAATCGAACAACGAAAACGAACAACGAATTCGAACAACGAATTCGAATCACTAAATCGAATAACGAAATCGAACAACGAAATCGAACAACGAAATCGAACAACGAAATCTAACAACGAAATCGAACAACAAAATGGAACAACGAAATCGAACAACGAAATCGAAAAACGAAATAGAACAACGAAATAGAACAACGAAATTGAACAACGAAATCCAACTTCGATATCGAACAACGAAATCGAACAACAAACTGAAACCACTAAATCGAACCACGAAATCGAACAACGAAATGGAACAACGCAATCGAACAACGAAATCGAACAACGAAATCGAACAACGAAATCGAACAACGAAATCGAACAACGAAATCGAACAACGAAATCGAACAACAAAATCGAACAACGAAATCGAACAACGAAATCGAACAACGAAATCGAACTTCGAAATCGAACAACGAAATCGAACAACGAAATCGAACAACGATATCGAACAACGAAATGGAACAACGAAATCGAACAACGAAATCGAACAACGAAATCGAACAACGAAATCGAACAACGAAATCGAATCACTAAATCGAATAACGAAATCGAACAACGAAATCGAACAACGAAATCGAGCAACGAAATCTAACAACGAAATCGAACAACAAAATGGAACAACGAAATCGAACAACGAAATCGAACAACGAAATCGAACAACGAAATCGAACAACAAAATGGAACAACGAAATCGAACAACGAAATCGAACAACGAAATCGATTAACGAATCGAACAACGAAATCGAACAACGAAATAGAACAACGAAATTGAACAACGAAATCCAACTTCGATATCGAACAACGAAATCGAACAACAAACTGAAACCACTATTAATCGAACCACGAAATAGAACAACGAAATGGAACAACGCAATCGAACAACGAAATCGAACAACGAAATCGAACAACGAAATAGAACAACGAAATAGAACAACGAAATTGAACAACGAAATCCAACTTCGATATCGAACAACGAAATCGAACAACAAACTGAAACCACTAAATCGAACCACGAAATAGAACAACGAAATGGAACAACGCAATCGAACAACGAAATCGAACAACGAAATCGAACAACGAAATCGAACAACGAAATAGAACAACGAAATCGAACAACGAAATCGAACAACGAAATCGAACAACGAAATCGAACAACGAAATAGAACAACGAAATTGAACAACGAAATCCAACTTCGATATCGAACAACGAAATCGAACAACAAACTGAAACCACTAAATCGAACCACGAAATAGAACAACGAAATGGAAGAACGCAATCGAACAACGAAATCGAACAACGAAATCGAACAACGAAATCGAACAACGAAATCGAACAACGAAATCGAACAACGAAATCGAACAACGAAATCGAACAACGAAATAGAACAACGAAATGGAACAACGAAATCGAACAACGAAATCGAACAACGAAATCGAACAACGAAATCGAACAACGAAATCGAACAACGAAATCGAACAACAAAATGGAACAACGAAATCGAACAACGAAATAGAACAACGAAATTGAACAACGAAATCCAACTTCGATATCGAACAACGAAATCGAACAACAAACTGAAACCACTAAATCGAACCACGAAATAGAACAACGAAATGGAACAACGCAATCGAACAACGAAATCGAACAACGAAATCGAACAACGAAATCGAACAACGAAATCGAACAACGAAATCGAACAACGAAATCGAACAACGAAATCGAACAACGAAATAGAACAACGAAATGGAACAACGAAATCGAACAACGAAATCGAACAACGAAATCGAACAACGAAATCTAACAACGAAATCGAAATCGAACAACGAAATCGAACAACGAAATCGAACAACGAAATCGAACAACAAAATCGAACAACGAGATCGAACAACGAAATCGAACAACGAAATCGAACTTCGAAATCGAACAACGAAATCGAACAACGAAATCGAACAACGATATCGAACAACGAAATGGAACAACGAAATCTAACAACGAAATCGAACAACGAAATCGAACAACGAAATCGAACAACGAAATCGAATCACTAAATCGAATCACTAAATCGAATAACGAAATCGAACAACGAAATCGAACAACGAAATCGAGCAACGAAATCTAACAACAAAATGGAACAACGAAATCGAACAACGAAATCGAACAACGAAATCGAACAACGAAATCGAACAACGAAATCGAACAACAAAATGGAACAACGAAATCGAACAACGAAATCGAACAACGAAATCGATTAACGAATCGAACAACGAAATCGAACAACGAAATAGAACAACGAAATTGAACAACGAAATCCAACTTCGATATCGAACAACGAAATCGAACAACAAACTGAAACCACTATTAATCGAACCACGAAATAGAACAACGAAATGGAACAACGCAATCGAACAACGAAATCGAACAACGAAATCGAACAACGAAATAGAACAACGAAATAGAACAACGAAATTGAACAACGAAATCCAACTTCGATATCGAACAACGAAATCGAACAACAAACTGAAACCACTAAATCGAACCACGAAATAGAACAACGAAATGGAACAACGCAATCGAACAACGAAATCGAACAACGAAATCGAACAACGAAATCGAACAACGAAATCGAACAACGAAATCGAACAACGAAATCGAACAACGAAATCGAACAACGAAATAGAACAACGAAATTGAACAACGAAATCCAACTTCGATATCGAACAACGAAATCGAACAACAAACTGAAACCACTAAATCGAACCACGAAATAGAACAACGAAATGGAACAACGCAATCGAACAACGAAATCGAACAACGAAATCGAACAACGAAATCGAACAACGAAATCGAACAACGAAATCGAACAACGAAATCGAACAACGAAATCGAACAACGAAATCGAACAACGAAATAGAACAACGAAATGGAACAACGAAATCGAACAACGAAATCGAACAACGAAATCGAACAACGAAATCGAACAACAAAATCGAACAACGAAATCGAACAACGAAATCGAACAACGAAATCGAACAACGAAATCTAACAACGAAATCGAAATCGAACAACGAAATCGAACAACGAAATCGAACAACGAAATCGAACAACAAAATCGAACAACGAAATCGAACAACGAAATCGAACAACGAAATCTAACAACGAAATCGAACAACGAAATCGAACAACGAAATCGAACAACAAAATGGAACAACGAAATCGAACAACGAAATCGAACAACGAAATCGAACAACGAAATCGAATAACGAATCGAACAACGAAATCGAACAACGAAATAGAACAACGAAATTGAACAACGAAATCCAACTTCGATATCGAACAACGAAATCGAACACCAAACTGAAACCACTAAATCGAACCACGAAATAGAACAACGAAATGGAACAACGCAATCGAACAACGAAATCGAACAACGAAATCGAACAACGAAATCGATCAACGAAATCGAACAACGAAATCGAACAACGAAATCGAACAACGAAATCGTACAACGAAATCGAACAACGAAATCGAACAACGAAATCGAACAACGAAATGGAACAACGAAATCGAACAACGAAATCGAACAACGAAATCGAACAACAAAATCGAACAACGAAATCGAACAACGAAATCGAACAACGAAATCGAACAACGAAATCTAACAACGAAATCGAACAACGAAATCGAACAACAAAATGGAACAACGAAATGGAACAACGCAATCGAACAACGAAATCGAACAACGAAATCGAACAACGAAATCTAACAACGAAATCGAACAACAAAATGGAACAACGAAATCGAACAACGAAATCGAACAACGAAATCGAACAACAAAAGGGAACAACGAAATCGAACAACGAAATCGAACAACGAAATCGATTAACGAATCGAACAACGAAATCGAACAACGAAATAGAACAACGAAATTGAACAACGAAATCCAACTTCGATATCGAACAACGAAATCGAACAACAAACTGAAACCACTATTAATCGAACCACGAAATAGAACAACGAAATGGAACAACGCAATCGAACAACGAAATCGAACAACGAAATCGAAAAACGAAATAGAACAACGAAATAGAACAACGAAATTGAACAACGAAATCCAACTTCGATATCGAACAACGAAATCGAACAACAAACTGAAACCACTAAATCGAACCACGAAATAGAACAACGAAATGGAACAACGCAATCGAACAACGAAATCGAACAACGAAATCGAACAACGAAATCGAACAACGAAATCGAACAACGAAATCGTACAACGAAATCGAACAACGAAATCGAACTTCGAAATCGAACAACGAAATCGAACAACGAAATCGAACAACGATATCGAACAACGAAATGGAACAACGAAATCTAACAACGAAATCGAACAACGAAATCGAACAACGAAATCGAACAACGAAATCGAATCACTAAATCGAATCACTAAATCGAATAACGAAATCGAACAACGAAATCGAACAACGAAATCGAGCAACGAAATCTAACAACAAAATGGAACAACGAAATCGAACAACGAAATCGAACAACGAAATCGAACAACGAAATCGAACAACGAAATCGAACAACAAAATGGAACAACGAAATCGAACAACGAAATCGAACAACGAAATCGATTAACGAATCGAACAACGAAATCGAACAACGAAATAGAACAACGAAATTGAACAACGAAATCCAACTTCGATATCGAACAACGAAATCGAACAACAAACTGAAACCACTATTAATCGAACCACGAAATAGAACAACGAAATGGAACAACGCAATCGAACAACGAAATCGAACAACGAAATCGAACAACGAAATAGAACAACGAAATAGAACAACGAAATTGAACAACGAAATCCAACTTCGATATCGAACAACGAAATCGAACAACAAACTGAAACCACTAAATCGAACCACGAAATAGAACAACGAAATGGAACAACGCAATCGAACAACGAAATCGAACAACGAAATCGAACAACGAAATCGAACAACGAAATCGAACAACGAAATCGAACAACGAAATCGAACAACGAAATCGAACAACGAAATAGAACAACGAAATTGAACAACGAAATCCAACTTCGATATCGAACAACGAAATCGAACAACAAACTGAAACCACTAAATCGAACCACGAAATAGAACAACGAAATGGAACAACGCAATCGAACAACGAAATCGAACAACGAAATCGAACAACGAAATCGAACAACGAAATCGAACAACGAAATCGAACAACGAAATCGAACAACGAAATCGAACAACGAAATCGAACAACGAAATAGAACAACGAAATGGAACAACGAAATCGAACAACGAAATCGAACAACGAAATCGAACAACGAAATCGAACAACAAAATCGAACAACGAAATCGAACAACGAAATCGAACAACGAAATCGAACAACGAAATCTAACAACGAAATCGAAATCGAACAACGAAATCGAACAACGAAATCGAACAACGAAATCGAACAACAAAATCGAACAACGAAATCGAACAACGAAATCGAACAACGAAATCTAACAACGAAATCGAACAACGAAATCGAACAACGAAATCGAACAACAAAATGGAACAACGAAATCGAACAACGAAATCGAACAACGAAATCGAACAACGAAATCGAATAACGAATCGAACAACGAAATCGAACAACGAAATAGAACAACGAAATTGAACAACGAAATCCAACTTCGATATCGAACAACGAAATCGAACACCAAACTGAAACCACTAAATCGAACCACGAAATAGAACAACGAAATGGAACAACGCAATCGAACAACGAAATCGAACAACGAAATCGAACAACGAAATCGATCAACGAAATCGAACAACGAAATCGAACAACGAAATCGAACAACGAAATCGTACAACGAAATCGAACAACGAAATCGAACAACGAAATCGAACAACGAAATGGAACAACGAAATCGAACAACGAAATCGAACAACGAAATCGAACAACAAAATCGAACAACGAAATCGAACAACGAAATCGAACAACGAAATCGAACAACGAAATCTAACAACGAAATCGAACAACGAAATCGAACAACAAAATGGAACAACGAAATGGAACAACGCAATCGAACAACGAAATCGAACAACGAAATCGAACAACGAAATCTAACAACGAAATCGAACAACAAAATGGAACAACGAAATCGAACAACGAAATCGAACAACGAAATCGAACAACAAAAGGGAACAACGAAATCGAACAACGAAATCGAACAACGAAATCGATTAACGAATCGAACAACGAAATCGAACAACGAAATAGAACAACGAAATTGAACAACGAAATCCAACTTCGATATCGAACAACGAAATCGAACAACAAACTGAAACCACTATTAATCGAACCACGAAATAGAACAACGAAATGGAACAACGCAATCGAACAACGAAATCGAACAACGAAATCGAAAAACGAAATAGAACAACGAAATAGAACAACGAAATTGAACAACGAAATCCAACTTCGATATCGAACAACGAAATCGAACAACAAACTGAAACCACTAAATCGAACCACGAAATAGAACAACGAAATGGAACAACGCAATCGAACAACGAAATCGAACAACGAAATCGAACAACGAAATCGAACAACGAAATCGAACAACGAAATCGTACAACGAAATCGAACAACGAAATCGAACAACGAAATCGAACAACGAAATAGAACAACGAAATTGAACAACGAAATCCAACTTCGATATCGAACAACGAAATCGAACAACGAAATCGAACAACGAAATCGAACAACGAAATCGAACAACGAAATCGAACAACGAAATAGAACAACGAAATGGAACAACGAAATGGAACAACGAAATCGAACAACGAAATCGAACAACGAAATCGAACAACGAAATCGAACAACAAAATCGAACAACGAAATCGAACAACGAAATCGAACAACGAAATCGAACAACGAAATCTAACAACGAAATCGAAATCGAACAACGAAATCGAACAACGAAATCGAACAACGAAATCGAACAACAAAATCGAACAACGAAATCGAACAACGAAATCGAACAACGAAATCGAACTTCGAAATCGAACAACGAAATCGAATAACGAATCGAACAACGAAATCGAACAACGAAAACGAACAACGAATTCGAACAACGAATTCGAATCACTAAATCGAATAACGAAATCGAACAACGAAATCGAACAACGAAATCGAACAACGAAATCTAACAACGAAATCGAACAACAAAATGGAACAACGAAATCGAACAACGAAATCGAACAACGAAATCGAACAACGAAATCGAACAACAAAAGGGAACAACGAAATCGAACAACGAAATCGAACAACGAAATCGATTAACGAATCGAACAACGAAATCGAACAACGAAATAGAACAACGAAATTGAACAACGAAATCCAACTTCGATATCGAACAACGAAATCGAACAACAAACTGAAACCACTATTAATCGAACCACGAAATAGAACAACGAAATGGAACAACGCAATCGAACAACGAAATCGAACAACGAAATCGAAAAACGAAATAGAACAACGAAATAGAACAACGAAATTGAACAACGAAATCCAACTTCGATATCGAACAACGAAATCGAACAACAAACTGAAACCACTAAATCGAACCACGAAATAGAACAACGAAATGGAACAACGCAATCGAACAACGAAATCGAACAACGAAATCGAACAACGAAATCGAACAACGAAATCGAACAACGAAATCGAACAACGAAATCGAACAACAAAATCGAACAACGAAATCGAACAACGAAATCGAACAACGAAATCGAACTTCGAAATCGAACAACGAAATCGAACAACGAAATCGAACAACGATATCGAACAACGAAATGGAACAACGAAATCGAACAACGAAATCGAACAACGAAATCGAACAACGAAATCGAACAACGAAATCGAATCACTAAATCGAATAACGAAATCGAACAACGAAATCGAACAACGAAATCGAGCAACGAAATCTAACAACGAAATCGAACAACAAAATGGAACAACGAAATCGAACAACGAAATCGAACAACGAAATCGAACAACGAAATCGAACAACAAAATGGAACAACGAAATCGAACAACGAAATCGAACAACGAAATCGATTAACGAATCGAACAACGAAATCGAACAACGAAATAGAACAACGAAATTGAACAACGAAATCCAACTTCGATATCGAACAACGAAATCGAACAACAAACTGGAAACCACTATTAATCGAACCACGAAATAGAACAACGAAATGGAACAACGCAATCGAACAACGAAATCGAACAACGAAATCGAAAAACGAAATAGAACAACGAAATAGAACAACGAAATTGAACAACGAAATCCAACTTCGATATCGAACAACGAAATCGAACAACAAACTGAAACCACTAAATCGAACCACGAAATAGAACAACGAAATGGAACAACGCAATCGAACAACGAAATCGAACAACGAAATCGAACAACGAAATCGAACAACGAAATAGAACAACGAAATCGAACAACGAAATCGAACAACGAAATCGAACAACGAAATCGAACAACGAAATAGAACAACGAAATTGAACAACGAAATCCAACTTCGATATCGAACAACGAAATCGAACAACAAACTGAAACCACTAAATCGAACCACGAAATAGAACAACGAAATGGAACAACGCAATCGAACAACGAAATCGAACAACGAAATCGAACAACGAAATCGAACAACGAAATCGAACAACGAAATCGAACAACGAAATCGAACAACGAAATCGAACAACGAAATAGAACAACGAAATGGAACAACGAAATCGAACAACGAAATCGAACAACGAAATCGAACAACGAAATCTAACAACGAAATCGAAATCGAACAACGAAATCGAACAACGAAATCGAACAACGAAATCGAACAACAAAATCGAACAACGAAATCGAACAACGAAATCGAACAACGAAATCGAACTTCGAAATCGAACAACGAAATCGAACAACGAAATCGAACAACGATATCGAACAACGAAATGGAACAACGAAATCTAACAACGAAATCGAACAACGAAATCGAACAACGAAATCGAACAACGAAATCGAATCACTAAATCGAATAACGAAATCGAACAACGAAATCGAACAACGAAATCGAGCAACGAAATCTAACAACGAAATCGAACAACAAAATGGAACAACGAAATCGAACAACGAAATCGAACAACGAAATCGAACAACGAAATCGAACAACAAAATGGAACAACGAAATCGAACAACGAAATCGAACAACGAAATCGATTAACGAATCGAACAACGAAATCGAACAACGAAATAGAACAACGAAATTGAACAACGAAATCCAACTTCGATATCGAACAACGAAATCGAACAACAAACTGAAACCACTATTAATCGAACCACGAAATAGAACAACGAAATGGAACAACGCAATCGAACAACGAAATCGAACAACGAAATCGAACAACGAAATAGAACAACGAAATAGAACAACGAAATTGAACAACGAAATCCAACTTCGATATCGAACAACGAAATCGAACAACAAACTGAAACCACTAAATCGAACCACGAAATAGAACAACGAAATGGAACAACGCAATCGAACAACGAAATCGAACAACGAAATCGAACAACGAAATCGAACAACGAAATCGAACAACGAAATCGAACAACGAAATCGAACAACGAAATCGAACAACGAAATAGAACAACGAAATTGAACAACGAAATCCAACTTCGATATCGAACAACGAAATCGAACAACAAACTGAAACCACTAAATCGAACCACGAAATAGAACAACGAAATGGAACAACGCAATCGAACAACGAAATCGAACAACGAAATCGAACAACGAAATCGAACAACGAAATCGAACAACGAAATCGAACAACGAAATCGAACAACGAAATCGAACAACGAAATCGAACAACGAAATAGAACAACGAAATGGAACAACGAAATCGAACAACGAAATCGAACAAAGAAATCGAACAACGAAATCGAACAACAAAATCGAACAACGAAATCGAACAACGAAATCGAACAACGAAATCGAACAACGAAATCTAACAACGAAATCGAAATCGAACAACGAAATCGAACAACGAAATCGAACAACAAAATCGAACAACGAAATCGAACAACGAAATCGAACAACGAAATCGAACTTCGAAATCGAACAACGAAATCGAACAACGAAATCGAACAACGAAATAGAACAACGAAATCATACAACAATATAGAACAACGAAAACGAACAACGAAATCGAACAACGGAATCGGACAACGAAATCGAACAACGAAATCGATCAACGAAATCGAACAACGAAATCGATCAACGAAATCGAACAACGAAATCGAACAACGAAATCGAACAGCGAAATCGAACAACGAAATCGAACAACGAAATCGAACAACGAAATCCAACAACAAAATCGAACAACGAAATCGAACAACGAAATCGAACAACGAAATCGAACCACGAAATCATGCAACAATATAGAACAACGAAAACGAACAACGAAATCGAACAACGGAATCGGACAACGAAATCGAACAACGAAATCGAACAACGAAATCGATCAACGAAATCGAACAACGAAATCGAACAACGAAATCGAACAGCGAAATCGAACAACGAAATCGAACAACGAAATCGAACAACGAAATCCAACAACAAAATCGAACAACGAAATCGAACAACGAAATCGAACAACGAAATCGAACAACGAAATCTAACAACGAAATCGAACAACGAAATCGAACAACAAAATGGAACAACGAAATCGAACAACGAAATCGAACAACGAAATCGAACAAGGAAATCGAACAACGAAATCGAACAACGAAATCGAACAACGAAATCGAACAACGAAATCGAACAACGAAATCGAACAACGAAATCGAACAACGAAATCGAACAACGAAATCGAACAACGAAATCGAACAACGAAATCTAACAACGAAATCGAACAACGAAATCGAACAACAAAATGGAACAACGAAATCGAACAACGAAATCGAACAACGAAATCGAACAACGAAATCGAACAACGAAATCGAATAACGAATCGAACAACGAAATCGAACAACGAAATAGAACAACGAAATTGAACAACGAAATCCAACTTCGATATCGAACAACGAAATCGAACACCAAACTGAAACCACTAAATCGAACCACGAAATAGAACAACGAAATGGAACAACGCAATCGAACAACGAAATCGAACAACGAAATCGAACAACGAAATCGATCAACGAAATCGAACAACGAAATCGAACAACGAAATCGAACAACGAAATCGAACAACGAAATCGAACAACGAAATCGAACAACGAAATCGAACAACGAAATCGAACAACAAAATCGAACAACGAAATCGAACAACGAAATCGAACAACGAAATCGAACAACGAAATCTAACAACGAAATCGAACAACGAAATCGAACAACAAAATGGAACAACGAAATGGAACAACGCAATCGAACAACGAAATCGAACAACGAAATCGAACAACGAAATCGAACAACGAAATCGAACAACGAAATCGA
Source organism: Neocrepidodera transversa (assembly GCA_963243735.1). Taxonomy (NCBI): domain Eukaryota; kingdom Metazoa; phylum Arthropoda; class Insecta; order Coleoptera; family Chrysomelidae; genus Neocrepidodera; species Neocrepidodera transversa. The sequence continues at coordinate 560,139 of CAUJLB010000030.1, forward strand.
ACAACGAAATCGAACAACGAAATCGAACAACGAAATCGAACAACGAAATAGAACAACGAAATGGAACAACGAAATCGAACAACGAAATCGAACAAAGAAATCGAACAACGAAATCGAACAACAAAATCGAACAACGAAATCGAACAACGAAATCGAACAACGAAATCGAACAACGAAATCTAACAACGAAATCGAAATCGAACAACGAAATCGAACAACGAAATCGAACAACAAAATCGAACAACGAAATCGAACAACGAAATCGAACAACGAAATCGAACTTCGAAATCGAACAACGAAATCGAACAACGAAATCGAACAACGAAATAGAACAACGAAATCATACAACAATATAGAACAACGAAAACGAACAACGAAATCGAACAACGGAATCGGACAACGAAATCGAACAACGAAATCGATCAACGAAATCGAACAACGAAATCGATCAACGAAATCGAACAACGAAATCGAACAACGAAATCGAACAGCGAAATCGAACAACGAAATCGAACAACGAAATCGAACAACGAAATCCAACAACAAAATCGAACAACGAAATCGAACAACGAAATCGAACAACGAAATCGAACCACGAAATCATGCAACAATATAGAACAACGAAAACGAACAACGAAATCGAACAACGGAATCGGACAACGAAATCGAACAACGAAATCGAACAACGAAATCGATCAACGAAATCGAACAACGAAATCGAACAACGAAATCGAACAGCGAAATCGAACAACGAAATCGAACAACGAAATCGAACAACGAAATCCAACAACAAAATCGAACAACGAAATCGAACAACGAAATCGAACAACGAAATCGAACAACGAAATCTAACAACGAAATCGAACAACGAAATCGAACAACAAAATGGAACAACGAAATCGAACAACGAAATCGAACAACGAAATCGAACAAGGAAATCGAACAACGAAATCGAACAACGAAATCGAACAACGAAATCGAACAACGAAATCGAACAACGAAATCGAACAACGAAATCGAACAACGAAATCGAACAACGAAATCGAACAACGAAATCGAACAACGAAATCTAACAACGAAATCGAACAACGAAATCGAACAACAAAATGGAACAACGAAATCGAACAACGAAATCGAACAACGAAATCGAACAACGAAATCGAACAACGAAATCGAATAACGAATCGAACAACGAAATCGAACAACGAAATAGAACAACGAAATTGAACAACGAAATCCAACTTCGATATCGAACAACGAAATCGAACACCAAACTGAAACCACTAAATCGAACCACGAAATAGAACAACGAAATGGAACAACGCAATCGAACAACGAAATCGAACAACGAAATCGAACAACGAAATCGATCAACGAAATCGAACAACGAAATCGAACAACGAAATCGAACAACGAAATCGAACAACGAAATCGAACAACGAAATCGAACAACGAAATCGAACAACGAAATCGAACAACAAAATCGAACAACGAAATCGAACAACGAAATCGAACAACGAAATCGAACAACGAAATCTAACAACGAAATCGAACAACGAAATCGAACAACAAAATGGAACAACGAAATGGAACAACGCAATCGAACAACGAAATCGAACAACGAAATCGAACAACGAAATCTAACAACGAAATCGAACAACAAAATGGAACAACGAAATCGAACAACGAAATCGAACAACGAAATCGAACAACAAAAGGGAACAACGAAATCGAACAACGAAATCGAACAACGAAATCGATTAACGAATCGAACAACGAAATCGAACAACGAAATAGAACAACGAAATTGAACAACGAAATCCAACTTCGATATCGAACAACGAAATCGAACAACAAACTGAAACCACTATTAATCGAACCACGAAATAGAACAACGAAATGGAACAACGCAATCGAACAACGAAATCGAACAACGAAATCGAAAAACGAAATAGAACAACGAAATAGAACAACGAAATTGAACAACGAAATCCAACTTCGATATCGAACAACGAAATCGAACAACAAACTGAAACCACTAAATCGAACCACGAAATAGAACAACGAAATGGAACAACGCAATCGAACAACGAAATCGAACAACGAAATCGAACAACGAAATCGAACAACGAAATCGAACAACGAAATCGTACAACGAAATCGAACAACGAAATCGAACAACGAAATCGAACAACGAAATAGAACAACGAAATTGAACAACGAAATCCAACTTCGATATCGAACAACGAAATCGAACAACAAACTGAAACCACTAAATCGAACCACGAAATAGAACAACGAAATGGAACAACGCAATCGAACAACGAAATCGAACAACGAAATCGAACAACGAAATCGAACAACGAAATCGAACAACGAAATCGAACAACGAAATCGAACAACGAAATAGAACAACGAAATGGAACAACGAAATCGAACAACGAAATCGAACAACGAAATCGAACAACGAAATCGAACAACAAAATCGAACAACGAAATCGAACAACGAAATCGAACAACGAAATCGAACAACGAAATCTAACAACGAAATCGAAATCCAACAACGAAATCGAACAACGAAATCGAACAACGAAATCGAACAAAAAATCGAACAACGAAATCGAACAACGAAATCGAACAACGAAATCGAACTTCGAAATCGAACAACGAAATCGAACAACGAAATCGAACAACGATATCGAACAACGAAATGGAACAACGAAATCGAACAACGAAATCGAACAACGAAATCGAACAACGAAATCGAACAACGAAATCGAATCACTAAATCGAATAACGAAATCGAACAACGAAATCGAACAACGAAATCGAGCAACGAAATCTAACAACGAAATCGAACAACAAAATGGAACAACGAAATCGAACAACGAAATCGAACAACGAAATCGAACAACGAAATCGAACAACAAAATGGAACAACGAAATCGAACAACGAAATCGATTAACGAATCGAACAACGAAATCGAACAACGAAATAGAACAACGAAATTGAACAACGAAATCCAACTTCGATATCGAACAACGAAATCGAACAACAAACTGAAACCACTATTAATCGAACCACGAAATAGAACAACGAAATGGAACAACGCAATCGAACAACGAAATCGAACAACGAAATCGAACAACGAAATAGAACAACGAAATAGAACAACGAAATTGAACAACGAAATCCAACTTCGATATCGAACAACGAAATCGAACAACAAACTGAAACCACTAAATCGAACCACGAAATAGAACAACGAAATGGAACAACGCAATCGAACAACGAAATCGAACAACGAAATCGAACAACGAAATCGAACAACGAAATCGAACAACGAAATCGAACAACGAAATCGAACAACGAAATCGAACAACGAAATCGAACAACGAAATAGAACAACGAAATTGAACAACGAAATCCAACTTCGATATCGAACAACGAAATCGAACAACAAACTGAAACCACTAAATCGAACCACGAAATAGAACAACGAAATGGAACAACGCAATCGAACAACGAAATCGAACAACGAAATCGAACAACGAAATCGAACAACGAAATCGAACAACGAAATCGAACAACGAAATCGAACAACGAAATCGAACAACGAAATAGAACAACGAAATGGAACAACGAAATGGAACAACGAAATCGAACAACGAAATCGAACAACGAAATCGAACAACGAAATCGAACAACAAAATCGAACAACGAAATCGAACAACGAAATCGAACAACGAAATCGAACAACGAAATCTAACAACGAAATCGAAATCGAACAACGAAATCGAACAACGAAATCGAACAACGAAATCGAACAACAAAATCGAACAACGAAATCGAACAACGAAATCGAACAACGAAATCGAACTTCGAAATCGAACAACGAAATCGAATAACGAATCGAACAACGAAATCGAACAACGAAAACGAACAACGAATTCGAACAACGAATTCGAATCACTAAATCGAATAACGAAATCGAACAACGAAATCGAACAACGAAATCGAACAACGAAATCTAACAACGAAATCGAACAACAAAATGGAACAACGAAATCGAACAACGAAATCGAACAACGAAATCGAACAACGAAATCGAACAACAAAAGGGAACAACGAAATCGAACAACGAAATCGAACAACGAAATCGATTAACGAATCGAACAACGAAATCGAACAACGAAATAGAACAACGAAATTGAACAACGAAATCCAACTTCGATATCGAACAACGAAATCGAACAACAAACTGAAACCACTATTAATCGAACCACGAAATAGAACAACGAAATGGAACAACGCAATCGAACAACGAAATCGAACAACGAAATCGAAAAACGAAATAGAACAACGAAATAGAACAACGAAATTGAACAACGAAATCCAACTTCGATATCGAACAACGAAATCGAACAACAAACTGAAACCACTAAATCGAACCACGAAATAGAACAACGAAATGGAACAACGCAATCGAACAACGAAATCGAACAACGAAATCGAACAACGAAATCGAACAACGAAATCGAACAACGAAATCGAACAACGAAATCGAACAACAAAATCGAACAACGAAATCGAACAACGAAATCGAACAACGAAATCGAACTTCGAAATCGAACAACGAAATCGAACAACGAAATCGAACAACGATATCGAACAACGAAATGGAACAACGAAATCGAACAACGAAATCGAACAACGAAATCGAACAACGAAATCGAACAACGAAATCGAATCACTAAATCGAATAACGAAATCGAACAACGAAATCGAACAACGAAATCGAGCAACGAAATCTAACAACGAAATCGAACAACAAAATGGAACAACGAAATCGAACAACGAAATCGAACAACGAAATCGAACAACGAAATCGAACAACAAAATGGAACAACGAAATCGAACAACGAAATCGAACAACGAAATCGATTAACGAATCGAACAACGAAATCGAACAACGAAATAGAACAACGAAATTGAACAACGAAATCCAACTTCGATATCGAACAACGAAATCGAACAACAAACTGAAACCACTATTAATCGAACCACGAAATAGAACAACGAAATGGAACAACGCAATCGAACAACGAAATCGAACAACGAAATCGAACAACGAAATAGAACAACGAAATAGAACAACGAAATTGAACAACGAAATCCAACTTCGATATCGAACAACGAAATCGAACAACAAACTGAAACCACTAAATCGAACCACGAAATAGAACAACGAAATGGAACAACGCAATCGAACAACGAAATCGAACAACGAAATCGAACAACGAAATCGAACAACGAAATAGAACAACGAAATCGAACAACGAAATCGAACAACGAAATCGAACAACGAAATCGAACAACGAAATAGAACAACGAAATTGAACAACGAAATCCAACTTCGATATCGAACAACGAAATCGAACAACAAACTGAAACCACTAAATCGAACCACGAAATAGAACAACGAAAAGGAACAACGCAATCGAACAACGAAATCGAACAACGAAATCGAACAACGAAATCGAACAACGAAATCGAACAACGAAATCGAACAACGAAATCGAACAACGAAATAGAACAACGAAATGGAACAACGAAATCGAACAACGAAATCGAACAACGAAATCGAACAACGAAATCGAACAACGAAATCGAACAACAAAATCGAACAACAAAATCGAACAACGAAATCGAACAACGAAATCGAACAACGAAATCGAACAACGAAATCTAACAACGAAATCGAAATCGAACAACGAAATCGAACAACGAAATCGAACAACGAAATCGAACAACAAAATCGAACAACGAAATCGAACAACGAAATCGAACAACGAAATCGAACTTCGAAATCGAACAACGAAATCGAACAACGAAATCGAACAACGATATCGAACAACGAAATGGAACAACGAAATCGAACATCGAAATCGAACAACGAAATCGAACAACGAAATCGAACAACGAAATCGAATCACTAAATCGAATAACGAAATCGAACAACGAAATCGAACAACGAAATCGAGCAACGAAATCTAACAACGAAATCGAACAACAAAATGGAACAACGAAATCGAACAACGAAATCGAACAACGAAATCGAACAACAAAATGGAACAACGAAATCGAACAACGAAATCGAACAACGAAATCGATTAACGAATCGAACAACGAAATCGAACAACGAAATAGAACAACGAAATTGAACAACGAAATCCAACTTCGATATCGAACAACGAAATCGAACAACAAACTGAAACCACTGTTAATCGAACCACGAAATAGAACAACGAAATGGAACAACGCAATCGAACAACGAAATCGAACAACGAAATCGAACAACGAAATAGAACAACGAAATAGAACAACGAAATTGAACAACGAAATCCAACTTCGATATCGAACAACGAAATCGAACAACAAACTGAAACCACTAAATCGAACCACGAAATAGAACAACGAAATGGAACAACGCAATCGAACAACGAAATCGAACAACGAAATCGAACAACGAAATCGAACAACGAAATCGAACAACGAAATCGAACAACGAAATCGAACAACGAAATCGAACAACGAAATAGAACAACGAAATTGAACAACGAAATCCAACTTCGATATCGAACAACGAAATCGAACAACAAACTGAAACCACTAAATCGAACCTCGAAATAGAACAACGAAATGGAACAACGCAATCGAACAACGAAATCGAACAACGAAATCGAACAACGAAATCGAACAACGAAATCGAACAACGAAATCGAACAACGAAATCGAACAACGAAATCGAACAACGAAATAGAACAACGAAATGGAACAACGAAATCGAACAACGAAATCGAACAACGAAATCGAACAACGAAATCGAACAACAAAATCGAACAACGAAATCGAACAACGAAATCGAACAACGAAATCGAACAACGAAATCTAACAACGAAATCGAAATCGAACAACGAAATCGAACAACGAAATCGAACAACGAAATCGAACAACAAAATCGAACAACGAAATCGAACAACGAAATCGAACAACGAAATCGAACTTCGAAATCGAACAACGAAATCGAATAACGAATCGAACAACGAAATCGAACAACGAAAACGAACAACGAATTCGAACAACGAATTCGAATCACTAAATCGAATAACGAAATCGAACAACGAAATCGAACAACGAAATCGAACAACGAAATCTAACAACGAAATCGAACAACAAAATGGAACAACGAAATCGAACAACGAAATCGAACAACGAAATCGAACAACGAAATCGAACAACAAAAGGGAACAACGAAATCGAACAACGAAATCGAACAACGAAATCGATTAACGAATCGAACAACGAAATCGAACAACGAAATAGAACAACGAAATTGAACAACGAAATCCAACTTCGATATCGAACAACGAAATCGAACAACAAACTGAAACCACTATTAATCGAACCACGAAATAGAACAACGAAATGGAACAACGCAATCGAACAACGAAATCGAACAACGATATCGAAAAACGAAATAGAACAACGAAATAGAACAACGAAATTGAACAACGAAATCCAACTTCGATATCGAACAACGAAATCGAACAACAAACTGAAACCACTAAATCGAACCACGAAATAGAACAACGAAATGGAACAACGCAATCGAACAACGAAATCGAACAACGAAATCGAACAACGAAATCGAACAACGAAATCGAACAACGAAATCGAACAACGAAATCGAACAACGAAATCGAACAACGAAATCGAACAACGAAATCGAACAACGAAATAGAACAACGAAATTGAACAACGAAATCGAACAACGAAATCGAACAACGAAATCGAACAACGAAATCGAACAACAAAATCGAACAACGAAATCGAACAACGAAATCGAACAACGAAATCGAACAACGAAATCGAACAACGAAATCGAACAACGAAATCGAACAACGAAATAGAACAACGAAATGGAACAACGAAATCGAACAACGAAATCGAACAACGAAATCGAACAACGAAATCGAACAACAAAATCGAACAACGAAATCGAACAACGAAATCGAACAACGAAATCGAACAACGAAATCTAACAACGAAATCGAAATCGAACAACGAAATCGAACAACGAAATCGAACAACGAAATCGAACAACAAAATCGAACAACGAAATCGAACAACGAAATCGAACAACGAAATCGAACTTCGAAATCGAACAACGAAATCGAACAACGAAATCGAACAACGATATCGAACAACGAAATGGAACAACGAAATCGAACAACGAAATCGAACAACGAAATCGAACAACGAAATCGAATCACTAAATCGAATAACGAAATCGAACAACGAAATCGAACAACGAAATCGAGCAACGAAATCTAACAACGAAATCGAACAACAAAATGGAACAACGAAATCGAACAACGAAATCGAACAACGAAATCGAACAACGAAATCGAACAACAAAATGGAACAACGAAATCGAACAACGAAATCGAACAACGAAATCGATTAACGAATCGAACAACGAAATCGAACAACGAAATAGAACAACGAAATTGAACAACGAAATCCAACTTCGATATCGAACAACGAAATCTAACAACAAACTGAAACCACTATTAATCGAACCACGAAATAGAACAACGAAATGGAACAACGCAATCGAACAACGAAATCGAACAACGAAATCGAACAACGAAATAGAACAACGAAATAGAACAACGAAATTGAACAACGAAATCCAACTTCGATATCGAACAACGAAATCGAACAACAAACTGAAACCACTAAATCGAACCACGAAATAGAACAACGAAATGGAACAACGCAATCGAACAACGAAATCGAACAACGAAATCGAACAACGAAATCGAACAACGAAATCGAACAACGAAATCGAACAACGAAATCGAACAACGAAATCGAACAACAAAATCGAACAACGAAATAGAACAACGAAATTGAACAACGAAATCCAACTTCGATATCGAACAACGAAATCGAACAACAAACTGAAACCACTAAATCGAACCACGAAATAGAACAACGAAATGGAACAACGCAATCGAACAACGAAATCGAACAACGAAATCGAACAACGAAATCGAACAACGAAATCGAACAACGAAATCGAACAACGAAATCGAACAACGAAATCGAACAACGAAATAGAACAACGAAATGGAACAACGAAATCGAACAACGAAATCGAACAACGAAATCGAACAACGAAATCGAACAACAAAATCGAACAACGAAATCGAACAACGAAATCGAACAACGAAATCGAACAACGAAATCTAACAACGAAATCGAAATCGAACAACGAAATCGAACAACGAAATCGAACAACGAAATCGAACAACAAAATCGAACAACGAAATCGAACAACGAAATCGAACAACGAAATCGAACTTCGAAATCGAACAACGAAATCGAACAACGAAATCGAACAACGATATCGAACAACGAAATGGAACAACGAAATCGAACAACGAAATCGAACAACGAAATCGAACAACGAAATCGAACAACGAAATCGAATAACGAATCGAACAACGAAATCGAACAACGAAATAGAACAACGAAATAGAACAACGAAATTCAACTACGAAATCCAACTTCGATATCGAACAACGAAATCGAACAACGAAATCGAACAACGAAATCGAACAACGTAATCGAACAACGAAATCGAACAACGAAATCTAACAACGAAATCGAACAACGAAATCGAACAACAAAATGGAACAACGAAATCGAACAACGAAATCGAACAACGAAATCGAACAACGAAATCGAATAACGAATCGAACAACGAAATCGAACAACGAAATAGAACAACGAAATTGAACAACGAAATCCAACTTCGATATCGAACAACGAAATCGAACAACAAACTGAAACCACTAAATCGAACCACGAAATATAACAACGAAATGGAACAACGCAATCGAACAACGAAATCGAACAACGAAATCGAACAACGAAATCTAACAACGAAATCGAACAACGAAATAGAACAACGAAATGGAACAACGAAATCGAACAACGAAATCGAACAACGAAATCGAACAACGAAATCGAACAACGAAATGGAACAACGAAATCGAACAACGAAATCGAACAACGAAATAGAACCACGAAATCATACAACAATATAGAACGACGAAAACGAACAACGAAATCGAACAACGGAATCGGACAACGAAATCGAACAACGAAATCGAACAACGAAATCGAACAACGAAATCGAACAACGAAATCTAACAACGAAATCGAACAACGAAATGGAACCACTAAATCGAACCACGAAATAGAACAACGAAATGGAACAACGCAATCGAACAACGAAATCGAACAACGAAATCGAACAACGAAATCGAACAACGAAATCGAACAACGAAATCGAACAACGAAATCGAACAACGAAATCGAACAACGAAATAGAACAACGAAATGGAACAACGAAATCGAACAACGAAATCGAACAACGAAATCGAACAACGAAATCTAACAACGAAATCGAAATCGAACAACGAAATCGAACAACGAAATCGAACAACGAAATCGAACAACAAAATCGAACAACGAAATCGAACAACGAAATCGAACAACGAAATCGAACTTCGAAATCGAACAACGAAATCGAACAACGAAATCGAACAACGATATCGAACAACGAAATGGAACAACGAAATCTAACAACGAAATCGAACAACGAAATCGAACAACGAAATCGAACAACGAAATCGAATCACTAAATCGAATAACGAAATCGAACAACGAAATCGAACAACGAAATCGAGCAACGAAATCTAACAACGAAATCGAACAACAAAATGGAACAACGAAATCGAACAACGAAATCGAACAACGAAATCGAACAACGAAATCGAACAACAAAATGGAACAACGAAATCGAACAACGAAATCGAACAACGAAATCGATTAACGAATCGAACAACGAAATCGAACAACGAAATAGAACAACGAAATTGAACAACGAAATCCAACTTCGATATCGAACAACGAAATCGAACAACAAACTGAAACCACTATTAATCGAACCACGAAATAGAACAACGAAATGGAACAACGCAATCGAACAACGAAATCGAACAACGAAATCGAACAACGAAATAGAACAACGAAATAGAACAACGAAATTGAACAACGAAATCCAACTTCGATATCGAACAACGAAATCGAACAACAAACTGAAACCACTAAATCGAACCACGAAATAGAACAACGAAATGGAACAACGCAATCGAACAACGAAATCGAACAACGAAATCGAACAACGAAATCGAACAACGAAATCGAACAACGAAATCGAACAACGAAATCGAACAACGAAATCGAACAACGAAATAGAACAACGAAATTGAACAACGAAATCCAACTTCGATATCGAACAACGAAATCGAACAACAAACTGAAACCACTAAATCGAACCACGAAATAGAACAACGAAATGGAACAACGCAATCGAACAACGAAATCGAACAACGAAATCGAACAACGAAATCGAACAACGAAATCGAACAACGAAATCGAACAACGAAATCGAACAACGAAATCGAACAACGAAATCGAACAACGAAATAGAACAACGAAATGGAACAACGAAATCGAACAACGAAATCGAACAACGAAATCGAACAACGAAATCGAACAACAAAATCGAACAACGAAATCGAACAACGAAATCGAACAACGAAATCGAACAACGAAATCTAACAACGAAATCGAAATCGAACAACGAAATCGAACAACGAAATCGAACAACGAAATCGAACAACAAAATCGAACAACGAAATCGAACAACGAAATCGAACAACGAAATCGAACTTCGAAATCGAACAACGAAATCGAACAACGAAATCGAACAACGAAATAGAACAACGAAATCATACAACAATATAGAACAACGAAAACGAACAACGAAATCGAACAACGGAATCGGACAACGAAATCGAACAACGAAATCGATCAACGAAATCGAACAACGAAATCGATCAACGAAATCGAACAACGAAATCGAACAACGAAATCGAACAGCGAAATCGAACAACGAAATCGAACAACGAAATCGAACAACGAAATCCAACAACAAAATCGAACAACGAAATCGAACAACGAAATCGAACAACGAAATCGAACCACGAAATCATGCAACAATATAGAACAACGAAAACGAACAACGAAATCGAACAACGGAATCGGACAACGAAATCGAACAACGAAATCGAACAACGAAATCGATCAACGAAATCGAACAACGAAATCGAACAACGAAATCGAACAGCGAAATCGAACAACGAAATCGAACAACGAAATCGAACAACGAAATCCAACAACAAAATCGAACAACGAAATCGAACAACGAAATCGAACAACGAAATCGAACAACGAAATCTAACAACGAAATCGAACAACGAAATCGAACAACAAAATGGAACAACGAAATCGAACAACGAAATCGAACAACGAAATCGAACAAGGAAATCGAACAACGAAATCGAACAACGAAATCGAACAACGAAATCGAACAACGAAATCGAACAACGAAATCGAACAACGAAATCGAACAACGAAATCGAACAACGAAATCGAACAACGAAATCTAACAACGAAATCGAACAACGAAATCGAACAACAAAATGGAACAACGAAATCGAACAACGAAATCGAACAACGAAATCGAACAACGAAATCGAATAACGAATCGAACAACGAAATCGAACAACGAAATAGAACAACGAAATTGAACAACGAAATCCAACTTCGATATCGAACAACGAAATCGAACACCAAACTGAAACCACTAAATCGAACCACGAAATAGAACAACGAAATGGAACAACGCAATCGAACAACGAAATCGAACAACGAAATCGAACAACGAAATCGATCAACGAAATCGAACAACGAAATCGAACAACGAAATCGAACAACGAAATCGTACAACGAAATCGAACAACGAAATCGAACAACGAAATCGAACAACGAAATCGAACAACGAAATCGAACAACGAAATCGAACAACGAAATCGAACAACAAAATCGAACAACGAAATCGAACAACGAAATCGAACAACGAAATCGAACAACGAAATCTAACAACGAAATCGAACAACGAAATCGAACAACAAAATGGAACAACGAAATGGAACAACGCAATCGAACAACGAAATCGAACAACGAAATCGAACAACGAAATCTAACAACGAAATCGAACAACAAAATGGAACAACGAAATCGAACAACGAAATCGAACAACGAAATCGAACAACAAAAGGGAACAACGAAATCGAACAACGAAATCGAACAACGAAATCGATTAACGAATCGAACAACGAAATCGAACAACGAAATAGAACAACGAAATTGAACAACGAAATCCAACTTCGATATCGAACAACGAAATCGAACAACAAACTGAAACCACTATTAATCGAACCACGAAATAGAACAACGAAATGGAACAACGCAATCGAACAACGAAATCGAACAACGAAATCGAAAAACGAAATAGAACAACGAAATAGAACAACGAAATTGAACAACGAAATCCAACTTCGATATCGAACAACGAAATCGAACAACAAACTGAAACCACTAAATCGAACCACGAAATAGAACAACGAAATGGAACAACGCAATCGAACAACGAAATCGAACAACGAAATCGAACAACGAAATCGAACAACGAAATCGAACAACGAAATCGAGCAACGAAATCTAACAACGAAATCGAACAACAAAATGGAACAACGAAATCGAACAACGAAATCGAACAACGAAATCGAACAACGAAATCGAACAACAAAATGGAACAACGAAATCGAACAACGAAATCGAACAACGAAATCGATTAACGAATCGAACAACGAAATCGAACAACGAAATAGAACAACGAAATTGAACAACGAAATCCAACTTCGATATCGAACAACGAAATCGAACAACAAACTGAAACCACTATTAATCGAACCACGAAATAGAACAACGAAATGGAACAACGCAATCGAACAACGAAATCGAACAACGAAATCGAACAACGAAATAGAACAACGAAATAGAACAACGAAATTGAACAACGAAATCCAACTTCGATATCGAACAACGAAATCGAACAACAAACTGAAACCACTAAATCGAACCACGAAATAGAACAACGAAATGGAACAACGCAATCGAACAACGAAATCGAACAACGAAATCGAACAACGAAATCGAACAACGAAATCGAACAACGAAATCGAACAACGAAATCGAACAACGAAATCGAACAACGAAATAGAACAACGAAATTGAACAACGAAATCCAACTTCGATATCGAACAACGAAATCGAACAACAAACTGAAACCACTAAATCGAACCACGAAATAGAACAACGAAATGGAACAACGCAATCGAACAACGAAATCGAACAACGAAATCGAACAACGAAATCGAACAACGAAATCGAACAACGAAATCGAACAACGAAATCGAACAACGAAATCGAACAACGAAATCGAACAACGAAATAGAACAACGAAATGGAACAACGAAATCGAACAACGAAATCGAACAACGAAATCGAACAACGAAATCGAACAACAAAATCGAACAACGAAATCGAACAACGAAATCGAACAACGAAATCGAACAACGAAATCTAACAACGAAATCGAAATCGAACAACGAAATCGAACAACGAAATCGAACAACGAAATCGAACAACAAAATCGAACAACGAAATCGAACAACGAAATCGAACAACGAAATCGAACTTCGAAATCGAACAACGAAATCGAACAACGAAATCGAACAACGAAATAGAACAACGAAATCATACAACAATATAGAACAACGAAAACGAACAACGAAATCGAACAACGGAATCGGACAACGAAATCGAACAACGAAATCGATCAACGAAATCGAACAACGAAATCGATCAACGAAATCGAACAACGAAATCGAACAACGAAATCGAACAGCGAAATCGAACAACGAAATCGAACAACGAAATCGAACAACGAAATCCAACAACAAAATCGAACAACGAAATCGAACAACGAAATCGAACAACGAAATCGAACCACGAAATCATGCAACAATATAGAACAACGAAAACGAACAACGAAATCGAACAACGGAATCGGACAACGAAATCGAACAACGAAATCGAACAACGAAATCGATCAACGAAATCGAACAACGAAATCGAACAACGAAATCGAACAGCGAAATCGAACAACGAAATCGAACAACGAAATCGAACAACGAAATCCAACAACAAAATCGAACAACGAAATCGAACAACGAAATCGAACAACGAAATCGAACAACGAAATCTAACAACGAAATCGAACAACGAAATCGAACAACAAAATGGAACAACGAAATCGAACAACGAAATCGAACAACGAAATCGAACAAGGAAATCGAACAACGAAATCGAACAACGAAATCGAACAACGAAATCGAACAACGAAATCGAACAACGAAATCGAACAACGAAATCGAACAACGAAATCGAACAACGAAATCGAACAACGAAATCTAACAACGAAATCGAACAACGAAATCGAACAACAAAATGGAACAACGAAATCGAACAACGAAATCGAACAATGAAATCGAACAACGAAATCGAATAACGAATCGAACAACGAAATCGAACAACGAAATAGAACAACGAAATTGAACAACGAAATCCAACTTCGATATCGAACAACGAAATCGAACACCAAACTGAAACCACTAAATCGAACCACGAAATAGAACAACGAAATGGAACAACGCAATCGAACAACGAAATCGAACAACGAAATCGAACAACGAAATCGATCAACGAAATCGAACAACGAAATCGAACAACGAAATCGAACAACGAAATCGTACAACGAAATCGAACAACGAAATCGAACAACGAAATCGAACAACGAAATGGAACAACGAAATCGAACAACGAAATCGAACAACGAAATCGAACAACAAAATCGAACAACGAAATCGAACAACGAAATCGAACAACGAAATCGAACAACGAAATCTAACAACGAAATCGAACAACGAAATCGAACAACAAAATGGAACAACGAAATGGAACAACGCAATCGAACAACGAAATCGAACAACGAAATCGAACAACGAAATCTAACAACGAAATCGAACAACAAAATGGAACAACGAAATCGAACAACGAAATCGAACAACGAAATCGAACAACAAAAGGGAACAACGAAATCGAACAACGAAATCGAACAACGAAATCGATTAACGAATCGAACAACGAAATCGAACAACGAAATAGAACAACGAAATTGAACAACGAAATCCAACTTCGATATCGAACAACGAAATCGAACAACAAACTGAAACCACTATTAATCGAACCACGAAATAGAACAACGAAATGGAACAACGCAATCGAACAACGAAATCGAACAACGAAATCGAAAAACGAAATAGAACAACGAAATAGAACAACGAAATTGAACAACGAAATCCAACTTCGATATCGAACAACGAAATCGAACAACAAACTGAAACCACTAAATCGAACCACGAAATAGAACAACGAAATGGAACAACGCAATCGAACAACGAAATCGAACAACGAAATCGAACAACGAAATCGAACAACGAAATCGAACAACGAAATCGTACAACGAAATCGAACAACGAAATCGAACAACGAAATCGAACAACGAAATAGAACAACGAAATTGAACAACGAAATCCAACTTCGATATCGAACAACGAAATCGAACAACGAAATCGAACAACGAAATCGAACAACGAAATCGAACAACGAAATCGAACAACGAAATAGAACAACGAAATGGAACAACGAAATGGAACAACGAAATCGAACAACGAAATCGAACAACGAAATCGAACAACGAAATCGAACAACAAAATCGAACAACGAAATCGAACAACGAAATCGAACAACGAAATCGAACAACGAAATCTAACAACGAAATCGAAATCGAACAACGAAATCGAACAACGAAATCGAACAACGAAATCGAACAACAAAATCGAACAACGAAATCGAACAACGAAATCGAACAACGAAATCGAACTTCGAAATCGAACAACGAAATCGAATAACGAATCGAACAACGAAATCGAACAACGAAAACGAACAACGAATTCGAACAACGAATTCGAATCACTAAATCGAATAACGAAATCGAACAACGAAATCGAACAACGAAATCGAACAACGAAATCTAACAACGAAATCGAACAACAAAATGGAACAACGAAATCGAACAACGAAATCGAACAACGAAATCGAACAACGAAATCGAACAACAAAAGGGAACAACGAAATCGAACAACGAAATCGAACAACGAAATCGATTAACGAATCGAACAACGAAATCGAACAACGAAATAGAACAACGAAATTGAACAACGAAATCCAACTTCGATATCGAACAACGAAATCGAACAACAAACTGAAACCACTATTAATCGAACCACGAAATAGAACAACGAAATGGAACAACGCAATCGAACAACGAAATCGAACAACGAAATCGAAAAACGAAATAGAACAACGAAATAGAACAACGAAATTGAACAACGAAATCCAACTTCGATATCGAACAACGAAATCGAACAACAAACTGAAACCACTAAATCGAACCACGAAATAGAACAACGAAATGGAACAACGCAATCGAACAACGAAATCGAACAACGAAATCGAACAACGAAATCGAACAACGAAATCGAACAACGAAATCGAACAACGAAATCGAACAACAAAATCGAACAACGAAATCGAACAACGAAATCGAACAACGAAATCGAACTTCGAAATCGAACAACGAAATCGAACAACGAAATCGAACAACGATATCGAACAACGAAATGGAACAACGAAATCGAACAACGAAATCGAACAACGAAATCGAACAACGAAATCGAACAACGAAATCGAATCACTAAATCGAATAACGAAATCGAACAACGAAATCGAACAACGAAATCGAGCAACGAAATCTAACAACGAAATCGAACAACAAAATGGAACAACGAAATCGAACAACGAAATCGAACAACGAAATCGAACAACGAAATCGAACAACAAAATGGAACAACGAAATCGAACAACGAAATCGAACAACGAAATCGATTAACGAATCGAACAACGAAATCGAACAACGAAATAGAACAACGAAATTGAACAACGAAATCCAACTTCGATATCGAACAACGAAATCGAACAACAAACTGGAAACCACTATTAATCGAACCACGAAATAGAACAACGAAATGGAACAACGCAATCGAACAACGAAATCGAACAACGAAATCGAACAACGAAATAGAACAACGAAATAGAACAACGAAATTGAACAACGAAATCCAACTTCGATATCGAACAACGAAATCGAACAACAAACTGAAACCACTAAATCGAACCACGAAATAGAACAACGAAATGGAACAACGCAATCGAACAACGAAATCGAACAACGAAATCGAACAACGAAATCGAACAACGAAATAGAACAACGAAATCGAACAACGAAATCGAACAACGAAATCGAACAACGAAATCGAACAACGAAATAGAACAACGAAATTGAACAACGAAATCCAACTTCGATATCGAACAACGAAATCGAACAACAAACTGAAACCACTAAATCGAACCACGAAATAGAACAACGAAATGGAACAACGCAATCGAACAACGAAATCGAACAACGAAATCGAACAACGAAATCGAACAACGAAATCGAACAACGAAATCGAACAACGAAATCGAACAACGAAATCGAACAACGAAATAGAACAACGAAATGGAACAACGAAATCGAACAACGAAATCGAACAACGAAATCGAACAACGAAATCTAACAACGAAATCGAAATCGAACAACGAAATCGAACAACGAAATCGAACAACGAAATCGAACAACAAAATCGAACAACGAAATCGAACAACGAAATCGAACAATGAAATCGAACTTCGAAATCGAACAACGAAATCGAACAACGAAATCGAACAACGATATCGAACAACGAAATGGAACAACGAAATCTAACAACGAAATCGAACAACGAAATCGAACAACGAAATCGAACAACGAAATCGAATCACTAAATCGAATAACGAAATCGAACAACGAAATCGAACAACGAAATCGAGCAACGAAATCTAACAACGAAATCGAACAACAAAATGGAACAACGAAATCGAACAACGAAATCGAACAACGAAATCGAACAACGAAATCGAACAACAAAATGGAACAACGAAATCGAACAACGAAATCGAACAACGAAATCGATTAACGAATCGAACAACGAAATCGAACAACGAAATAGAACAACGAAATTGAACAACGAAATCCAACTTCGATATCGAACAACGAAATCGAACAACAAACTGAAACCACTATTAATCGAACCACGAAATAGAACAACGAAATGGAACAACGCAATCGAACAACGAAATCGAACAACGAAATCGAACAACGAAATAGAACAACGAAATAGAACAACGAAATTGAACAACGAAATCCAACTTCGATATCGAACAACGAAATCGAACAACAAACTGAAACCACTAAATCGAACCACGAAATAGAACAACGAAATGGAACAACGCAATCGAACAACGAAATCGAACAACGAAATCGAACAACGAAATCGAACAACGAAATCGAACAACGAAATCGAACAACGAAATCGAACAACGAAATCGAACAACGAAATAGAACAACGAAATTGAACAACGAAATCCAACTTCGATATCGAACAACGAAATCGAACAACAAACTGAAACCACTAAATCGAACCACGAAATAGAACAACGAAATGGAACAACGCAATCGAACAACGAAATCGAACAACGAAATCGAACAACGAAATCGAACAACGAAATCGAACAACGAAATCGAACAACGAAATCGAACAACGAAATCGAACAACGAAATCGAACAACGAAATAGAACAACGAAATGGAACAACGAAATCGAACAACGAAATCGAACAACGAAATCGAACAACGAAATCGAACAACAAAATCGAACAACGAAATCGAACAACGAAATCGAACAACGAAATCGAACAACGAAATCTAACAACGAAATCGAAATCGAACAACGAAATCGAACAACGAAATCGAACAACGAAATCGAACAACAAAATCGAACAACGAAATCGAACAACGAAATCGAACAACGAAATCGAACTTCGAAATCGAACAACGAAATCGAACAACGAAATCGAACAACGAAATAGAACAACGAAATCATACAACAATATAGAACAACGAAAACGAACAACGAAATCGAACAACGGAATCGGACAACGAAATCGAACAACGAAATCGATCAACGAAATCGAACAACGAAATCGATCAACGAAATCGAACAACGAAATCGAACAACGAAATCGAACAGCGAAATCGAACAACGAAATCGAACAACGAAATCGAACAACGAAATCCAACAACAAAATCGAACAACGAAATCGAACAACGAAATCGAACAACGAAATCGAACCACGAAATCATGCAACAATATAGAACAACGAAAACGAACAACGAAATCGAACAACGGAATCGGACAACGAAATCGAACAACGAAATCGAACAACGAAATCGATCAACGAAATCGAACAACGAAATCGAACAACGAAATCGAACAGCGAAATCGAACAACGAAATCGAACAACGAAATCGAACAACGAAATCCAACAACAAAATCGAACAACGAAATCGAACAACGAAATCGAACAACGAAATCGAACAACGAAATCTAACAACGAAATCGAACAACGAAATCGAACAACAAAATGGAACAACGAAATCGAACAACGAAATCGAACAACGAAATCGAACAAGGAAATCGAACAACGAAATCGAACAACGAAATCGAACAACGAAATCGAACAACGAAATCGAACAACGAAATCGAACAACGAAATCGAACAACGAAATCGAACAACGAAATCGAACAACGAAATCTAACAACGAAATCGAACAACGAAATCGAACAACAAAATGGAACAACGAAATCGAACAACGAAATCGAACAACGAAATCGAACAACGAAATCGAATAACGAATCGAACAACGAAATCGAACAACGAAATAGAACAACGAAATTGAACAACGAAATCCAACTTCGATATCGAACAACGAAATCGAACACCAAACTGAAACCACTAAATCGAACCACGAAATAGAACAACGAAATGGAACAACGCAATCGAACAACGAAATCGAACAACGAAATCGAACAACGAAATCGATCAACGAAATCGAACAACGAAATCGAACAACGAAATCGAACAACGAAATCGAACAACGAAATCGAACAACGAAATCGAACAACGAAATCGAACAACGAAATGGAACAACGAAATCGAACAACGAAATCGAACAACGAAATCGAACAACAAAATCGAACAACGAAATCGAACAACGAAATCGAACAACGAAATCGAACAACGAAATCTAACAACGAAATCGAACAACGAAATCGAACAACAAAATGGAACAACGAAATGGAACAACGCAATCGAACAACGAAATCGAACAACGAAATCGAACAACGAAATCTAACAACGAAATCGAACAACAAAATGGAACAACGAAATCGAACAACGAAATCGAACAACGAAATCGAACAACAAAAGGGAACAACGAAATCGAACAACGAAATCGAACAACGAAATCGATTAACGAATCGAACAACGAAATCGAACAACGAAATAGAACAACGAAATTGAACAACGAAATCCAACTTCGATATCGAACAACGAAATCGAACAACAAACTGAAACCACTATTAATCGAACCACGAAATAGAACAACGAAATGGAACAACGCAATCGAACAACGAAATCGAACAACGAAATCGAAAAACGAAATAGAACAACGAAATAGAACAACGAAATTGAACAACGAAATCCAACTTCGATATCGAACAACGAAATCGAACAACAAACTGAAACCACTAAATCGAACCACGAAATAGAACAACGAAATGGAACAACGCAATCGAACAACGAAATCGAACAACGAAATCGAACAACGAAATCGAACAACGAAATCGAACAACGAAATCGTACAACGAAATCGAACAACGAAATCGAACAACGAAATCGAACAACGAAATAGAACAACGAAATTGAACAACGAAATCCAACTTCGATATCGAACAACGAAATCGAACAACAAACTGAAACCACTAAATCGAACCACGAAATAGAACAACGAAATGGAACAACGCAATCGAACAACGAAATCGAACAACGAAATCGAACAACGAAATCGAACAACGAAATCGAACAACGAAATCGAACAACGAAATCGAACAACGAAATAGAACAACGAAATGGAACAACGAAATCGAACAACGAAATCGAACAACGAAATCGAACAACGAAATCGAACAACAAAATCGAACAACGAAATCGAACAACGAAATCGAACAACGAAATCGAACAACGAAATCTAACAACGAAATCGAAATCCAACAACGAAATCGAACAACGAAATCGAACAACGAAATCGAACAACAAAATCGAACAACGAAATCGAACAACGAAATCGAACAACGAAATCGAACTTCGAAATCGAACAACGAAATCGAACAACGAAATCGAACAACGATATCGAACAACGAAATGGAACAACGAAATCGAACAACGAAATCGAACAACGAAATCGAACAACGAAATCGAACAACGAAATCGAATCACTAAATCGAATAACGAAATCGAACAACGAAATCGAACAACGAAATCGAGCAACGAAATCTAACAACGAAATCGAACAACAAAATGGAACAACGAAATCGAACAACGAAATCGAACAACGAAATCGAACAACGAAATCGAACAACAAAATGGAACAACGAAATCGAACAACGAAATCGATTAACGAATCGAACAACGAAATCGAACAACGAAATCGAACAACGAAATAGAACAACGAAATGGAACAACGAAATGGAACAACGAAATCGAACAACGAAATCGAACAACGAAATCGAACAACGAAATCGAACAACAAAATCGAACAACGAAATCGAACAACGAAATCGAACAACGAAATCGAACAACGAAATCTAACAACGAAATCGAAATCGAACAACGAAATCGAACAACGAAATCGAACAACGAAATCGAACAACGAAATCGAACAACAAAATCGAACAACGAAATCGAACAACGAAATCGAACAACGAAATCGAACTTCGAAATCGAACAACGAAATCGAATAACGAATCGAACAACGAAATCGAACAACGAAAACGAACAACGAATTCGAACAACGAATTCGAATCACTAAATCGAATAACGAAATCGAACAACGAAATCGAACAACGAAATCGAACAACGAAATCTAACAACGAAATCGAACAACAAAATGGAACAACGAAATCGAACAACGAAATCGAACAACGAAATCGAACAACGAAATCGAACAACAAAAGGGAACAACGAAATCGAACAACGAAATCGAACAACGAAATCGATTAACGAATCGAACAACGAAATCGAACAACGAAATAGAACAACGAAATTGAACAACGAAATCCAACTTCGATATCGAACAACGAAATCGAACAACAAACTGAAACCACTATTAATCGAACCACGAAATAGAACAACGAAATGGAACAACGCAATCGAACAACGAAATCGAACAACGAAATCGAAAAACGAAATAGAACAACGAAATAGAACAACGAAATTGAACAACGAAATCCAACTTCGATATCGAACAACGAAATCGAACAACAAACTGAAACCACTAAATCGAACCACGAAATCGAACAACGAAATGGAACAACGCAATCGAACAACGAAATCGAACAACGAAATCGAACAACGAAATCGAACAACGAAATCGAACAACGAAATCGAACAACGAAATCGAACAACAAAATCGAACAACGAAATCGAACAACGAAATCGAACAACGAAATCGAACTTCGAAATCGAACAACGAAATCGAACAACGAAATCGAACAACGATATCGAACAACGAAATGGAACAACGAAATCGAACAACGAAATCGAACAACGAAATCGAACAACGAAATCGAACAACGAAATCGAACCACTAAATCGAATAACGAAATCGAACAACGAAATCGAACAACGAAATCGAGCAACGAAATCTAACAACAAAATCGAACAACAAAATGGAACAACGAAATCGAACAACGAAATCGAACAACGAAATCGAACAACGAAATCGAACAACAAAATGGAACAACGAAATCGAACAACGAAATCGAACAACGAAATCGATTAACGAATCGAACAACGAAATCGAACAACGAAATAGAACAACGAAATTGAACAACGAAATCCAACTTCGATATCGAACAACGAAATCGAACAACAAACTGAAACCACTATTAATCGAACCACGAAATAGAACAACGAAATGGAACAACGCAATCGAACAACGAAATCGAACAACGAAATCGAACAACGAAATAGAACAACGAAATAGAACAACGAAATTGAACAACGAAATCCAACTTCGATATCGAACAACGAAATCGAACAACAAACTGAAACCACTAAATCGAACCACGAAATAGAACAACGAAATGGAACAACGCAATCGAACAACGAAATCGAACAACGAAATCGAACAACGAAATCGAACAACGAAATAGAACAACGAAATCGAACAACGAAATCGAACAACGAAATCGAACAACGAAATCGAACAACGAAATAGAACAACGAAATTGAACAACGAAATCCAACTTCGATATCGAACAACGAAATCGAACAACAAACTGAAACCACTAAATCGAACCACGAAATAGAACAACGAAATGGAACAACGCAATCGAACAACGAAATCGAACAACGAAATCGAACAACGAAATCGAACAACGAAATCGAACAACGAAATCGAACAACGAAATCGAACAACGAAATCGAACAACGAAATAGAACAACGAAATGGAACAACGAAATCGAACAACGAAATCGAACAACGAAATCGAACAACGAAATCGAACAACGAAATCGAACAACAAAATCGAACAACAAAATCGAACAACGAAATCGAACAACGAAATCGAACAACGAAATCGAACAACGAAATCTAACAACGAAATCGAAATCGAACAACGAAATCGAACAACGAAATCGAACAACAAAATCGAACAACGAAATCGAACAACGAAATCGAACAACGAAATCGAACTTCGAAATCGAACAACGAAATCGAACAACGAAATCGAACAACGATATCGAACAACGAAATGGAACAACGAAATCGAACATCGAAATCGAACAACGAAATCGAACAACGAAATCGAACAACGAAATCGAATCACTAAATCGAATAACGAAATCGAACAACGAAATCGAACAACGAAATCGAGCAACGAAATCTAACAACGAAATCGAACAACAAAATGGAACAACGAAATCGAACAACGAAATCGAACAACGAAATCGAACAACAAAATGGAACAACGAAATCGAACAACGAAATCGAACAACGAAATCGATTAACGAATCGAACAACGAAATCGAACAACGAAATAGAACAACGAAATTGAACAACGAAATCCAACTTCGATATCGAACAACGAAATCGAACAACAAACTGAAACCACTATTAATCGAACCACGAAATAGAACAACGAAATGGAACAACGCAATCGAACAACGAAATCGAACAACGAAATCGAACAACGAAATAGAACAACGAAATAGAACAACGAAATTGAACAACGAAATCCAACTTCGATATCGAACAACGAAATCGAACAACAAACTGAAACCACTAAATCGAACCACGAAATAGAACAACGAAATGGAACAACGCAATCGAACAACGAAATCGAACAACGAAATCGAACAACGAAATCGAACAACGAAATCGAACAACGAAATCGAACAACGAAATCGAACAACGAAATCGAACAACGAAATAGAACAACGAAATTGAACAACGAAATCCAACTTCGATATCGAACAACGAAATCGAACAACAAACTGAAACCACTAAATCGAACCACGAAATAGAACAACGAAATGGAACAACGCAATCGAACAACGAAATCGAACAACGAAATCGAACAACGAAATCGAACAACGAAATCGAACAACGAAATCGAACAACGAAATCGAACAACGAAATCGAACAACGAAATAGAACAACGAAATGGAACAACGAAATCGAACAACGAAATCGAACAACGAAATCGAACAACGAAATCGAACAACAAAATCGAACAACGAAATCGAACAACGAAATCGAACAACGAAATCGAACAACGAAATCTAACAACGAAATCGAAATCGAACAACGAAATCGAACAACGAAATCGAACAACGAAATCGAACAACAAAATCGAACAACGAAATCGAACAACGAAATCGAACAACGAAATCGAACTTCGAAATCGAACAACGAAATCGAATAACGAATCGAACAACGAAATCGAACAACGAAAACGAACAACGAATTCGAACAACGAATTCGAATCACTAAATCGAATAACGAAATCGAACAACGAAATCGAACAACGAAATCGAACAACGAAATCTAACAACGAAATCGAACAACAAAATGGAACAACGAAATCGAACAACGAAATCGAACAACGAAATCGAACAACGAAATCGAACAACAAAAGGGAACAACGAAATCGAACAACGAAATCGAACAACGAAATCGATTAACGAATCGAACAACGAAATCGAACAACGAAATAGAACAACGAAATTGAACAACGAAATCCAACTTCGATATCGAACAACGAAATCGAACAACAAACTGAAACCACTATTAATCGAACCACGAAATAGAACAACGAAATGGAACAACGCAATCGAACAACGAAATCGAACAACGATATCGAAAAACGAAATAGAACAACGAAATAGAACAACGAAATTGAACAACGAAATCCAACTTCGATATCGAACAACGAAATCGAACAACAAACTGAAACCACTAAATCGAACCACGAAATAGAACAACGAAATGGAACAACGCAATCGAACAACGAAATCGAACAACGAAATCGAACAACGAAATAGAACAACGAAATTGAACACGAAATCGAACAACGAAATCGAACAACGAAATCGAACAACGAAATCGAACAACAAAATCGAACAACGAAATCGAACAACGAAATCGAACAACGAAATCGAACAACGAAATCGAACAACGAAATCGAACAACGAAATCGAACAACGAAATAGAACAACGAAATGGAACAACGAAATCGAACAACGAAATCGAACAACGAAATCGAACAACGAAATCGAACAACAAAATCGAACAACGAAATCGAACAACGAAATCGAACAACGAAATCGAACAACGAAATCGAACAACGAAATAGAACAACGAAATTGAACACGAAATCGAACAACGAAATCGAACAACGAAATCGAACAACGAAATCGAACAACAAAATCGAACAACGAAATCGAACAACGAAATCGAACAACGAAATCTAACAACGAAATCGAACAACGAAATCGAACAACAAAATGGAACAACGAAATCGAACAACGAAATCGAACAACGAAATCGAACAACGAAATCGAATAACGAATCGAACAACGAAATCGAACAACGAAATAGAACAACGAAATTGAACAACGAAATCCAACTTCGATATCGAACAACGAAATCGAACAACAAACTGAAACCACTAAATCGAACCACGAAATATAACAACGAAATGGAACAACGCAATCGAACAACGAAATCGAACAACGAAATCGAACAACGAAATCTAACAACGAAATCGAACAACGAAATAGAACAACGAAATGGAACAACGAAATCGAACAACGAAATCGAACAACGAAATCGAACAACGAAATCGAACAACGAAATGGAACAACGAAATCGAACAACGAAATCGAACAACGAAATAGAACCACGAAATCATACAACAATATAGAACAACGAAAACGAACAACGAAATCGAACAACGGAATCGGACAACGAAATCGAACAACGAAATCGAACAACGAAATCGAACAACGAAATCGAACAACGAAATCTAACAACGAAATCGAACAACGAAATGGAACAACGAAATCGAACAACAAAATCGAACAACGAAATCGAACAACGAAATCGAACAACGAAATCGAACAACGAAAACGAACAACGAATTCGAACAACGAATTCGAATCACTAAATCGAATAACGAAATGGAACAACGAAATCGAACAACGAAATCGAACAACGAAATCGAACAACGAAATCGAACAACGAAATGGAACAACGAAATCGAACAACGAAATCGAACAACGAAATAGAACAACGAAATCATACAACAATATAGAACAACGAAAACGAACAACGAAATCGAACAACGGAATCGGACAACGAAATCGAACAACGAAATCGATCAACGAAATCGAACAACGAAATCGAACAACGAAATCGAACAACGAAATCGAACAACGAAATGGAACAACGAAATCGAACAACAAAATCGAACAACGAAATCGAACAACGAAATCGAACAATGAAATCGAACAACGAAAACGAACAACGAATTCGAACAACGAATTCGAATCACTAAATCGAATAACGAAATCGAACAACGAAATCGAACAACGAAATCGAACAACGAAATCTAACAACGAAATCGAACAACAAAATGGAACAACGAAATCGAACAACGAAATCGAACAACGAAATCGAACAACGAAATCGAACAACAAAATGGAACAACGAAATCGAACAACGAAATCGAACAACGAAATCGATTAACGAATCGAACAACGTAATCGAACAACGAAATAGAACAACGAAATTGAACAACGAAATCCAACTTCGATATCGAACAACGAAATCGAACAACAAACTGAAACCACTAAATCGAACCACGAAATAGAACAACGAAATGGAACAACGCAATCGAACAACGAAATCGAACAACGAAATCGAACAACGAAATCGAACAACGAAATCGAACAACGAAATCGAACAACGAAATCGAACAACGAAATCGAACAACGAAATCGAACAACGAAATAGAACAACGAAATTGAACAACGAAATCCAACTTCGATATCGAACAACGAAATCGAACAACAAACTGAAACCACTAAATCGAACCACGAAATCGAACAACGAAATGGAACAACGCAATCGAACAACGAAATCGAACAACGAAATCGAAAAACGAAATAGAACAACGAAATAGAACAACGAAATTGAACAACGAAATCCAACTTCGATATCGAACAACGAAATCGAACAACAAACTGAAACCACTAAATCGAACCACGAAATCGAACAACGAAATGGAACAACGCAATCGAACAACGAAATCGAACAACGAAATCGAACAACGAA
This sequence comes from Neocrepidodera transversa, assembly GCA_963243735.1. Lineage (NCBI taxonomy): Eukaryota > Metazoa > Arthropoda > Insecta > Coleoptera > Chrysomelidae > Neocrepidodera > Neocrepidodera transversa. Next base: position 589,528 of record CAUJLB010000030.1, read on the forward strand.
ATCGAACAACGAAATCGAACAACGAAATCGAACAACGAAATCGAACAACAAAATCGAACAACGAAATCGAACAACGAAATCGAACAACGAAATCGAACTTCGAAATCGAACAACGAAATCGAACAACGAAATCGAACAACGATATCGAACAACGAAATGGAACAACGAAATCGAACAACGAAATCGAACAACGAAATCGAACAACGAAAACGAACAACGAATTCGAACAACGAATTCGAATCACTAAATCGAATAACGAAATCGAACAACGAAATCGAACAACGAAATCGAACAACGAAATCTAACAACGAAATCGAACAACAAAATGGAACAACGAAATCGAACAACGAAATCGAACAACGAAATCGAACAACGAAATCGAACAACAAAAGGGAACAACGAAATCGAACAACGAAATCGAACAACGAAATCGATTAACGAATCGAACAACGAAATCGAACAACGAAATAGAACAACGAAATTGAACAACGAAATCCAACTTCGATATCGAACAACGAAATCGAACAACAAACTGAAACCACTATTAATCGAACCACGAAATAGAACAACGAAATGGAACAACGCAATCGAACAACGAAATCGAACAACGATATCGAAAAACGAAATAGAACAACGAAATAGAACAACGAAATTGAACAACGAAATCCAACTTCGATATCGAACAACGAAATCGAACAACAAACTGAAACCACTAAATCGAACCACGAAATAGAACAACGAAATGGAACAACGCAATCGAACAACGAAATCGAACAACGAAATCGAACAACGAAATCGAACAACGAAATCGAACAACGAAATCGAACAACGAAATCGAACAACGAAATCGAACAACGAAATCGAACACCGAAATCGAACAACGAAATAGAACAACGAAATTGAACAACGAAATCGAACAACGAAATCGAACAACGAAATCGAACAACGAAATCGAACAACAAAATCGAACAACGAAATCGAACAACGAAATCGAACAACGAAATCGAACAACGAAATCGAACAACGAAATCGAACAACGAAATCGAACAACGAAATAGAACAACGAAATGGAACAACGAAATCGAACAACGAAATCGAACAACGAAATCGAACAACGAAATCGAACAACAAAATCGAACAACGAAATCGAACAACGAAATCGAACAACGAAATCGAACAACGAAATCTAACAACGAAATCGAAATCGAACAACGAAATCGAACAACGAAATCGAACAACGAAATCGAACAACAAAATCGAACAACGAAATCGAACAACGAAATCGAACAACGAAATCGAACTTCGAAATCGAACAACGAAATCGAACAACGAAATCGAACAACGATATCGAACAACGAAATGGAACAACGAAATCGAACAACGAAATCGAACAACGAAATCGAACAACGAAATCGAATCACTAAATCGAATAACGAAATCGAACAACGAAATCGAACAACGAAATCGAGCAACGAAATCTAACAACGAAATCGAACAACAAAATGGAACAACGAAATCGAACAACGAAATCGAACAACGAAATCGAACAACGAAATCGAACAACAAAATGGAACAACGAAATCGAACAACGAAATCGAACAACGAAATCGATTAACGAATCGAACAACGAAATCGAACAACGAAATAGAACAACGAAATTGAACAACGAAATCCAACTTCGATATCGAACAACGAAATCTAACAACAAACTGAAACCACTATTAATCGAACCACGAAATAGAACAACGAAATGGAACAACGCAATCGAACAACGAAATCGAACAACGAAATCGAACAACGAAATAGAACAACGAAATAGAACAACGAAATTGAACAACGAAATCCAACTTCGATATCGAACAACGAAATCGAACAACAAACTGAAACCACTAAATCGAACCACGAAATAGAACAACGAAATGGAACAACGCAATCGAACAACGAAATCGAACAACGAAATCGAACAACGAAATCGAACAACGAAATCGAACAACGAAATCGAACAACGAAATCGAACAACAAAATCGAACAACGAAATAGAACAACGAAATTGAACAACGAAATCCAACTTCGATATCGAACAACGAAATCGAACAACAAACTGAAACCACTAAATCGAACCACGAAATAGAACAACGAAATGGAACAACGCAATCGAACAACGAAATCGAACAACGAAATCGAACAACGAAATCGAACAACGAAATCGAACAACGAAATCGAACAACGAAATCGAACAACGAAATCGAACAACGAAATAGAACAACGAAATGGAACAACGAAATCGAACAACGAAATCGAACAACGAAATCGAACAACGAAATCGAACAACAAAATCGAACAACGAAATCGAACAACGAAATCGAACAACGAAATCGAACAACGAAATCTAACAACGAAATCGAAATCGAACAACGAAATCGAACAACGAAATCGAACAACGAAATCGAACAACAAAATCGAACAACGAAATCGAACAACGAAATCGAACAACGAAATCGAACTTCGAAATCGAACAACGAAATCGAACAACGAAATCGAACAACGATATCGAACAACGAAATGGAACAACGAAATCGAACAACGAAATCGAACAACGAAATCGAACAACGAAATCGAACAACGAAATCGAATAACGAATCGAACAACGAAATCGAACAACGAAATAGAACAACGAAATAGAACAACGAAATTCAACTACGAAATCCAACTTCGATATCGAACAACGAAATCGAACAACGAAATCGAACAACGAAATCGAACAACGTAATCGAACAACGAAATCGAACAACGAAATCTAACAACGAAATCGAACAACGAAATCGAACAACAAAATGGAACAACGAAATCGAACAACGAAATCGAACAACGAAATCGAACAACGAAATCGAATAACGAATCGAACAACGAAATCGAACAACGAAATAGAACAACGAAATTGAACAACGAAATCCAACTTCGATATCGAACAACGAAATCGAACAACAAACTGAAACCACTAAATCGAACCACGAAATATAACAACGAAATGGAACAACGCAATCGAACAACGAAATCGAACAACGAAATCGAACAACGAAATCTAACAACGAAATCGAACAACGAAATAGAACAACGAAATGGAACAACGAAATCGAACAACGAAATCGAACAACGAAATCGAACAACGAAATCGAACAACGAAATGGAACAACGAAATCGAACAACGAAATCGAACAACGAAATAGAACCACGAAATCATACAACAATATAGAACAACGAAAACGAACAACGAAATCGAACAACGGAATCGGACAACGAAATCGAACAACGAAATCGAACAACGAAATCGAACAACGAAATCGAACAACGAAATCTAACAACGAAATCGAACAACGAAATGGAACAACGAAATCGAACAACAAAATCGAACAACGAAATCGAACAACGAAATCGAACAACGAAATCGAACAACGAAAACGAACAACGAATTCGAACAACGAATTCGAATCACTAAATCGAATAACGAACTGGAACAACGAAATCGAACAACGAAATCGAACAACGAAATCGAACAACGAAATCGAACAACGAAATGGAACAACGAAATCGAACAACGAAATCGAACAACGAAATAGAACAACGAAATCATACAACAATATAGAACAACGAAAACGAACAACGAAATCGAACAACGGAATCGGACAACGAAATCGAACAACGAAATCGATCAACGAAATCGAACAACGAAATCGAACAACGAAATCGAACAACGAAATCGAACAACGAAATGGAACAACGAAATCGAACAACAAAATCGAACAACGAAATCGAACAACGAAATCGAACAATGAAATCGAACAACGAAAACGAACAACGAATTCGAACAACGAATTCGAATCACTAAATCGAATAACGAAATCGAACAACGAAATCGAACAACGAAATCGAACAACGAAATCTAACAACGAAATCGAACAACAAAATGGAACAACGAAATCGAACAACGAAATCGAACAACGAAATCGAACAACGAAATCGAACAACAAAATGGAACAACGAAATCGAACAACGAAATCGAACAACGAAATCGATTAACGAATCGAACAACGTAATCGAACAACGAAATAGAACAACGAAATTGAACAACGAAATCCAACTTCGATATCGAACAACGAAATCGAACAACAAACTGAAACCACTATAAATCGAACCACGAAATAGAACAAGGAATTGGAACAACGCAATCGAACAACGAAATCGAACCACGAAATCATGCAACAATATAGAACAACGAAAACGAACAACGAAATCGAACGGAATCGGACAACGAAATCGAACAACGAAATCGAACAACGAAATCGATCAACGAAATCGAACAACGAAATCGAACAACGAAATCGAACAGCGAAATCGAACAACGAAATCGAACAACGAAATCGAACAACGAAATCCAACAACAAAATCGAACAACGAAATCGAACAACGAAATCGAACAACGAAATCGAACAACGAAATCGAACAACGAAATCTAACAACGAAATCGAACAACGAAATCGAACAACAAAATGGAACAACCAAATCGAACAACGAAATCGAACAACGAAATCGAACAACGAAATCTAACAACGAAATCGAACAACGAAATCGAACAACAAAATGGAACAACCAAATCGAACAACGAAATCGAACAACGAAATCGAACAACGAAATCGAACAACGAAATCGAATAACGAATCGAACAACGAAATCGAACAACGAAAACGAACAACGAATTCGAACAACGAATTCGAATCACTAAATCGAATAACGAAATCGAACAACGAAATCGAACAACGAAATCGAACAACGAAATCGAACAACGAAATCGAACAACGAAATCGATCAACGAAATCGAACAACGAAATCGAACAACGAAATCGAACAACGAAATCGAACAACGAAATCGAACAACGAAATGGAACAACGAAATGGAACAACGAAATCGAACAACGAAATCGAACAACGAAATCGAACAACGAAATCGAACAACGAAATCGAACAACAAAATCGAACAACGAAATCGAACAACGAAATCGAACAACGAAATCGAACAACGAAATCGAACAACGAAATCGAACAACGAAATCGAACAACGAAATCGAACAACGAAATCGAACAACGAAATCGAACAACAAAATCGAACAACGAAATCGAACAACGAAATCGAACAACGAAATCTAACAACGAAATCGAACAACGAAATCGAACAACAAAATGGAACAACGAAATCGAACAACGAAATCGAACAACGAAATCGAACAACGAAATCGAATAACGAATCGAACAACGAAATCGAACAACGAAATAGAACAACGAAATTGAACAACGAAATCCAACTTCGATATCGAACAACGAAATCGAACACCAAACTGAAACCACTAAATCGAACCACGAAATAGAACAACGAAATGGAACAACGCAATCGAACAACGAAATCGAACAACGAAATCGAACAACGAAATCGATCAACGAAATCGAACAACGAAATCGAACAACGAAATCGAACAACGAAATCGAACAACGAAATCGAACAACGAAATCGAACAACGAAATCGAACAACGAAATCGAACAACGAAATCGAACAACGAAATCGAACAACGAAATCGAACAACGAAATCGAACAACAAAATCGAACAACGAAATCGAACAACGAAATCGAACAACGAAATCGAACAACGAAATCTAACAACGAAATCGAACAACGAAATCGAACAACGAAATCGAACAACAAAATGGAACAACCAAATCGAACAACGAAATCGAACAACGAAATCGAACAACGAAATCGAACAACGAAATCGAATAACGAATCGAACAACGAAATCGAACAACGAAAACGAACAACGAATTCGAACAACGAATTCGAATCACTAAATCGAATCACGAAATCGAACAACGAAATCGAACAACGAAATCGAACAACGAAATCTAACAACGAAATCGAACAACAAAATGGAACAACGAAATCGAACAACGAAATCGAACAACGAAATCGAACAACGAAATCGAACAACAAAGTGGAACAACGAAATCGAACAACGAAATCGAACAACGAAATCGATTAACGAATCGAACAACGAAATCGAACAACGAAATAGAACAACGAAATTGAACAACGAAATCCAACTTCGATATCGAACAACGAAATCGAACAACAAACTGAAACCACTATAAATCGAACCACGAAATAGAACAACGAAATGGAACAACGCAATCGAACAACGAAATCGAACAACGAAATCGAACAACGAAATCGAACAACGAAATAGAACAACAAAATCGAACAACGAAATCGAACAACGAAATCGAACAACGAAATCGAACAACGAAATCTAACAACGAAATCGAAATCGAACAACGAAATCGAACAACGAAATCGAACAACGAAATCGAACAACAAAATCGAACAACGAAATCGAACAACGAAATCGAACAACGAAATCGAACTTCGAAATCGAACAACGAAATCGAACAACGAAATCGAACAACGATATCGAACAACGAAATGGAACAACGAAATCGAACAACGAAATCGAACAACGAAATCGAACAACGAAATCGAACAACGAAATCGAATAACGAATCGAACAACGAAATCGAACAACGAAATCGAACAACGAAATAGAACAACGAAATTGAACAACGAAATCCAACTTCGATATCGAACAACGAAATCGAACAACAAACTGAAACCACTAAATCGAACCACGAAATAGAACAACGAAATGGAACAACGCAATCGAACAACGAAATCGAACAACGAAATCGAACAACGAAATCGAACAACGAAATCGAACAACGAAATCGAACAACGAAATCGAACAACGAAATCGAACAACGAAATAGAACAACGAAATGGAACAACGAAATCGAACAACGAAATCGAACAACGAAATCGAACAACGAAATCGAACAACAAAATCGAACAACGAAATCGAACAACGAAATCGAACAACGAAATCGAACAACGAAATCTAACAACGAAATCGAAATCCAACAACGAAATCGAACAACGAAATCGAACAACGAAATCGAACAACAAAATCGAACAACGAAATCGAACAACGAAATCGAACAACGAAATCGAACAACGAAATCGAACAACGATATCGAACAACGAAATGGAACAACGAAATCGAACAACGAAATCGAACAACGAAATCGAACAACGAAATCGAACAACGAAATCGAATCACTAAATCGAATAACGAAATCGAACAACGAAATCGAACAACGAAATCGAGCAACGAAATCTAACAACGAAATCGAACAACAAAATGGAACAACGAAATCGAACAACGAAATCGAACAACGAAATCGAACAACGAAATCGAACAACAAAATGGAACAACGAAATCGAACAACGAAATCGAACAACGAAATCGATTAACGAATCGAACAACGAAATCGAACAACGAAATAGAACAACGAAATTGAACAACGAAATCCAACTTCGATATCGAACAACGAAATCGAACAACAAACTGAAACCACTATTAATCGAACCACGAAATAGAACAACGAAATGGAACAACGCAATCGAACAACGAAATCGAACAACGAAATCGAACAACGAAATAGAACAACGAAATAGAACAACGAAATTGAACAACGAAATCCAACTTCGATATCGAACAACGAAATCGAACAACAAACTGAAACCACTAAATCGAACCACGAAATAGAACAACGAAATGGAACAACGCAATCGAACAACGAAATCGAACAACGAAATCGAACAACGAAATCGAACAACGAAATCGAACAACGAAATCGAACAACGAAATCGAACAACGAAATCGAACAACGAAATAGAACAACGAAATTGAACAACGAAATCCAACTTCGATATCGAACAACGAAATCGAACAACAAACTGAAACCACTAAATCGAACCACGAAATAGAACAACGAAATGGAACAACGCAATCGAACAACGAAATCGAACAACGAAATCGAACAACGAAATCGAACAACGAAATCGAACAACGAAATCGAATAACGAATCGAACAACGAAATCGAACAACGAAAACGAACAACGAATTCGAACAACGAATTCGAATCACTAAATCGAATAACGAAATCGAACAACGAAATCGAACAACGAAATCGAACAACGAAATCGAACAACGAAATCGAACAACGAAATCGATCAACGAAATCGAACAACGAAATCGAACAACGAAATCGAACAACGAAATCGAACAACGAAATCGAACAACGAAATCGAACAACGAAATGGAACAACGAAATCGAACAACGAAATCGAACAACGAAATCGAACAACGAAATCGAACAACGAAATCGAACAACAAAATCGAACAACGAAATCGAACAACGAAATCGAACAACGAAATCGAACAACGAAATCGAACAACGAAATCGAACAACGAAATCGAACAACGAAATCGAACAACGAAATCGAACAACGAAATCGAACAACAAAATCGAACAACGAAATCGAACAACGAAATCGAACAACGAAATCTAACAACGAAATCGAACAACGAAATCGAACAACAAAATGGAACAACGAAATCGAACAACGAAATCGAACAACGAAATCGAACAACGAAATCGAATAACGAATCGAACAACGAAATCGAACAACGAAATAGAACAACGAAATTGAACAACGAAATCCAACTTCGATATCGAACAACGAAATCGAACACCAAACTGAAACCACTAAATCGAACCACGAAATAGAACAACGAAATGGAACAACGCAATCGAACAACGAAATCGAACAACGAAATCGAACAACGAAATCGATCAACGAAATCGAACAACGAAATCGAACAACGAAATCGAACAACGAAATCGAACAACGAAATCGAACAACGAAATCGAACAACGAAATCGAACAACGAAATCGAACAACGAAATCGAACAACGAAATCGAACAACGAAATCGAACAACGAAATCGAACAACAAAATCGAACAACGAAATCGAACAACGAAATCGAACAACGAAATCGAACAACGAAATCTAACAACGAAATCGAACAACGAAATCGAACAACGAAATCGAACAACAAAATGGAACAACCAAATCGAACAACGAAATCGAACAACGAAATCGAACAACGAAATCGAACAACGAAATCGAATAACGAATCGAACAACGAAATCGAACAACGAAAACGAACAACGAATTCGAACAACGAATTCGAATCACTAAATCGAATCACGAAATCGAACAACGAAATCGAACAACGAAATCGAACAACGAAATCTAACAACGAAATCGAACAACAAAATGGAACAACGAAATCGAACAACGAAATCGAACAACGAAATCGAACAACGAAATCGAACAACAAAGTGGAACAACGAAATCGAACAACGAAATCGAACAACGAAATCGATTAACGAATCGAACAACGAAATCGAACAACGAAATAGAACAACGAAATTGAACAACGAAATCCAACTTCGATATCGAACAACGAAATCGAACAACAAACTGAAACCACTATAAATCGAACCACGAAATAGAACAACGAAATGGAACAACGCAATCGAACAACGAAATCGAACAACGAAATCGAACAACGAAATCGAACAACGAAATAGAACAACAAAATCGAACAACGAAATCGAACAACGAAATCGAACAACGAAATCGAACAACGAAATCTAACAACGAAATCGAAATCGAACAACGAAATCGAACAACGAAATCGAACAACGAAATCGAACAACAAAATCGAACAACGAAATCGAACAACGAAATCGAACAACGAAATCGAACTTCGAAATCGAACAACGAAATCGAACAACGAAATCGAACAACGATATCGAACAACGAAATGGAACAACGAAATCGAACAACGAAATCGAACAACGAAATCGAACAACGAAATCGAACAACGAAATCGAATAACGAATCGAACAACGAAATCGAACAACGAAATCGAACAACGAAATAGAACAACGAAATTGAACAACGAAATCCAACTTCGATATCGAACAACGAAATCGAACAACAAACTGAAACCACTAAATCGAACCACGAAATAGAACAACGAAATGGAACAACGCAATCGAACAACGAAATCGAACAACGAAATCGAACAACGAAATCGAACAACGAAATCGAACAACGAAATCGAACAACGAAATCGAACAACGAAATCGAACAACGAAATAGAACAACGAAATGGAACAACGAAATCGAACAACGAAATCGAACAACGAAATCGAACAACGAAATCGAACAACAAAATCGAACAACGAAATCGAACAACGAAATCGAACAACGAAATCGAACAACGAAATCTAACAACGAAATCGAAATCCAACAACGAAATCGAACAACGAAATCGAACAACGAAATCGAACAACAAAATCGAACAACGAAATCGAACAACGAAATCGAACAACGAAATCGAACAACGAAATCGAACAACGATATCGAACAACGAAATGGAACAACGAAATCGA